>QXEO01001073.1:0-236525 GCA_007115705.1 Dactylis glomerata | reverse complement strand
AGGACAACCATTCTTATAACTGTAGTCATCATTCTACATGTTAGATTGCCACGAATTAGAAAATATTGGTAGCTCAGTATAGTGATTTTTTCATGTTCCCACAGGAATGCCGTCCCGAGAAAGTCATCTAGGAATTTACCAAAGAGCCTACCAAAAGTGCTGATATCACATACCCAAAATTCTGCAGTAAATAAAAAAAGTATGTCAATGGTATAATCAATACTCACAGGCTTGGAAGAGTTCATTCAGAATACTACCAATTCAAGTTCTCTTGTGTAAAGCCATTGGAAATGGTGGCTAAATGCAGCATGTAATTTGGGTCGAGCTGTAATATTTCAAGAAAGAAATTTATCGAACATGAGCTGGTTGAAACATCAGCTGGCACTACTACTACATGAGTATTTTTCTTGATTGGCCTCCATCAAATACCTTAAAAAGATCATTAGAAACACTCAAAGAGCCTACCAAATGAGAATGAATGGTCTGGCATTAAAATCTGTTGACTGTCTCCATTACGAACATCTAAATTTTGACAAAAAGGGCATGTGTACCAGTTCAACGTGCAGATAAACGGGCGGTACCAAAATCTCGATTTTGACAAAAGGTGCATGTGTACCGGTTCAATGTGCCCATAAACAGGTCAATAAATTTAGAGAAGAGAGTGTGCAAAACGCTTATAGAAAGATCGCAAATAAATAATCCTTCGGCAAATATAAGTTTCAGAGTGTTGTTTTGGCTGAAGGGAATGCACAACTTTAACATCACAACATAAGCAAATGCTCGGCTAGGCACTATGCTTCATTGAAAAGTTTACAGTATCTTTTGGTCATACCACTTCCAAGTTGCCATCACTTGTAGATTTGATGAACAATACACACCTGACCTGTAAATATGTAATATAAATTGGTAATCTGACAAAGACCAAAATAATCAAATAGAAGTAATTATCCAAGCATCTAAAATACCGAAATGATATATCAACACTTATAATAATTTTAAGGAGCTATTTAATGATGTACTCTGGGATAATGAAAATTCCTTATTTACTTATGATAACATGTTCATGTGAGAAATATACCGTTGACACAATAGTTCCACCAAACTTTTCACACAACCATGTCAGTTAAAGACATTTGAGTTTTACCTATAGTAGCAAGTAGCTAGCAGATGAGCGCATTGCTTGTACAATGAAAACCGCTGACTGACAGTGTTCTCGATAATAATCACATCATCCTGCATCAGGTAAAAAAGGAATTGTTTCATTATTGATGAGACATATAAAGATAAGACATGTTCAGCACTCCTAGCCAAACACTACATCCATGAGAATTTGCATTGTAGTCAACACATGCTTATAGCTTCAAATATCTTTTATTGACATGGGTCGATAAATTATATGCTTTCCTTGAGTGAATACAAACAGGAAGATCATAAATGCTTTCCTTTATTAAACCTAAATTTGGAAACTTTCCAAGTTACCAATCCTGATAATGCATCTAGCCGTACATACAAACACCTTTAGTTGTATATGGATCTAAATTTCTAGCTTCTGTCTAAGAGGGAAAAAATTGGAAAGAAGCTAGCCAATAATCAGTACAATAAGAAACCATGCAAGCCTTACTTTCTAGCTAAGATAATGCATCGCTAACATGAAAGCCACCAGAACTGAAACCATGTTATTGAAGAACAATGCTTTACAATTTTAAAGGCAAAGGCAATGCTTCTAAAGCAAGCATGCTTAAGAAAAGCAGTGAAAGAAATTAGCAACCAGGTGTTGGAGCATTATAAAAGGCTTCCTGTTAAAGAATCATCTAAATCCATGGTTATTTAAAATACGAGTTGCTGCGGAGGCACGTGTGAAAGAAATTAGACTTCAGCCGCTCAAATCACTTCCAGTTCCAGGAAATAATTAAGTTTTTCATTTGCAAACTCTTCAATCCTTTTTGAAACTCTGAGTGGAGCAGCATATGGCGTTCCTACAAGCGATGACAATCAGCCAACAACACTGCCTCCACCTCCTCCTCTATGATATGTCCCACTTTATGGGGTTAAATTAGAGCAATCAAGAACTGGAAGACGTGAAGAACCATACCACCATTACTTGAGTAGAGACTGGCATGAACATATCCAGAAATGGAAGAACCATACCACCATTACTTTCGTTTACTGATGATGCTTTGCTCTCACTGCTCTTTCAGTATGAAATACTGTACGGGTTTCAAACAGAAAATAATATCAAAATAATAGAGCACACTACAGATAAACGTACCATCTATAATCAAAGGGGGAAATAATGAAGAGAAGTGAGTCAATTATATTCAATGCTTTTGATGCTAAAACTATCAAACTGCGAGCATAGACACAAAGAGGTGTCAAAATATCAGCTACATGCCAAGAATTTCATAATTCAAAAGCTGGAATAAATTTAGAAGCTGAAAACATCAAGTATTGAATACAGATGTCTCTGAATATCTAAATTCAGTAATCGTCATAAGGGAGTAATAAATTAATGTGAATCCACTTACTAAGGGCAACGAATTAACCAAAACAAAATCAATGATCAGAACCCGAATATTATACATCGTCAGATAAGCAGAAAAAATATCTACCATAATACAGAAAGCATAGATTACATGTCCTCACCTAAAATTAGTTACTTCAATGATGTATTTCAGAGATACTCGATCTCTAAGCTGCTCGTTCCCTATTGTCAATGATGAAAGCCCAGAGTTAATATTGTCCACTTAAAGATAACAATACCTAACACCTATAAATAGGAAGGAAACATAAAGAAGCATAGGTTGTAAAACAGGGATCAGTTCTGAAAGATTGAGCAGAGAGTGCTTCAAGAGAAATACAGAGACAAATGAACCATGAAAAGGATTTATTCCATAATCGCTGCAACCAAATAGTCTAACCAAATATCACAATTAGATACTATGTGGAAAGGCTAGAACATCTATTCCATACTTTGATGTACTTATTACAATAAAAACACTTTTAGTTTGACTCTATTTAAACAATCCTGCAGAATATCGAAACATGAAAACATCTAGAAAAAACAACACATATAGGAACCCAAGCATATCTGGTGAAACCCATACATTAAAGAGATATTCGTTTTAGTTTTCTGGCAACTTAATCATGAATCTCTCACTAATTTTTACCATTCATGTTTCTTGGCTGGTTAACTAAAGCCTATCTGGTGAAACCCATACATTTTCAGTACACAACTTATTATACATTTTCTCAAACTCGAACTATACGGTTTGGTTCTCCACTTGATGACACAATAATTCGGACAGTAGCAAGTAATATCATAATTTGGAGAGAGAACTCACAATTAGCGCTGAAAGAAGTAGCTTAAAAACCAAAGAGCAAGTTGAATCCCGGCCACAAATGACTATAAATCCTGAAATGAAGAGAAGATGGTGAAAACCATATCTGAACCACACAGCCAGCTCCAAGCTGAAGGCTGCATGAATCACTTGGCTTTATGCGGCTCACATTTGGATAGATGAAATACTCTGAGAAATGTCGTCTTGACCTATAAAGAAAAGGAGAAAATTTTGTCAAACCTTACCAATAAGTTTACCAAATGAAAGCAAAAAATCTTGAGTCCACATAAAAGGAAACACCATAGACCTTGAGATTGCAGTAGCACAGATGGTAAAAACCAACAGAGTAAACTGTAGAATGAGTATTTGAATAAAATTAACGTATCCTAAACATAATCTGTAGATCCATATATATTCTACAGTTATCTAAAACAATATAAATCATCTAAACACTAAGTGTCAAATATTATTCTGTTGAAAGTATTACATGGAGAAAATTTGCAGTTCTATGTGTATAAATCAACACGTATCTAAAACAGTATAGATCATTTGAACACTGACCGTTAAATATTATTCTGTTAAAAAGTATTACATGGAGAAATAGGTTAGCTCAACATATTTACTACAGACCCATCTTACAAGTACAGCTTCTCTAATTAATAGGTCAGCTCAACAAATATATTACACATATTCATCTCTGAAATTTGCCTTGCAGACATATTCTAGTAATACTGCTATATGTAATCTATAGAAAAATTAAGACAAATGCTCACAGTGTAGCATCCAATGTAATATTAGCTAGGGAAATCATTCATGAATTTCACCAAAGAGATAACCTGATAGCTAATCAACCAGACAAAATTATTCAGAAGTAGAAATTGCATGATAGTGCTAGCAAGTGTTTCCTTTACATGTGTGGCATAGTCCCAGAGACACAATCTCTACTGAGCTTGGGCTATTTATAGCAAAGCATGTACAAACCACCTACAAGAAAGTAGCAATTTAGCATGCCCTCTCTGCGTCATCAACCACATCTTTCGAAAGCCACCATTGCTACCCCATGCCCGGACCCAGGGATCCGCTATCCATGCCGGAGTACCAATTCACCGGGAGTTCGGGACTTAAAAATTAAGGATCCAGCAAGGGCGAACTAAAAATTAAGGATCCAGCAAGGGCATCTATGCAACTTTTTGATGTGTTCCTTTTCCTTCGTGACCTGCGTGCCGCGGCTGGTTGGTCGTCCTCTCGTGCTCGGCCGGCCATCCCGCGTGCTGCCCTCAGAGAGGACCAGGTGGAGAGGCTGCATTCAGAGAGGAGATGATGCGGCGGCGGCAGGTCAAGTCGAGCACGATTTGGATCAACCGCTAATGAAGCTGCGAGCCGCGACGATCAAGTCATCCGAGAGCCACATGGAACGGGGAGGCTGACGACCGTGACAAAATCAACCTGCAGGTCAGTGCTCTCCGGCCATCTCCTCCCTATTTCTCTATCTCCGGCGAAATCCGGTGCGTGGGTCATCGCTCTCTCCCTGGTATTTGTGCCCGACCTCATCCGCCCTGTCGCAACCATGTTCAACATCAAAGAATCCTAACCCCTTTAATAATTTCTAAATCCCAAAACTGAATCCAAAAATTTGTTTCCTAAGTCTGCTATTTGCGGTGCAGTTCAAAAATTATTGAATCAATTGTTCACATATGCAGCTGCTGTGATTCTTTTTTTTCTGAAACCATGCCTGCCATGTTGCTGCAGTTATACAAGGTTGGATGTCCCTAGAGCTTAACGTACATAGATGCAGTCTTTTCATGCATACCCACAAAGCTTGGATCTTCCCAATGGTGGAATCATACTCCATGACATTGACATCTTAACTCTCTAAGGTTGAGACAACAAACGCCACCATCTTGTGTATTAGTAAATGTAGTGGTTCATCAAAGAAACTTATACATAATTCTTTTGGCCTGATGTTGTTTCAGGGTGGATTTAAGGTATGAAATGAAGGCAGAGACACCTCAACCGACAAAATGCATGAGATGCTGGACAAACTCATAGACCTTAAAGGTACTGGCTTTGATACTAGGCAGCAGATTTTATCGATTATGTCCAATAGAGAAAATATCGCGAGCACATGATTCATGTCGTTTCTTGGGCGTCAGATATGAAAGTCATGGTTTTCCTTTGTGGATTATGCCACACATAGGAGGAATTTGATATCAAACAGGTTTTTTGTTTCTTTTCAGATAAACTCCATGGTTTCCGGACAGGTTTTAGTGAGCTCTATTGATTCAGGGAAAGTTTGATGGATCCAAGTCTGAGTAGAGAGGATTAGTTTCATTTTGTTTATGTTGTATCATGGGGAAGTTATTTTACATTCTTCTGAACTAAAAAAAGTCACCTTCTTGCAAGCCACTAAAAAACATTCAGGTACTTGACAAGGGTACTATTCAAACATAGGAGGTAGCTCAAGCAATTGGTCATTCAGATTTACAAACCTTTCTGATTTATCAGGATCAGGTTTATCCTCTGCTTTGTACTTATACAAATATTTTGCTCCACCTTTGCTGACATTAATAAATGTTATGGGCGCAAGAAAGTACTATGGTGAACACGAGCTTTGGGAAAATGGGCTTGCTATGGAATGAGAATGAGCTTAGTGAACAAAATAAAAATTGAGAATGTGGGATGCTCTATAATGTCTAATTTTTCTTTGCAGCAGCAGCTACGCACAACAAGACAAGAACTTAGTCATGCATTATGGCAAGTTTTAGGCCTTGGGTAATTACATGCTCTCAGCATAGTGCAAGAAACAACAGGTGTGCATTTTTTGTCCATATCAATCAATTAAATAAGGATCTGAAGTGTTCATCAGACCTGACCCGTTTTATAGTTGATAGGAAAACTGATATGCACCTCTCTGATTTTACCCACTGCAGTACTGCACATCGTCTAGATCGAGTTACATACTGAGTTAGGCTTACACTTACTAGCTACCCGTGCATGCGTCGTGATATGGTTGTTTCCCGTTGAAAACGATGCAGACATGGTACTCCGTAATAGGTACCTATTAATTATATGCCAAACGAATTGTGGTTCTTACTTCTTACCCACTTGGCTATTATCTTAGACTAATTGTGAGTGTCCTACATTTAAGTTAGTGATCTTAAGCTTCATCTCTTCTGCACTTCATGTTTGCTGTTACTGGAACATTTATGTGTTCCCTACCAGCAAAAGAACATAACAGTACATGTAGTAATTTTCTTGCTTGACTATTCCACTAGGAATGTGACATTTCGTTCTTAATGTACATGGGACCTTCAAGGTATATGCAGGGTTGGAATTTGGATGACCCGAAGATGCCTATAAAGACAAGTTTGCATCGTTGGTTGTAGGTTTTGCCTGCAACAGGCCTGCATGTACCTTTGGTGGTATATAACAGGCTCATTCCTTTTTGGTTCTAGATTAAGTGTCACAAATAATTTAGATAGCAAGCTGTACATATATTTGTGCAATGCATTTCTAAGGTGTAGAAGTTCTTTCGTTACACATTTTTCTAGCTTACTACGTTTCTTTTTGACGTCGCATGTTTAAACATCGACATGCATTGGACCATTATCTTTACACATTCTATTATCTTTAAGACCACGAGCTATAGGCGAAGCAAATGTGCGTGGATGCCAAAAACTGAGAGAGTGGATAGGTGGGATTGAAGCGTGAATCAAATATATCCTTGATCATTATGTGTGTACGTTTTTCAAATGGTAGATATGATATGAAGACACATGCACATATATAAAGACAAATATATGAAGGAAACCAAACTATATTGAGGATCAAAGATTGCAAAAAAATAAGATAACACGATGGATAAACTTCAACAAATGAAGAGAGCAATCAAACAATCCAAAGAACAAATTGAATAAAGATATTATGATAAGATCGAAAAGGTGCTCTAAATAATATGAGGAAGCTCCCCAAGGTGTGTGCACAAAATATTCTATTTGAGTTGAAGTATAAGGTGCACACACATGGAATCATCACTCCCTCAATATTATTCAAAACAAAATGATACCAAGTGAAATTAAATACTATGCTAACCTCAAAATGGTGCTTTAAATGAAATGAGGAAGCTCCCCAAGGTACGTGCAAAAATTGAAATGTTTGTATTTGAATACAATTTGCACAACATGGAGTCCTCACTCCCTCAATAACATTTAAAACACAACCATTTGCAAGAGATCATAGAGAAGAAATTAAGCTTACACTTGCATCAAACAAATGGTTGAGCAACAAGCAAGGGACAATATATAAAAAGGCTCAACCAAAAAAATGTGTGATAGGAATGACAAAGAATATTATAAGACTAACACAAGGGTAAGCATAGAGCATCCACATAGTCTTCAATGAATGATATTGCTTAGCATTCCATCCTAACACATAAGGTTCAAATAAGATGTCAAATAATGAGATATCATCTCTCGTGTGTATAAGTTTCTACGTAGACAATATCACAAAGATAATTATCACAAAAAAATAAGTACACACAAAATAGATACTAAGAATAGAACATGATATCTAAAATGAAGTCATGCAATATACCAATGAGATTTTTGCTTTTAAAGCATGGCCAAAGGCTCAATTTATCTTATTGTATATTGACGAACTTCAACCACCAACATGTCAAAGACATCACAAATATCAACAAGGGAAAGAAGGTAGTTGGGATACTTTGATAAAAACAACAAGTATCATAATGAGGGATACCAAACGGAAGAAATAAATTTACAATTTCATCAATATTGCACATGTGAGCTTATTGAGGAATTGATATGCAAAAAGATTGCTAAGTTGATATATATGGGATAGGAGAATCATGACCATGATTTTAGATATTCCCAATAATATGTCCTCATCTCAACTTGCTCACATTTGCAATAAAGAGGTTTCATTAGAATCCTTGCAAGAACCACATGGTTTTCAAATAAAGATATCCATGCCAAGAAACAACCTACACAAGGTTGGACGCTAGAAAAGTATGCATAAAAAGATACTTGTTACCAAGATATTAAAGGTAGGATGTAGTAGAGAGGAGTTCTTTAATAATCCTAGCTTGCCTCAAATTATCATTTAGTCACCACTTCATCCTTATTATTGAGACAAGCACCAATATATCTCCATGTACCTAAAACAAAGTTCAAGTACAAGATGGTCCCCAAACTCATTGGGTCCAAAGTAGTTAGAAACTACAACATATAGGACAAACTCCACATAAATATGTGCATATATATATGAAATAGAATTTCATGCACATCTTAGCCAATTTAGGATTTGATGGAGCTTCTCCTATATATTTGATCAAAGAAAGCAAAAGCATGCCATACAATATACATTTAGTAAACATGCATGCACAAGACTTTCAAGAGCCAAAGGAGATACAATTTGGACAAAACACCAAGAAGGACAAGAAAGCACGCAAAATTGTGAAGCTATAAAAGGTTGTCCAAATTATATCAAAGAATCAAATCAACACAAGATTGACTCCAAAGTTCAACTAGTGAACCAAGCAAAAGCCAATGAGAATAAAGCATAACTAAAACACACACATGCTCAAAGACATAACTCATTTTAAGAGTAAGAAATAAATAATAAGGACTGAGATCACCAACTCCCAAAGAGATCAAGGTTCAAACAAACAAACCAAGCTCTCCACACTTTTTATGATGGCACACTAAGTACCAAAAAGAAAAGATTTGTCTTCCAACAAAAACCAATACCAATTGAAATAAGCACAAAGAGTGTGTTATAACAAATATAGGAGAGCTCCCCCAAGATTAGTGCATTATTTAAGATTTTGCATTTGAATACAAAATGCACACAAGTGGGATCATCACATCTACCTACATATAAATAACGCAAAACAAGTTCAATAAAATCAAATGGAATAACAAAAGTCATGGAAGACAATGGGAGCTAAAACAAATATATTTTTGGCTAGAGATAAGGCAATTAAAAGCAATAGCCAATGTAAAGATGATCAATATACATGTGCCACATGATATAGTACCAATTATTCAAGAACAAGAGGTATTTGGATTTATTTCCCGGTGGTAGTTTACATATAAATCCAAGATCATCTTCACAACAAAGAAGCATATAGAGAAGGATAAAAATTAATCACCATGCTCAAGAAGATATTCTTGATAGACTCAAATAGTTAAACAATCACGCAAAGCAATGATTAAGATAACTTGAAGCAAATGGTTTTCCAACTTTGATGTAGCATTCCACATTTTAGGAAAACCCTATCAAGAAAGTATCTCACAAACAAGATCCAAAACATGAGCAATAAAACAATTTGGCAAATTGTAACTTGTTTGAGAAAACATGCCACATAGAAGCAAGATAATTTACAATATCAACACTATGTGACACAACCTCAAATATACACATTATATTGGTTTGTAGTATGCACAAAGCATATTACTTCCCCATAATGTGATAAAACATTTATTTTTCACAAGAGGCAAATAAAATCCAACAAGATGATTAATGGACATTATAGAATTTGAATTTCTCATAAGAATGACATACCACATAGAGACTAGATAATCTTTAAATATCAACACTAAGTGGTATTCCTCATGTATACACATTTTTAGGATTGTGAAGTACAAAGCATATTACTTCCCCAAAATGGGATGGTCCAGTAATCTCTCACAAGAGCCAAGTAAGATAAAACGAGATGCAAAAGGCTCAACAAGAACAACCGTACATGGTGTGCAAACCAACATGCACATACTTGATTACTCAAAATAAAGCAAGTAGGAAGCACAACATATACAAACACATGCAAGATACAAAACCCAACACATGCAAAGGGGCGAGTAACTTTCAAGGTAGATAAGTTGAATATATGTTACCGCAAGGAGGAACATTGGATATATGATAGAAATAAGATAATCCAAATGACTTGACTTGAGAAAATATAATTGATGAAGATCCCTTAATTCTTCATGATATAGCCAAGTCTTCAATGCCCTCCAACAACACCTATTGTTCAAGTAATGGCTTGTTGGTCCCCAACCAAGTTGGGTCCTAAGAAGTTAGAAATAATAGGTTTGGCAACCCAAATGGTTCTTTTCTTGACACCACTTTGAGCACCAACAAATTTGGCAAACACATTGCCAACCTTATCCTTGCAAAGTGAATAAACATCTTCAATTATGATAGGGTTGGATGAGTTACCACTAGTGTATGAAGAAGATAGGTGACCCTTCTCATGGCATATGTAGCAAGTTCTCTTCTTCACCTTCTTCTCACTTGATTTCTCCACAAGGGGAGCATTAGCTTGATTTTTCTTGGGAAGTGACCTTTCTTCAACTCGAGGTTGAGCATGGGCTTGAACTTGAGGCCGCTTCCCTTGTTGCTTCTCACTAAGAGGCTTCTTCTTCAAAGAGCAAGATCTAACATGGTGCCCTTCAATTTTGCACTTGAAGCAAACAATCTTGGCCAAATTCTTGACTTGTTCTTGGCCCTTCTTCTTCTTGTATATTTTGGACTTCTTCTTGTTGTTAGAGATAAATCCAAGTCCACTCTTGTCATTGGGGGATTTTTGCACACTCAAGATCTTATTGAGTGTGGACTTCCCTTCATGACGTTTTTCCAAGTCTTTCTTCAACGAAGTAACTTGGGCCTTGAGCTCTTTGATTTCCTCTACATGGTTAGTGACAACACAAGTACTAGAGAAAGTAGAGGCTACATTGTTAGAGCAACAAGGCAAGGAGGGTAATTCATCACTAGATGTAGCAATAGTATGAGTGGATGAATTACTAGGACTAGCACATGTCAATATATCATTTTGAGAAATAGTGCTAGTGCCCACATGAGGCTTACAAGATGTTACCTTTGTAGATATAGCCTCATGAGCTAACTTTAGGCAAGCATGGGACATTAGAAGATCCTCATTAGAGCTAGATAGCCTTTCATGAATTTCTTCTAATTTCCCATACTTGCTAGTTAGCAATTCAAGTTGAGCCCTTAGCTCAACATTCCCCTTCAAAATAGATGCTTCATAAGAAGTAGAGTTAGTAGCACATGCATCATTATCATTATGAATAGGAGAAGACAACTTGGCAAGAGCAAGGTCACGTTCTTTAGTGAGTTTAGAAATAATTTCATTACATGACTCCTCAACGGATTCAAGCTTCTCCTCAAGAGAAACCCAAAGCTCTTGCTCTTCCTCTAGAGCATATTTTAAATCATGGATATCATTGGCATACTCACGCTCAAGAGAAAACATTTTATCAATTTGTTCTTCCTTCATCTCAATGAGTTTCGTGCTCTCAATAGCACAACTCATGATTTCAAAGAAATTGGCCAAAACATTTTTATGGTTATGCAAAGCATCAAAGACCACCTTACCCTTCTTGTTTAAATACTCAATATAGTCTTCTTCATTTTCCTCATCCTCACCATTGTCCTCAACATCATTATGATTTGAAGACCTAGCCATAAGGCATATGTGGGAACTGTGAGAAGAAAAAGATGAAGAAATACTTGAAGCTCCATTCAAGACCTTGTCTTGGCCCAAAGACTCTTCAGTTTCCTCTATATGGTTAGCATCACAAATACTAGAGGAAATAGAAGCATTTGTATCATGGCAACAAGACAAAGCAAGCATATCATCATGAGATTTATTCAAGAAATTTACACATGATATGCAAGGACTATCAACACAAGCATGTAAAACATTTATGGGGCTACAAGTGTTTAAGTCCAAAGATGAAGCATTGTAATGAGATAGAGATGAAGGATCATCAAAAGTAAGCATACTATCATCATTGCAAGTTTCATCACCACTCACCATATCATTACCTTGTGTCTTGCCACACTTTGGTAAAGTGGATGAAAGTTCATTAGGCCAAAAGTGGAAGGAATACAATCATCCTCAATAGTCTTGGACACACCATATTTTTCTTGAAGCTTTGTCCATATATCATGAGCGCTCCAAAAAGGCGTGATGGAGAAGGTAACTACATCACTCAAAGCATTAACAATCACATGAGTAGCTTGAGCATTGAGATACAAGTTTTTCTCATCCTCTAAAGATAGATTTTGAGTATCCTTTGGAGGAGAAAAACCCACATCTACAATTCGCTCCATAGATGGGTCCATGACCCGAAAATAATTAAGCATGTGAATTTTCCAAGTATCATAATTTGTGCCATCGAATATAAAAGTGTCATTGTGCACTAATCCCCTAGCCGACATCTTTGCTCTCAAGGCGGTGAAGCCTAAAATGAGAGACCGGGCTCTGATACCAATTGAAAGGACACAGATGTCACCTAGAGGAGGGGGGGTGAATAGGCGATATCAAATTTTATGAATGGCTTGAACAAAAGCGGAATTAAACTAGGGTTTATTTTGTCAAGCACATAAAACCTAAATAAACTAGGCTCACCTATGTGCACCAACAACTTATGCTAAGCAATACAAGTAACAAGGTGATAGCAAGATATATGACTTCAAGCACGAAGGCTATCATAATGTTAAGTGCATAAGTAAAGAGCTCGGGTATAGAAATAGCCGAGGCACGCGGAGACAAAGATGTATTCCCGAGTTCCTCCCTTGAAAGGGAGTACATATTGTTGGAGGGGTGTGGTATCGCCACAAAGGCCTAAGCAACGCCACAAAGGCCTCACCCTATTCTCTGGTGTGAGCTTGCGCCACAAAGGCCTAGCTCACTCTTCCACTAAGGGGTTCCTCAAGGCGGAACTGGGCCTTTACACAAAGCTTAGGGCACGCATCCACAACTTAATTGGAGGCTCCCAAGAATAGCCACAAAGGCACCACAAAGCCATAAAGCCGTCTAGGGTTCCAAGAACCCAAGAGTAATAAGCTCACAAACTTTCACTTACTCGAATCTCCGGGGAGAACTCAAACCGATGCAACTTATGCAATGGCAAGAGCACACAAGGTGCTCAAATCCTTCTCACTCAAATCCTACCAAAGCAACTAATGCTATGGAGAGATATGAGAGGAAGAACAAAGGAAATCCACAAAGAACTCCAAGATCTAGATCCTCTATGTTCCCCTCACTTAGAGGAGAGATGGATTGGTGGAAATATAGATCTAGATCTCCTATCTCTTTTCCCTCAAAAATATGCAAGAATCATGGGAGGAATGGAGGAGGAAGGGCAAGCTTGCAAAGTCAACAATGGAGGAGAGAGAAGCCCAATTCATGTCCAGCCCAAGGAGGAAGAAGGGGTATTTATACCCCCCACAAAATATGGCCGTTGCAGGACTTGGAGGGGCAGATTATCCGGCCAAAGTATGGCCGGATTATCCGGCCAGCCGGATTATCCGGCCCCCTGGCCAGAATATTCGGCCCCATATCTGGGTGACGCCGAGCAAAGTCCTTAGCAGAAATTGCAATACGAAATCTTCGAGGGGGGGGGGGGCGGATTATCTGGCCCCCTGGCTAGAATTTTTGGCCCCGTATCTGGGTGACGCTGAGCAGAAATTGCAATACAAAAACGGTGATAACTTTTTCATCCGGACTCTGTTTTTGATGATCTTGGGCTCGTTGGATTCACCACAACGAGCTCTATAACTTCATCCATAGTAACATCATATTCCAACAAGGGAGTATAAAACCAAATGATGAAAGGTTTGACCTCTCTTTGAAGGCAAACCGGTAAAACCTCCAAACATCAAAAACGCAATAAGAGCTTCATGCGAAGTTTGTTTTTGATGAGCTAGAGCTTGTCATGGAAATAACCACAAGCTCTATAACCTCACATGGATAAAACCCAAATAAGAACCAAGAAAGATGATGCCAAGTATGCAAATGTTTGAGCTCTCTCTGAATGATACAATTAAGTTACTCACTCGAGAGCCCCTCTTGATAGTACGGCTACCGATCCTATAACCCGGTCTCACAAATAACACCATGAGACCGGTAAGAAAGAAACCCTAACACTATCATACCTTTGCCTTGAGCATTCCACTTGAGGTGGATAAAGACGATCTTGATCTTCTCAAGTTGGACCACCTTTCTTGATTGAGCTTGCTTGGTGAAGTCTTGCGGATTGCTCCCCCATACTCTAATATGGAAGAGACTCTCTTTAAGCATATCTTCACATATCCATGATCACAATATAGATGGCAAGCTTCAAGCATATGTTCTCTTCTAGTTGCTCATCTTGAACTTGCGCTTTGACTTGATCAATCCTCGAATCAATTCTTCTTTCTCCATAATGATGGTGTCTTGAGGATACATATGAGAGCTCACTCAATCTTATTCTTCAAGACACATTTGAGACAAGCTCAACTCCCTTAAGACCAATCTTTGGATCACTCCTTGAATAACACCTTGGTCAACACAAAATCTTCTTCTTACAACGTTGACTCCAACAAATGGTTCAAGCATTGTCTATGGACAAGTCCTACACATATAACTCAATGCAACCATTAGTCCATAGGGATTGTCATTAATTACCAAAACCACACATGGGGCTCAATATAATCTTTCATTAAGCTAACAATATTTTGTACTCTTCCTATACATATTACTTAATCACGTATCTAGACATATTTTACTATTTAGATATGGCTATATTAGTGACAAGTAACAGGCTAATGTACGGATATCCATTTCGGCTCACGGGAGCAAATGAACCCATTATCGAAAAACATATTTCAAAATGTCAAAAAATTCAGAACAAAAATTCTGCATGTACATTTTGACATATTATGTTTGTACACCAATTTTCAGAAGAAAACAACATTTTTTATGTCCTATATAAAAAAGACAAATTTATGTATGAACATATCACTATTCATAGGACATATGTTTGTCTTTTTTACTGATGCCACATAAAATGTTCGTTTTTGTCAAAAACTTGTGTACCAATATAGAATGTCCTGATCTACATGAGAAATTTATTTTTAGAATTTTTTGACATTTGAAATTTGTTTTTATTATGAATGATTCTGGAAAAATGATAAATGCAAAATTCAAAAGAACAAGATACAGTCTGAAAAAGTGGAGTAAAAGAGTATCTAATCTCAAGGAGATAATTAGTAATTGTCAGTACACTCTTTCCCTCCTTGATGGCATTGAGGAACAAAGAAACCTTTCAGTGGTTGAGAAGAATTTCAGAAGAATTGTGGAAAGCCACACAAGAAAAATGTTGGAAGCAAAAAGGATATACTGGAGAAGTAGAGCCAAAATTAAATGGGCAAAGCTGGGGGATGAAAATACCAAATTCTTCTACACAGTGGCTACTCAGCAATATAGAAGAAATATTATCACCTCCTTGAAGGCATCTGATGGCACTGATATCTACAACCATGAGAATAAAGCAGCTATTATTTGGGCATCCTTCAAAGATAGGCTTGGTATATCTGAGGATGCTCCCATGCTCATGGACCTCAACAACATTGTTCAAACACATGAATTATCTCATCTTGATAATCCATTTACTGAAGAGGAAATAGCCAATGTTATCAAGGAAATGCCCATTGATAAAGCTCCTGGACCTGATGGCTTCAATGGAAAATTTCTCAAGAAGTGCTGGGACCTTGTCAAGAATGATTTCATGAAACTTGTTAATGACTTCTATGATGGAAACATCAACTTGGAATGTATCAATACTGCCTATATCACTCTTATTCCAAAGAACAATGACCCTCAAACCATGAATGACTATAGGCCCATCTCATTGGTCAGTCTGCCCCTAAAATTCATTACCAAGCTGATGGCAAATAGGCTCCAGAAGGATATTATTCCTATACTCCACGAAAATCAATATGGCTTCATTAAAGGGAAAAACATTCAGGACTGCTTGGGATGGACTTTTGAATATCTTCATATATGCCACTCCTCAAAGAGACCAATTATTATACTGAGAATAGACTTTGAAAAAGCTTTTGATAAAGTGGAATACAGTGCCATTATCTCCATGCTCTCAGCCAAGGGTTTTGGACCAAAATGGATTGCTATGGTCAAATCTATTCTACACTCTGCATCCACTTCTGTCCTACTTAATGGGGTCCCTGGTAAAAAAATCATCTGTAAAAGAGGAGTGAGGCAGGGAGATCCTCTCTCCCCCTTCTCTTTGTTAATACTACTGATTTACTCCAGGCAGCTGTAAATGATGCTTGGCACAGAGGGCTAATTAATCTCCCTGTTGATAATGACTTTGGACAAAAATATCCTATAATCCAATATGTTGATGACACTCTCATGATTATGCCAACTGATCTGGATCAATTGATGCATCTAAAGAACATCCTGCATATATTTAGTTCATCCACTGGCCTGAAGGTTAACTATCATAAAACCACTTTGGTTCCCATAAACATCAACTCTGACCAAGCCACTATTCTTGCTAATGCATTTGATTGCAAAGTGGAGACCCTACCATTTGCTTATCTGGGTCTTCCTCTTGGAACTACTAGACCATCTGTGGCAGATTTGATGCCAATTGTCTCCAGGCTTGACAAAAGGTTATCTGGCATTTCATCCCTCATGTCTTACACTGGAAGGTTAACCCTGCTGAATTCTGTCATCAACTCACTGCCTATGTATGCCATGTGCACCCTAAAAATCCCTGTTACTATCTTTATTCACTTTGAGAAAAGTGGAAGACAATTCCTATGGGCTGACAAAGAAGACAAAATTCAAGGAAAATGCCTGGCTAGTTGGGAAATGATATGCAGGCCGAAAGATCAGGGTGGTCTGGGTGTTCTTGACTTGAGGATACAAAACAAGGCACTGCTTATCAAAAACTTGCACAAATTCTTTAATCAAAAAGATATCCCCTGGGTGAAATTAATATGGCAAGCTTACTATAGTAATAGACAACTGCCCCATATTGGAAATTCAAAAGGATCCTTCTGGTGGAAAGATTGCTTATCATTTATGAATGATTATAGAGACATTACCTCTATATCTATTAACAATGGGAAAACCTGCTCATTATGGAAGGACAAATGGATGGATAGCAATAAATAGGAAGAATATCCCCATCTCTTCTCCTTTTCCAAGAATCAAGATATATCCTTTGCAGATGCTTATGACAACAACAATGGGTCTATTTATAATCTTTTCCACCTGCCATTATCTACTGTAGCCCATGAGGAACTTATCAACCTACAGAATGATATGTTTGAACAGGAATTAAATGGGGAAAATGATCTATGGAGCCCTATCTAGGGGGACTATTACTCTACCAAGAAAATGTATAATACATTAATTGGTGAACATGACACTCCTCAGCCTATTCTGGACATATGGAAAACTTGCAACATACCAAGACAGAAATTCTTTGCATGGCTTATTGATACGTCTCCAACGTATCTATAATTTTTGATGCTCCATGCTTGTTTTTACACCATTTGACTACTGTTTTGTTACACTTCATGGCACTTTTATGCATTATCCGGAACTAACCTATTAACAAGTCGCCACAGTGCCAGTTCCCTATTTTCTGCTGTTTTTGTGTTTCAGAAGTGATACAAAGGAAATATTCTTAGAATTGGACGAAACAAGTTCCTGAAGTCTTATTTTTCCCGGAAGCTTCCAGAGATCCGAAGAGGAGACGGAGTGGGGCCACGAGGTGGCCACACACCAGGGCGGTGCGGCCCAGGCCCTGGCTGTGCCCCCTACATGTGAGACCGCCTCGGTCCACTTCTGACGATGCCCCTTCACCTATAAAGACACCCCGACGAGAAAAACCTAAGTACCCGATCAATTTTCCAGAACACATCGCGATCCACCGCCGCCGTCCACCCGAAGATTGGGAGGGTCCAGAAGCTCTTCTCGGCACCCTGCCGGAGAGGGAAATCGCCACCGGAGGTCTTCTTCATCGCCATGCTTGCCTCCAGAGCGATGAGTGAGTAGTCTACCTTGGACTATGGGTCCATAGCAGTAGCTAGATGGTTGTCTCCTCCACCATGTGCTTCATGTTTAGATCTCATGAGTTGCCCTACATGATTGAGATCACCGTTATGTAATTCTACATGTTTGGTTTGTTGGGATCCGATGAATATTGGTGTTATGATTGAGTTGCTATACTGAAATTTATCTTATGTTATCTCTATGTTGTTTATGATCTTGTATGCTCTCCGTTGTTAGTAGCTATCTTGGCCGAGTAGTTGCTAGTGACTCCAAGAGGGGGCATTTATGCTCGATAGTGGGTTCATGCCTCTATTTAACCTGGGGGAGTGACAGAAACCTCCAAGGTTGTAGATGTGCTGTTGCTACTAGGGAGAAAACAACATTCATATGCTCAAGGGCATATGCTTTGTTTACATTACATACTTTGCTTAATGCAATTATCTGTTGTTCGCAACTTAATACTTGTGGAGTTCTCGGATTGATTCACCACAAGTGGATTATTAGTCATAGATGCAGTTGGATGGCGGTCTATGTATTTTATTGTAATGCCCAGAGTAAATCACATAGTGATCTTCTTGACATATCATGTTTATCTTTATTCTATCAATTGCCCAACTGTAATTTGTTTACCCAGCATGTGTTATTTATCTTATGGAGAGACACCACTAGTGAACTATTGATCCCGGTCCTATTTCCATCATATTGCTATCACCTGTTTACTTTACTCGCACTGTTTACTTTACTCGCATACTATTATCACTTTCCACTCGATACGCTCATAACCTTTATTTCAAGCAAACCGGTGAGATTGACAACCTCATCGCAAGTTGGGAACAAAGTACTTGGTTGTGTTGTGTGTAGGTTCCGTGTTGCAGCTAGCAAGCAAAGCTTGGACGAGGCGCCACATATAAATTGTTCGAAGCTGTCGCAAACTAGCAAGCATCACCTTCAGTCGTATTGTTCGCTCTTCTCTTGAATGATATTAAACCTTGGTTTCTTAACTGAGGGAAAACTAGCTACTATACTCATCACACCTTCCTCTTGGGGTTCCCAATGGGCTGGTTATTTACCACACATCAAGCTAATTTTTTGGCGCCGTTGCCGGGGATTAAAGAAGAATAAGCTCCCACATCAACTACATATTCCCACGTCAACTTGGCACCAGCAGCTAATTTTCTGGCGCCGTTGCCGGGGAAGAAGTGGAAGACCTCTACAAGGGGAGTTTTTCGCACACACATCCTTTACTTTGTTTTAAGTTTTGCTTTACTTTATTTTTACTTGCATCGTTTTATCAAAAACCCAAAAAAATTAGAATCCTTTATAGTTGTTTTTACTTGTCTTGCTTTATCATGCTTTCTATCAATGGTTGGTTTCTTTGAAACTAAATCTTTTTGGCAAGGTGGGTTCACGGAAGAGCAGCAAAATTATTATGATGAACACCGCTTGTCACAAAAAGGGAAACACTTATGGGAACAAATCAATAGATTATATATCATTGCTAGAAATGTGTGCTCTACTTATAATGTTACTTATTGCTTTGATGAATCTTGTTGCTATAGGAGGTGTAAACACCTCCCTTTTCAATGTGAGTATAATGATGATGTTACCATATCTTCTTATATTAATAGAAATTATGACTTTTATGATGTGGAACAAATTGAAGAAATTATTGCTTGGAACGGTGCATTTGAACTTGCTTATTTGCTTGGAAATACTGATGATGCACCTTATAAATATGAGGTTTATGATATACTTAAATTTTTCTTTGATAATTACAAGGAAGAAAATGGCTATATTCTCAAATATCTTAATGGATGCTCTCTAACGGAAGAGACTAATGCCTTGAAGGAGCCTATGGAAGAAGAAATTGCAGAAATTGGAAGCTCATTGGTTGAAAAAGAGGAGGAGAGCGATGATCAAGAGGAGGAAGAATGGAGTTACCCATATCTACCCCGCAATAAGAGTAACTCTTTAACTAATACCTTATTTGATCGCCCTCCATGCTTAACAAAGGAGGGTGAGTGTGTATTTTATATTGTTGAGTTTGCTCATGATGCTACTGAAAACTATTATGAGAGAGGAAAATATGATTGTTGGAATTCTCATGTTACTAAAACAGCTTTCTTTATATTTAAAGTTCCGAAGTTGCTCTTGTTTTATCTACCCATACTTGTTACTATGTGCTTCTTTGATTTATTTTGTTACAAGATTCCTATGCATAGGAAGTGGGTTAGACTTAAATGTGTTTTATATTTTCTCATTGATGCTCTTTTTTTGCTTCCATTCATATTTCTTATGTGAGCATCTTCTCAAATTACTGCGCCTAGCTCAAAGGCATTAAAGAAAAGCACTCTTGGGAGATAACCCAATGTTTTATTTTCAGTACTTTTTCTTTTATTTGAGTCTTGGAAGTCATTACTACTGCAATGACTGCTCCTTATCCTTTTTATTTTATTGTTGTGCCAAGAGAAGCCTCTAATTCGAGTGAGGTAAAGATTTGGGGATGTTGCTGTCCTGAAACTATTTTTGGTGCTGCACCGTAAAAATTCATGAAAATTATCTGTATATCTTATGGACCTGAAATTTCTTGTGCATATGCCCCAGGTTATATCCAAACTTTCGTTAGTTGAACATTTTTTGATTTGAGTAACAGAAAACCCCTAAAAAATTCTACCTTTATCAGCTGTTCTGTTTTGACAGATTTCTGCCACTATTCATTTTTGCCGCTTTATCGCTTTCTTTTTGAGTTCTTTTGATCACAGAACTTTTGGGAAAGTTGCTACAGTAGTATATACTTAATATGTGGTGGTTTTGGGTTAAAACCTGAAGCAAAAAGAGGTTGATTATATGTTATGCTACACTAATGTTGCTAATAGATTTGTGTTTAGTTTTGTATGAAGGAAGTTTTCAAGTGTAGGGATTGGAGAATAATGAGATGAGTTGAAGAATGAACAAAAGCTCAAGTTTGGCGATGCCCATGCATCACCCCAAGAAATTTCCAAGAAGTACAAGCGTCAAAGCTTGGGGATGCCCCCGAGGCACCCCTTCTTCATCGGCAAAAATCAGGCCACCTTTCAAGACACTATATTTTTATTGCTTCATGCACTATGTGTTTTTCTTGGAGCGTTAGTTGTTTTAGTTTTCTTAGTTAGTTTAGTTTTGTTTGCTGCAATAAAAGGTTGGACCCCAACAAATTTCTTTTGGAGAAGTTGCCTTGCTTTTCATTTGCCAAGAACACTCCGTTTTTCACTCTATTCGTTTCAACGAGTGTTCTTCTTTTTCCGCTACTGCTTTTGGTTTTCATTTTCACCTTGATTTGCGTTCATACCTTATCATATCTTTTCATCAAGGTGTATTTTTGCCTCTGATCTTTATTGGTTTTCATCAAAAGAGGTGTCTTAAAAAATTTCAAATGGTGTTGGAAAATAGAAAAAGCTTTACGCAAAAAAAAAGTGGTACAAGAAGGAGCTTGTGTAGACTGTGGCTTAGGCTTTTTCATGTCATGCTTGATGTCTTTTTGATAGTATGCTTAGTGTTTTTGTTGTAGAATGACTTGTCTCAAATAACTGAGATTGCTTAATGAGCCTTTGAAAAAATCATGCGCTGTTTTTATTGTATGGAAGCATTATTTTGGTTTTCTCCTTGATGCTTTATTTGGGTTGACTTGGCGCATGCTCACACATGTTAGACTCTTACAAAGTCGCCAATAGCCTCTATGATCATTTAGTTTTTGACTTTTGATGCCATCTTATGCTTCTTTTAATATCGCTTTGTCGATTTGCATGATTATGGCCATTATTGCTCTCTTAGTTGGTCGCTCCCAGTCTTTTGCTAGCCCTCGCCTTGTACTGAGTATGAGCTCTACTCATGCATCCAACTCCTAAAAACCAAAGTTTTCCAAAGTGTCCACCATATATACCTACTAGCAATTTGTTATTCCAAGTAAATTTGACTTGCTTTTATCTTCTCTTCAAATTAAACTCTTACCAGTGTTATGCGAAAATTGGTCAGTAAAGCTCTTATGAACCGGAAGGCACACTTTATTTTTCCTTGTTCTTAAAAATTTGACATTGTGGACTCTTATGTTTAGTTGTTATGCTTGCAAGTTGTAAGTTGGATTCTAGCCCAACCATGCTGTCATGGGGCAAGCTTTCAACATTGCACTTCTTATTTGAGTTGATATCATGATCTTTTGTTTATGGATGCCCGCGGTGTGAAATGAATTGAGAATCTTATGGGGATCATGGAGTTTGTATATGTGTTAGGGAAACGCCTGGGCCACCAATATAAGCCATGCATAATTCGTGGTGGAAATTTGTAGCATACCCATGGTGGACATTCGATGACGCATCTCAAAATAAAAAGCTAAAAAAATGGCAAATAAAAGAGATGTCGAGGTGTTCATTGTCTGCTTGTCCTATCATTTTGATGTGGGCTTGTTCCATGTCATCGGGCACGGAGGTACCCCATTGGTGGTTCTCGATGATACATATATACTTACAATGACAAGAGCCTTGCTTGGGACTCTAAGTAAAGTAGCATGAGGGTTGGGTACTCGTATTCACGGGGCACAAGGTTTTTGACTTATGATTTGTCAAGTATATGCATCATAATTGTTCTCGCATTAACTCTAACCATTCAAGATGCTTATGATGGGGGCAATGAGAGCTCAAAGTCAGTAAGTAACATAATTTTTGAAGGTCTATAAAACTTGCAATCACTGCTTCTCTCTGCGAAGGGCCTTTCTTTTACTTTTTTGTTGAGTCACCACCTTGTTTCTTTATGCACCATAAAAGAGCAAAGTTGTCATTCTTAGTGTAATATGCATTTTCCCAAAGTTCATTGATTGATTCATATTGTTGGTTTCACTTGTTCTCAAATTATTTGTATCTACTCGCCCTCTTAAACTTGAAGGTGTCCTATGCATTTATGTTTTGCTCTATATGAAGGACAAGCTGAAAACCACTTGTATGTTTTTCCTTATAATTTGAACACATGTTTGACTTTCATTGTTTCATTTTCATGATCTTTTGTTTGTGTTCATTTGTATGTTATAACATGGTTGCTAAGTTCTTTATTGTCAAGATTATATCTTTCATGCCCATGTTTTAAGTTCTTATGATCCTAGCTCACAAATGCTTACATATATGATCAAGATTGTGTAGGTGCATGTCACCTCAAAAATTATTCTTTTGTTATCACTTACCTACTCGAGGACGAGTAGGAGTTAAGCTTGGGGATGCTTGATACGCCTCCAACGTATCTATAATTTTTGATGCACCATGCTTGTTTTTACACCATTTGCCTACTGTTTTGTTACACTTCGTGACACTTTTATGCATTTTCCGGAACTAACCTATTAACACGTCGCCACAGTGCCAGTTCCCTGTTTTCTGCTGTTTTTGTGTTTCAGAAGTGATACACAGGAAATATTCTCGGAATTGGACGAAACAAGTTTCTGAAGTCTTATTTTTTCTGGAAGCTTCCAGAGATCCGAAGAGGAGACGGAGTGGGGCCACGAGGTGGCCACACACCAGGGTGGCGCGGCCCTGGCCCTGGCCGCGCCCCCTACATGTGAGACCACCTCGGTCCACTTCTGACGATGCCCCTTCGCCTATAAAGACCCCCCGACGAGAAAAACCTAAGTACCTGATCAATTTTCGAGAACACATCGCGATCCACCGCCGCCGTCGACCCGCAGATCGGGAGGGTCCAGAAGCTCTTCCCGACACCCTGCCGGAGAGGGGAATTGCCACCGGAGGTCTTCTTCATCGCCATACTTGCCTCCGGAGCGATGAGTGAGTAGTCTACCTTGGACTATGGGTCCATAGCAGTAGCTAGATGATTGTCTCCTCCACCATGTGCTTCATGTTTAGATCTCATGAGCTGCCCTACATGATTGAGATCACCGTTATGTAATTCTACATGTTTAGTTTGTTGGGATCCGATGAATATTGGTGTTATGATTAAGTTGCTATACTAAAATTTATCTTATGTTATCTCTATGTTGTTTATGATCTTGCATGCTCTCCGTTGTTAGTAGCTATCTTGGCCGAGTAGTTGCTAGTGACTCCAAGATGGGGTATTTATGCTCGATAGTGGGTTCATATCTCTATTTAACCTGGGGGAGTGACAGAAACCTCTAAGGTTGTAGATATGCTGTTGCTACTAGGGAGAAAACAACATTCATATGCTCAAGGGCATATGCTTTATTTACATTACACACTTTGCTTAATGCAATTATCTGTTGTTCGCAACTTAATACTTGTGAAGTTCTCGGATTGATTCACCACAAGTGGATTATTAGTCATAGATACAGTTGGATGGCGGTCTATGTATTTTGTTGTAATGCCCAGAGTAAATCGCATAGTGATCTTCTTGACATATCGCGTTTATCTTTATTCTATCAATTTCCCAACTGTAATTTGTTTATCCAGCATGTGTTATTTATCTTATAGAGAGACACCACTAGTGAACTGTGGATCTCGGTCCTATTTCCATCATATTGCTATCACCTGTTTACTTTACTCGCACTGTTTACTTTACTCGCATACTATTATCACTTTCCACTCGATACGCTCATAACCTTTGTTTCAAGCAAACCGGTGAGATTGACAACCTCATCGCAATTTGGAAACAAAGTACTTGGTTGTGTTGTGTACAGGTTCCGCGTTGCAGCTAGCAAGCAAAGCTTGGACGAGACGCCATATATAAATTGTCCGAAGCTGTCACAAACTAGCAAGCATCACCTTCAGTCGTATTGTCCGCTCTTCTCTTGAACAATATTAAACCTTGGTTTCTTAACTGAGGAAAAACTAGCTGCTATACTCATCACACCTTCCTCTTGGGGTTCCCAATGGGCTGGTTATTTCCCACGCATCAAGCTAATTTTCTGACGCCGTTGCCGGGGATTAAAGAAGAATAAGCTCCCACATCAACTACATATTCCCACGTCAACTTGGCACCAGCACTTATGCTACACAACAGACTCAACACCGAGGATATGATGATAAAGAAGAACTTTTATGTGGAATTCAAGGATTGCATCATCTGTGAAGAATAGCCTGTGGAAAACAATATGCACTTATTTTTTAAATGCTCATTTAGCCAGAGCTTCTGGTGGGCTATTGGCTTGGAATGGAACCCTGACATGGACTTGTTCAGTATGATTGCTGATGCTAAGAATAGATACTCTCATAATTTTTTGATGGAAATCCTAATCACTAGATGTTGGAGCATCTGGGAGCAAAGGAATGATGCCATTTTCAGAGGCATATACCCTGATGTACAGAGATGTGTTACTAGGTTCAAATCTTTTATTACACTGAACTTGTATAGAGCTAAGCCTAAAGGAGGGCATGCAATCATGGTTAGACACTCTATGAGTTTGTAAATAGGGCACTAGACTCTTCACTAACCCCCCCCCTTCTACCAATGTAATTATTTCGTCTGATTTATAAAAATGAAAAATGACACAGTAGGGAGTTTTCCCTACTGTACAGGTGTCAAAAAAAATTGTTTTTTATACATTTTCTATAGTAGGTTCATATACACCTGAGAGCCAAAACACCTTCTCCGCTAATGTAGGCTTATTAGGAGCCAATGACCACATTTTTATTAACGTAACAAAGCCCCAAAACCCAAGATAACACTCCTGAACGTTGTACGAGAACATAACACTCCTGAGAGAATAGTAGATAAGTAATTGCATGTGGTGTTCAACTAGCTTTACTAATATACAATTCAAAAAATTAGCATATTCTATTTTTATTTTAAGCTTTAATTTTCATAGATATTCTATTCGCATATGCAATAAATAAAAAAATTAAAGAGACCATAGCAACGCACGGGCACTCAACTAGTGCTAAGTAAAAAGTCACCAGATTTTTTGTTATGTCTCAGTCGATGGTGTCAGCCCATCCGATCGGTTCTCTCCTTGCGAGTTTTGCCAAGACACGCAGTCTGTGAAAACTTTACGTTGGACACGACTTTTTTTCCTACCGAAGGCATTGGGCCTCACAGGATGTAGTAGATCATGTGGGCTCTTTTTTTCTTTCTTTTGTCCTCCTAAATGCGAGTTGTCTAGACAAAAGTGACTAGTCAGGGGCTATGCGTCCATGCATTTTATTAGAGAATTGTGTCTTGTTATTTCTCTACTTTCTCTTCTGTCTTCTTTCTTATTAGTCTTTTTTTTACTATTTCCTTTTAATTTCTTAGTTGCTCTGTTTTAAAAATGTGGAACCACTATTCTACATGTGTTTTTGTATTTTACAAGTTTTACGGTGATTGGCATTTTTAGAAACCGTCCATCCATCCGATCGGACGGTAATAAAATTAACGGAACTAGACGGAACTAAACGGACGGAACTCAACGCTGCTAGAAGCGTTGTACCGGAACTAAAATTATGTGGGACCGGAACTAAATTATTAATTCATTCTATTTAATAAAAAAAATACTTAGTGGATGACCGTGGTTATCTTAATTTAACAGCGCGACCTGGCCCTTCATCTCAAGGCTTCGTGTGTCCAGGAGTGTTGATGGTTTCGATTCGTCCGATTGATTCTGCGCTACGAGTATAGCTTGACGGCATGGTCGCCGCATACGCCTCAGTTTAACAGCGCGACCTAGCCCTTCATCTCAAGACTACTGTTTCCTTGATCGAACTGGTGGCGTGTGCCTGGCGACACTCTGCACCGGCAAAGTCGCCGGACGGCCAGGATGCTCTCGGCGAGATCCTCCATGACGTCCTCCCCGGTCGGCCTCGCGGAGACCGTGGTTACCGCAGTGGTCGCCATTACATGTCTCGCCGTCGTCACCTTCGTCTACGCGCGTTTCCCAGAGCAAGCGTCCATGAATGTCATATGCAGCTTGTCAGCGAGGCAGTGGCCTTGCGTGTCGAGCGCATGACTGATTTGGCGTCACCGCCGTAGATGGCAATGTACAGTTCGTGATGATGGCGCTGCTGAGCCTGACCAAGTCCTTGAGCAAGCCAAGAATGACGCTATGGCTGTCCGGGAAGTTCTTGCTAGCCAGTAGGAGCACCGGCAGCCGCGTGCGCAAGCTTGCCTTTGCATCGCAAGGTCCAGCCATGCCCGCGCTCACAAACACGGTCGATCCAGGCCGCGTTCGCTTGCTCTGCTTCCTAACCTGCGTGCGCCTCACCAGCTAGTCCCTGTCTTTTTCTTGCCATCACCACCATCGCGCGACGCACACCGCCTGCTTCCACGGTCGCCATGCCACACGCGCAGACAGCCGCACACTTTTTCTTAGGCCGCACGCGCATCGTTTTTCCGGCCGTTCAGTTAGCTAGATCGGTACCGATAGATTTTCAGAGATCGATCGCTTCCCCAGCTAGCTAGCTCAACTCCATATTGACTTATTTAAAGTCAGTGTCTTCGGGAGAGGGGCATTCGAATGGGAGGGGCACCGGGCACACGGCGGCGACGCTCGGTTGGAAGGTTGGTGGTGGCGCCGGCGCCAGCGCAGTTCCCTCTCTCGTCGGGCGCGCCTCTGTTTTCTTTCTTTTGATCTGGATGGAAGACTGCTTGGGAGTTTTTTTACCGTAACTTCAGAGACCATTGAGAGTTTAACCGATCCGGTGTACATTTTTTTTATCGTGAAAGCACTGTAAAGTTTTAAAAAGGTAATCATCTCTTTTAATCAACGGTCACAAAAAATTCAGGCCCAACGGAACTGGACGGAACCTAAGTTCCATACCAATCATTGTAAAAGTATTTATTTTGTCCTATTATTTTACGAGTTTACATTTTTCTCAAAAACATTAACTAGCAACCGGTTTTAGATATGAGTTGCACTTTTTCAAGAAATATGCAACTAGATTTTTTTTGGCAAAGTTGTCTTTTTCTCAATAAATAGTTACCTAGCAATTGATATTAAATATGAGTTACATTTTTACATGAAGCCTAGTTTTTAATAATGCGAGTTGCACTTTTTCTCAAGATATATGCAACAACCAACAATTTTTCATACAAAAGTTGCATTTTTCTAAAGAAATGCACAAGTCCAAACCGGTTTTTGATACGAGTTGCACTTTTCTCAAGAAAGGTGCAACTAACAAAATGTTTGTCTCATTTGAATTGCGCTTTTCTTAAGAACAGGGCACCTATCAAAAAAAAAATTGGGATGAGTTGCAAATTTTCTCATGTAATGTGCATGTAGCGACTGATTTTGCTATGAGTTGCACTTTTCGTAAGAAATGTGCAACTTCAACAGTTTTCACTATGAGTTACTGATGTCTCACAGGACACGTTGAAAAACCCCAAGAGGAAGGTATGATGAGCACAGCAGTAAGTTTTCTTTCAGTATGAAACCAAAGTTTAATCGACCAGTAGGAGAAAGAAATCACTTCTGAAGGTTGTTGCTAGCTGACTTTGACAGGGCGCCAGAAAACAGTTGATGGCTCGTGGTCGGCGCTAGCAGCAACGTGGAACCTGCACACAACACAACCAAACTACTTTGCCCAAACTTACAGTGAGGTTGTCAATCTCACCGGTTTGCTGAAAACAAAGGATTAGACGTATAGTATGGAAAGAGATGTTTGTTTGCAGTGAAGTAAAATAATACTTGCGGAAAGTAATAGTATTTGCAGTAGATTGTATTATCAATGTAAAAGAATGGATCGGGGTCCATAGCTCACTATAGGTGTCTCTCCATAAAGATAAATAATATGCTGGATAAACAAATTACAATTGGGTAATTGACAAAATAGAGAATACATAACAATGCATGTACATGTCATGAAGATCACTATGAAATTCATTTGGATATTACAACATAATACATAGACCGTAATCTAACTGCATCTATGACTAATAATCCACCCTCGGGATATCATCCGAACAACCTTTGGGTATTAAGTTGCAAGCAACAGATTATCGCCTTAAGCAAGGTGTGTAATGTAAACAATACAATTATCCTTGAACGAAAGATTATTGTTTTCTCCCTAGTAGCAATAGCATATCTACAACCTTAGAAGTTATTGTCACTTTCCCAGATTACTAGAGGCATGAACCCACTATCGAGCATAAATACTCCCTCTTGGAGTCACTAGCATCTACTTGGCCAAAGCATCTACTAACAACAGAGAGCATGCAAGATCACAAATAACATAGACACGATAAATCAACATTCAACTTGATATAGTACTCAATATTCATCGGATCCCAACAAACACAACATGTAGAATTACATAAAAATGATCTTGATTATGATAGGCAGCTCACAAGATCTAGACATGGGGCGTAAATTAGAGAAGACAACCATCTAGCTACTGCTATGGACCCATGGTCTAGGGGTGGACTACTCACGTATCACTCTGGGGGCAGGCATGGTGATGAAGAAGGCCTCCGGTGATGATTCCCATCTCCGGTAGGGTGCCGAGAAGAGCTTCTGGATCCTCCCGAACTAGGGTTGACGATGGCAGCGGGTTACAGTACTTTTCGTGGATGGAGGCTCTGGCCTTTAGGGTTTTCCCGATAAAGTGAATTTATAGGCAGAAGGGCGATGTTAGAGGGCAGCCGAGGGGCCCACACCAGGGCCTGGCGCGGCCAGGGGTGGGGCCGTGCCACCCTATGGTGTGGCCGCCTCCTGGCCCTCCTCCGTCTCTCATTTGGACTCTGTCTTCGTGTTAGATAAATAGGAACTTCAGCTTTTGTTGCGTCCAATTCTGAGAATATTTCCTGTATAACTTTTCTGAAATACAAAAACAGCAGAAAACAGGAACTGGCACTGTGGCATCTTGTTAATTAGTTCTAGAAAATTCATAAAAACACCACGAAGTGTAAACAAAACATAAAGCAATTGGTGTAAAACAAACATGGAGCATCAAAAATTATAGATACGTTTGCAACGTATCAGTTACACTTTTTCTTAAAAAAATGTGCAACTAGCAATTGGCTTTTCATATGAGTTGCTCTTTTCTCAAGAAATGTGCAACTTCATGAACTAATTTCTGATACGAGTTGTAGTTTGCTCAAGGAATGTGCAACTAGCGACTGGTTTTTCGATACAAATTTTTCTTCAGAAATGTTAAGCTAACAATCATTTTTGACAAGAGTTACATTTATTCTGAAGAAATGTGTGACTAACAATCGATGTTCGATATGAGTTGCACTTTTCACAATAAATCCGCAACTCCAACCCATTTTATATACAAGTTGCACATTTTTCAAGAACTATGCAAAAATGTGTAACTAATTAACAATTTTTTTTGTATGAGTTGCACTTTTACCAAGAAATGTGCAACTCTATCTGATTTTTTGACATGAGTTGCTGATACGTATCTATAATTTTTGATGCTCCATGCTTGTTCTTTCACCATTTGCTTAGTGTTTTGTTACACTTCGTAGCGTTTTTATGCATTTTCCGGAACTAACCTATTAACAAGATGCCACAGTGCGAGTTCCTAGTTTTCTGCTGTTTTTGTGTTTCAGAAAAGTTACACAGGAAATATTCTTGGAATTGGACAAAACAAAAGTCGAACCTCCTATTTTTACCGAAGCTTCCAAAAGACCGAAGATGACACGGAGGGGAGCCAGAGGCTGGCCACACCACAGGGGGGCACGGCCCAGCCCCTGGCCGTGCCCACCCATGGTGAGCCCGCTTGGTCCACCTCCTGACGATGCCCCTTCGCCTATAAAGACCACTCGTCAGGAAAAACCTAAGGATGGATCGCTTTTCCATAAACATACTGCAAGCCACCAACGTCGTCGAATCGAGATTGGGAGGATCCAGGAGCTCTTCCCGGCACCCTGCCAGAGAGGGGAATCCCTGCCAGAGGCCTTCTACACCACCATGGTCGCCTTCGAAGTGATGTGTGAGTAGTCTACCTTGGACTATGGGTCCATAGCAGTATCTAGATGGTTGTCTTCTCCACCATGTGCTTCATGTTTAGATCTTGTGAGCTGCCCTATATGATCAGGATCATCTTTATGTAATCATACATGTTGTGTTTGTTGGGATCCGATGAGTATTGATACTATGTCAAGTTGATGTGCTAAATATTATCTTATGTTATCTCTATGTTGTTTATGATCTTGCATGCTTTCCGTTGCTAGTAGCTATCTTGGCCGAGTAGATGCTAGTAACTCCAAGAGGGAGTATTTATGCTCGATAGTTGGGTTCATGTCTCTATTTAATCTAGGGGAGTGACAGTTTCCTCTAAGGTTGTAGATGTGTTGTTGCCACTAGGGAGAAAACAACATTCTTGTATCTAAGGACATTTGCTTTGTTTACATTATGCACTTTGCTTAATGCGATTATCTGTTGTTCTCAACTTAATACTCGAGGAGTGTTTGGATGATATCCCCGCGAGTGGATTTTTAGTCATAGATGCAGTTGGATTACGGTCTATGTGTTTTGTCGTAATGCCTAGAGTAAGCCTCATAGTGATCCTCGTGATGTATGTACGTTATCTTTACTCTATCAATTGCCCAACTGTAATGTGTTTACCCAACATGTGCTTTTTATCTTATGGAGAGACACCACTAGTGAACTATGGACCCCGGTCCAATTTCCTTTACATTGTTACACTGTTTTACTTTACTCGCACATTTTACTTTACTTGCATTACTATTATCCAATTACCACTCGATACGCTCATTCCTTTATTTACAACAAACCGGTGAGATTGACAACCTCATCGTAAGTTGGGGACAAAGTATTTGCTTATGTTGTGTGCAGGTTTTGCATTGCTGCTAGGTGAAGATACACCAACAAGTTGTCTGGCGCCGTTGGAGTGTCACTAAGCTAGCAAGCATCAGCTTCTTAAGTTTAGCTTTCTCCTACTGGATTGATTACCTTGGTTTCACAACTAAGGGAAGACTTGTTGTTGTGCTCATCATACCTTCTCTTGGGGTTCCCAACTGGTCGGTTATTTACATCATCAACACCGCACCATCAAGCAAGTTTTCTTGCGCCGTTGCCGGGGAGAAAGAAGACTTCTGCAAGGGGAGTCTCACACGCATAATCTTTTACTTTGTTTTTAGTTTTGCTTTATTTTATTTTTGCTTGCATCGTTTTATCAAATATACAAAAAATTAGCTTCCTTTATAATTGTTATTTATTTACTTTTAGTTCATTATGTTGTTCCCTAAGTATGCTTTGGAGGAGCTCTCAGTAGGTAGTGGTTCTATTATTGGGAAAAGTAACATCGAGGAGTTCTTCAATCATATTAATATGCATAAAGATATTGAGGATAAGTCTTTAGCCGAACTTGCTACTAGTTATGAAGTTGCTTCTGCTTATTTAGTTCACATGTTGGAGGCTAGGTTTGTGATACATCCATTTTGCATCACTATTTTGTATCATAATTTACTGTTATTCATTGATATATTTCACATTTAGAGATGATACTTATGTTGTCTCCTCTGTTTTTACCTGTTTGATGATCATTGGAGGATTTGCTGCCGGAGTTAGGATTCTGCTAGAAAAAAGACCATCAAGGCACCGTGTTTCGGAAGATCAAGAAATTCTAGAAAAATACCAAAAAATTATGTTTCACCAGAAAACTGAAGAAGCCAGAAGGAGGAGGCGAGAGGAGCCACAGGGTGGGCTCACCCATAGGGGACGCGGGCCCACCCTTGGCCGCGCCGGGCCGTCGTGAGGCCACCCTGGCCCACTATTGCCATCGCCCCTTCGCATATATCATCGTCCCCGAAAACCAAAGTGAGGGGGGCTCAGAGATAGACACCGCCGCCTCTACAGGGCAGAAAACACCAGAGAGAGAAAAGCTCTCCGGCAGGCAGGAATCTGCCAGGGAAATTCCTTCCCGGAGAGGGGAGATCGTCGCCATCGTCATCATCATCACACTGAACTTCATCAGGATCATCATCACCATCATCCTCATCACCAGCACCTTCATCTTCACCATCACCCCGCCATCCCGCTGTAACATCTTGAGTTGAATCTTGTCAAATTCTTAGGGGAAACTTTCCCGGTGTTGATTACTCTTGTGGTTAATGCTATTGAGTGAAACCATTGAATTAAGGTTTATATTCAGATTGTGATTTACCATTATTTCACCTCTGATCATGATCCATATGATGTCTTGTGAGTAGTTTGTTTAGTTCTTGAGGACATAGGAGAAGTCAAGATGTTGGTAGTGGAATTATGTTAAGTAATATTTAATGGTTTGATATTTATTTGTTGTGGTGCTATTTCACTAGTGGTGTCATGTGAACATCGACTACATGATACTTCACCATGCATGGGCCTAGTGGAATGCATTGTGTATTTGGCTACTAATTATGGGGTTGCTGGAATGACAGAAACCTAAACCTCCGTTGGGAAACCATTGCACCAGGGAGCGTAGGATCTTAGAGTTTAAGGTTGTGGTTAGATTTATCTTAATTACTTTCTTGTAGTTGTGGATGCTTGCAAGGGGTATAGTCACAAGTGTGTATTAATCCTAGTAAGGATGGTGCGCTAGCACAGGTTCACCCCCATAACACTTATCAAATCAATAAAGATTATTTAGCGGTATGAAGCAAAAGCACTTGACAGAAACTCCCGTGTGTCCTTGAGAACGTTTGGTCATCATAAGTTACACAACTGGCTTGTCCTTTGCTCTAGAAAGGATTGGGCCACTCGCTGCAATTATTATTACTGTCTTTTATTTACTCATACTTTATTTACTTGCATTACCAAATACCCCTGAAAACCCGTTTGCTAGTATTTACAGTGAATCCTTGATCAAAACCACTTGTCAACACCTTCTGCTCCTCATTGGGTTCGACACTCTTATTTATCAAAAGTACTACGATACACCCCCTATACTGTTAGGTCATCAAGACTATTTTCTGGCGCCGTTGCCGGGGAGTGAAGCGCTATTGAAGAGTGGAATTGGTAAATGTAACCGTCGCTGTGAGTATTGTTTTTATTTCAGTCTTTTATTTATATTTTATTTTGCTATGGAAAGTTCTCCATTTGGTTTCCTATTTGGGAACATGTAGCATACCTGTGCTTTAATTGTGCTAGTCCCGGATCGACTGCTAGCACACACAGTTACAAGATGAAATACCAAGAATACAAAGGTCTTTATTACAACGATTGATCCACAAATAACTTAGTCTTTTACAACTCAAGGGCACAAAGCCACAAATCTTATTACATCTCATGAAAACTACTAAGTAAAATAAATCTTCAAGTCTTCTTCTTCTTCATTGATCTGCAGGCAGACGTGTTGGACGAAGACTCGTGACCGTAGCGTGGAAATCTTCAATCTTCATAATATCCACCTGCAACATAATACGTTGCAGCCACGGAGGGTCAGTACGTTGAATGTATTGGCAATGTCACTTTGGTGGACTCAACGGCACCTACACGTATATGCTCTTTGGCCAGGTGGAGTTTAACTTAGCAAAAGCAAGCCTTTCCCTATCTTTGCAAAACTTAAGTTTTTCCTTAACAAAAATTCTTTCAAGAAAAGCTCTTACTACCCAAGTTCACCCATCAAGTTTTAACTTAGAGAAATTGGGGTGAGGAGATTCTTGAACAGCTTCAAAGTCATGTCACTCAGAATTGTCCGTAACCGGGGACACGGCTAAGTACTTAGTTCTAAACACTCTGCAGAGGTGGTGCACTTTTCCCACAGGACTTAGTTAACCCGTTTTGCCGTGAGACTCATTTTGCCTCAAACAGCCAAGTGAAAACTAAGACGAGGCCTTTCAGAGGCATTCCCTCAGACCAAATGGACGCGTTCCCAAAAACCACCCTCTGTCCGCCTGGCTTGAGTTCTTGCAGCTTAATTGACCAAGACAGAGCCCATATTGTCTTGTGGTTGCACTAGAAGCTTCACGACTTGAACATCTCCAATCTCCGTTGCTCCTGGGTGGCCTTCCACAAGTGAGATACACCTGGTGGTTCAGAGGTTCGATGACATGACCCCAAGGAACCACTCAACATAAACCAATCAAAGCCACATCCACCCAGGTGGTTCATTAACTTGGTTGTTTTCTTAGTTTTTGCAAAATAAGGTTTTCAACACTTAACCAAAATCATTGTGTAGTCCCTTCCCACAACAAGAACAATAGCAGAATCCTATAGCAGCAGCAATTTCTACTAGGAGATGCAAAACTAGCCAGCTTAGACAAAACTTAGCACAAACTAGTAAGTTAGAAATAAGAGAACATAAAACACCTAAGCATGCATCTTCTACTAGAAAAACTACTAGGCAAAGCTTTCAGTAGGACAAAGGAAAACATGGTGACACTTGCCTTGATGAGGAAAAGAGTTGGTGCACTCATCACACAGACACTCGTTGCACTCAGCACAATCTACACATAAAATTTAGCATTCATAAGCACATAACCATCACAAAACAAACATGAAAAGAAAACATGCATGCAAATGTGTTTTAAACACTTCAAGGACACTTTAGCATGTTTTCTGGTTGTTACTATATGCATGATGATATGAGCAAAATTTTAGAGCTAACTTATAAAACTCAAAACATTAACAACACACAAATAGAACAATAAACAAGCTAAAGTTACAAAAGTAATGTAAAAATTACCAAAAATAGTTTTGGCCGTGCTACAGTACTAAGCAACATCAGAGGGTCCTAAACCAAAAAGATTTACTGTAAAAAGAATTTTAAAACAATTTTTAATAGTTAAAACATAGGATAAAAGCTTGCAGTAACTACCTATATAAAACAGCTACTATACAAGTTTTTGATGCTAGAAATATAATCTACACATTTTTATGAAACCACAGACGCAAAGTTCGCTAAAAACCGACATGCGGATCTCCAGATATGATTAAAACAAGTTTTGCACAAAATCTAAAAGTTTAAAACGAAAATCGAATAGGTTAAAACAGAAGCCGACACGCGGCACTTCCTGATTGGGCGATACCGTTTTGCGTGGATCGCGAACGAGCATCGTTGGATTTAATACAGAGCGGGCGCTCCAGATCGCCCATACCGGATCGGTCAAAGGATCTAATCCTATGCGTCTAAGCGAGATCCGACGGTCGAAACAGATGGGAGAAAGGCTCACCGGGGAAAGACGTCGGCGACGGGGTCCGGCGGTACTGGAGTTCACGGTGGGGTGGCTGCGGCGGTTTTTGGTGGCGATGAAGAGCTTGACGGCGTCCAGGAGTCTTCGGTGACGACGATGGTGTGCGGCGCGGGAGTCCTTGCTTCCTGTAACGATGAGAAACGGCGGCTGGCAGTTAGGCCCATGGCTACACCGTGCAGAGCATGGGGAAAAACGGCGTGCTCGAAGAGAACTAGGAAGCAACATTCATACCGGTTGTTCCGTAGGTCTAGGCAAAGCTGGTGGCGAGATCTGGAGGGTCGAGGTGCTCGGAGCCTTTAGCAATTGCTCACCGGAGTTTCGTCTGGCGCACGGTGAGATCCGGACGTGGTCGTCCTCATCGTTCTGGAGCTCCAGCGTGAAAAAGAGCGTGTCAGAGAGGTGTGCGAGGACTCGGGGAAGGAGAAGGTACAGAGGAGGAAGGTCGAAGCTCACCGTAACCAGCGATGAGATCGGACTCCAGTGGCAGCACGACGGTCTCTGGTTGCAGCAGCCTGGCGGCGTTATTTGCTAGGGTTTTGGAAGGGGTGTGCACGGCGGAGAGGGGGTTTATATGGACGCGATGGCGTGGCAGAGGGGTTAGGGTTCGAACGGATTCGGAGAGGAGTCCACAGCGGATACGCTCGGGTGCACGTCGTGTTCGTCCCGAGTTCTTGGGAGGAATGACAGGTGGGGTCGGGTTGACAGTGGCTGGAGAAGGAGAGGAGGGTAACAGTTCGGGTGGGTTCCTTGCTGGGCCGTGGGCCGTTTCTCCCTCTGGACCGAAAGGTTTCCCCCAGCCTTTTAACAAATTTTCTTTTCCCTTTTCAATTTCTTTTTCTGCTTTTCCTTTGTTATATTTGCTAAACATTTCCAAAATGATTTTAAACCAGTTTTGAGACTTGTAATTCATTTTCCCTCTGTTTGTTGTACTTCAGGGAAACATTAGAATCACAATAAAGCCAAGGATTTTGGTAAAATGCTCATAAAATGATAGAATGCAATGCATATGCAAAGAGATGGGTTTATGATTTCATGTGTGCATGATTTTGAATTTTATTCCAAAATTTGGGATGTTACAAGTCTAACCCCCTTAAGATGAATCTCGCCCTCAAGATTCGGGTTGGCTAGCAAATAGGTGCGGATGGTCTTCTCAGAGTTCATCTTCTCGTTCCCAAGTTGCTTCTTCTTCAGTATGGTGACTCCACTGGACTTTGCAAAACTTGATCGTCTTGGTATGAGTAACTCTTTCTGATGTCTCCAAGATCTTGATAGGTTTCTCTTCATATGTGAAATCACTCTCCAATTGAACTTCTTCCAATGGTATTGTGTCCCTTAGTGGGGTATCTGCCATTTCTGGATGACATTTCTTAAGCTGACTCACATGGAACACATTGTGTACTGCTGACAGAGATTCTGGCAGTTCTAGCTCATATGCTACCTCCCCTTTGCGAGCCAAAACCTTGAATGGCCCCACAAAGCGAGGTGCTAGCTTTCCTTTGACTCCAAATCTTTTTACCCCACGAAGTGGTGATACTCGAAGGTATGCTCTATCACCCACCTCATAGGTTACCTCTCTATGCTTTGAATCCGCGTAGCTCTTCTGTCTGGACTGAGCTATCTTAAGCCTATCTCTGATCAAACGAACCTTTTCCTCGGCATCTTTTATTATGTCTGGCCCAAAAAAGCTTCATTCACCAACACCACTCCAAAGCAATGGTGTAGTGCACTTTCTTCCATATAGAGCTTCAAATGGCGCCATCTCAATACTAGCTTGATGACTATTGTTATAAGAGAACTCTGCATATGGTAAGTTATCATCCCAAGTAGACCCATAGTCTAGTGCACAAGCTCTCAACATGTCCTCTAGAATTTGATTCACCCTTTCTGTTTGACCATCAGTCTGAGGGTGAAACGCTGTGCTGAACTCTAGTCTTGTGCCCAAGGACTCGTGAAGTTGGCGCCAAAAGTGAGACGTGAATTGAGTACCTCTATCAGACACAATGCTCTTAGGTACTCCATGCAAACATACTATTCGGCTCATATAAATCTTGGCTAATTTGGCACTGGTATATGTGGTCTTCACGGGGATAAAGTGAGCCACTTTGGTTAAACGGTCCACTACGACCCAGATGGAGTCATAACCAGACTTAGTCCTTGGTAGACCTGTGATAAAGTCCATGCCAACATTATCCCACTTCCACTCTGGTGTGGGCAATGGCTGCAATAATCCTGCTGGTTTCTGATGCTCTGCCTTAACTCTGTTGCATACATCACATAGGGCAATATACTTGGCGATATCCCTTTTCATATTGCTCCACCAAAATCTACCCTTCAAATCCATATACATCTTGGTGTTCCCAGGATGAATAGAATAGGGTGAATCATGTGCTTCTTGCAGAATTAACTTTCTGAGTTCTGGGTCTCGTGGTACACAAACACGCTTCTCAAACCAAATTATTCCTTGGTCATCTTTATGAAATCCCTTGGCTTTCCCTTTATTCATATTACTCTTTATTTCTTCTATCTCTTTATCTAGTCTCTGAGCTTCTTTGATCTTGTCCATCAGTGTAGGCTGAAATTCAAGAGATGCTAGAAATCCTTCTGGCACAATTTCTAACCTGAGCTCTTTGAACTGTTCACACAATTCTTTAGGCAATTCCCCTGCTGTGAGTCCATTTACATAGCTCTTACGGCTCAAGGCATCAGCTACAACATTAGCCTTTCCTGGATGGTATTGCAAACTCATATCATAATCCTTGATGAGCTCCAACCATCTCCTTTGTCTCATGTTCAGTTCCTTCTGGGTGAATATATACTTAAGGCTCTTGTGATCGGTGAACACATCACAATGCTTTCCCATTAAATAATGTCTCCATACCTTTAGAGCATGAACAACTGATGCTAGCTCTAAGTCATGGGTGGGGTAATTTCTCTCATGAGGCTTAAGCTGGCGCGAGGCATAACTCACAACTTTCCCATTTTGCATTAGCACGCTACCAAGTCCTTGATGAGAAGCGTCATAGTAGACCTGGAAATCCTTCTGTATATCTGGCAGACTCAGAACAGGCGCACTTACTAGCCGTTTCTTCAATTCTTGAAAACTAGCTTCACATGAGTCAGTCCATTCAAATTTCCTGTCCTTCTTCAGCAGTTCGATCATTGGCTTTGCTATCTTGGAGAAATTTTCAATGAATCTCCGATAGTATCCCGCAAGGCCTAAGAAACTTCGGATGTCTCCCGCATTTTTGGGTGACTCCCATTCGGTAATGGATGCTACCTTGCTTGGATCCACCACGACTCCTTCCGCAGAAACAATGTGGCCAAGAAATCCTACCTTGTTCAACCAGAATTCACACTTGCTGAATTTCGCATATAACTTATGCTCCCTGAGTTTTTCCATGATCAAGCGTAAGTGCTGCTCATGTTCTTTATCATCCTTGGAATAAATCAGAATATCATCAATGAACACCACAACAAATTTATCCAAGTATTCCATGAACACCTTGTTCATCATGGTCATGAAGTATGCCGGGGCATTTGTTAACCCAAAAGACATGATGGTATACTCATATAGACCATATCTAGTGGTAAATGCTATTTTGGGTATGTCTTGTTCTCGGATTTTTAGCTGGAAATACCCTGATTGAAGATCAATTTTAGAGAACACCTTTGCTCCTTTCAACTGATCAAACAGGTCATTGATGTTGGGCAACGGGTACTTGTTTTTGATTGTCACTTCATTCAGCGAACGGTAATCCACAACCAATCTCTTGCTAGAGTCTTTCTTCTCCACAAACAAAACAGGGGCTCCCCATGATGATGAACTCTGTTGGATGAAACCTTTGTCCAACTGTTCCTTGAGCTGCTTCTTCAATTCCTTTAATTCATCTATGTCCATCTTGTATGGCCTTTTCGCTGTAGGTCCTGTTCCAGGCAGCAAGTCGATGATAAATTCGACATCCCTGTCTGGTGGCATTCCTGGTAGTTCTTTTGGAAACACATCGGGATATTTCTTTATGACTGGCACGTCATCCAGGCTAACCCCCTTAAGAGAATTTACCTTAGACCCCTTTAGCTCAAAGGTTGATTTGAAACAGATGCGTTTCTTTTCAGGGGTTGTGAGGGTGATGGTTTTGTTTGCACAATCTATGATTCCCTGAAAGGCAGTCATCCAATCCATGCCTAGGATGACATCTAATCCTTGTGAGTCTAGGACAATGAGGTTAGCCGAAAACATGTGTTTTCCAATTTCTAGGACTAGGTCTCTACAACCGGCGTTTACTATCAACTCTCCCCCTGGAGAACTTACCCTTATAGGACAACCTATTGTTTCAGTGGGTAATTTGTTCTTAACCACAAATGCTCTTGATATGAATGAATGAGATGCACCAGTGTCGAAAAGAACAAGTGCTGGATTATCATTGAGTAAATACGTACCATAAACAGCGTCAGGTTCATCATAGATTTCCTCCACATTGACATGATTGACATGCCCCTTCTGAAATGGATTGGGCTTGTTTCCTTCATCCTTCTTCTGGGGGCATTCATTGGCATAATGCCTAGTCTTGTGGCATTTGTAGCATTCCACCTGACTAATGTCCCTCTTCTCGGGGACATTATTATTCCTGCCATTGTTGTGGCCATTGTTATAGCCATTAGTCCTGGTAGAGTTGTGGTTGTTGTGGTTCCTATGGCCATTATGGTGGTGGCCATTCCCCTTGTGATGTTGGTGCCCATTTTCACCATTATGGTTGTGGTGGTTTCCTCCATTCTTGTGGGATCCAGAGCTTCCATGGTCACTGTGATAGCTTCGTTTGTGTGCAGGCTCTGGGTACTTGCTGACATGATGCTTCCTCTTTCTGTTCTCGGACTGCTTTATCTTACTCTCCAGAGTTATGGCTTGATCAAGCAGAGACTGAAAAGTTGGAGTGTAGGCAACAGACAGCGGGATAGACAGTTCATCATTCAGGCCCTCTAGGAACTTCTCCTTCCTCTTTGCATCGGTGTCAATGTCATCCAGTGCATAGCGTGATAGATTGGTGAACTCATCAATATATTCGGTCACACTACGGAATTTCTGTCTCAGATCACGAAATTCCTTCTTCTTCAGTCCCATCACACCAGAGGAGATGTGTGTAGCCCGGAACCCTTCCTGGAATGAGTCCCATGTCACACCCTCAATGGGATGGGTGATCTGATAAGTATCCCACCAGCTTGCTGCTGGTCCTTCTAGAAGATGAGCTGCAAACCTGACCTTTTCAGCGTCAGTGCAGCCAGTTGTCACCAAGTCTTTATTAACAGAACGGAGCCAGTCCATGGCCTCCAGTGGTTCTGTAGCATGAGAGAACTTGGCGGGTCGAAGCCTCAGAAACCTTGCAAGCATGTCCACCTGAGGAGGAGGTGGTGGTGGAGGGTTGTTGTTGTTGTTATGGTTGTTATTGGCGTTGGCCAAGAATTGGGTCATGACCTGCATGAGCTGAGCCTAGGCTTCCATCATTTGCTGCATCTGTTCCTCAGGAGCGCGACGAGGAGGCATCTGTTGGGTTTGGAAAATAGGTGAGATTAGACTTAGATATAGTCTAAGGAATAAAGTTTCCTACCCGAATGCATAAACAATCCTCAAAAGAACAACACAACAAACACAAGCATAGAAGAACCTCAACCAAACAAGTAATAACAACTCGCAAATAGTTTTAAGGTACGCAAACGTTTAAGTTTTTAAAGGGATACAATAACTAATGCCATACCACAAGCGGTCACGGGCATAACGCAACTCAAAGATAAAGTGGGGTAGTCTCTCTAACTACTCCTCCATGACGACTACTTCCTCAACATCGAAGCCATTCTCCTTGAGTAGCCTCTTGTAGTCCTGCAGCTCTTCAGTTAGGGCGTCAACCTTCTCTTGAAGCTCCCTCTTGTCGGCATGCAGTTTCTCGATCAAGTCATGGTCCGCTTCAAGCTCGAAGTCGTTGCACTCTAACTTCTACTTCAGTTCTCTAACATCTTTGTTCCTGGCTTGAATCCTCTTCTCTTGGCTCTTCCGCTGCTTCTCTTGAGTCTCGAACTTCTCCTTCATCTCCTTGATCTTCTCCTCCTGCTCCAAGTGTTGCTTGTCCTTCTCGGCAAGCTGGGCACGTAACTCATCATTCTTAAACATCTCGTTGTACCTCTCAACATCGATGTCCCTGACAAGATACTCTAACTCGGCGAGGTGGATACGCATGGGGTCTTGCTTATCATCAGGTAGCACAATGGCCATGCCATTCTCATCACGTCGGCCGAAGAGGTGGGAGTAGTGGTTCTGGAGCTCGGAGAAGTGACGTCCGCAGAGGCGTGCTATCATCTCTTGCATGAGGAGTTGGGCGCCTATCTTCTTGTTGGTGTGGAAGGTCTTGAGCTTGATAGTTTCAGTCTTTGGCTCTGTCTCGCATCCTGGCTGCGTGATGTGGATGACCCAAATGCCCTTCTTGTGAAGCTTGGTCATCTCGCACCCTCTGACGAACGGGGTAGGTAGGGACAAGGTAGTAGTGATGTCGATGAGACGCTCTCCGAAGCTGTAGTTTTTTTTGAAGTTGCCAGTCTTGGTGATGCGAAAGGTTGACATCTTCACGTTGGAACTTGACAAGTTAGTAAGTTAAAGTAGAAGAAAGACTTAGAAAAAGTGCAGAAGAGTTAGAAGTCAAACTATTTCTAAGTGTTAACAACAAATCAACTCCTAAATTTTTCCTAAGTGTTTTCGTCCAATCCTAGGGTCACGAACCTAAGGGCAACACTTTGCTCTGATACCATCTATAGCGTACCTGTGCTTTAATTGTGCTAGTCCCAGATCGACTGCTAGCACACACAGTTACAAGATGAAATACCAAGAATACAAAGGTCTTTATTACAATGATTGATCCACAAATAACTTAGTCTTTTACAACTCAAGGGCACAAAGCCACAAATCTTATTACATCTCATGAAAACTACCAAGTAAAATAAATCTTCAAGTCTTCTTCTTCATTGATCTGCAGGCAGACATGTTGGACGAAGACTCGTGACCGTAGCGTGGAAATCTTCAATCTTCATAATATCCACCTGCAACATGATACGTTGCAGCCATGGAGGGTCAATACGTTGAATGTATTGGCAATGTCACTTTGGTGGACTCAACGACACCTACATGTATATGCTCTTTGGCCAGGTGGAGTTTAACTTAGCAAAAGCAAGCCTTTCCCTATCTTTGCAAAACTTAAGTTTTTCCTTAACAAAAATTCTTTCAAGAAAAGCTCTTACTATCCAAGTTCACCCATCAAGTTTTAACTTAGAGAAATTGGGGTGAGGAGATTCTTGAATAGCTTCAAAGTCATGTCACTCAGAATTGTCCGTAACCGGGGACACGGCTAAGTACTTAGTTCTAAACACTCTGCAGAGGTGGTGCACTTTTCCCACAGGACTTAGTTAACCCGTTTTGCCGTGAGACTCATTTTGCCTCAAACGGCCAAGTGAAAACTAAGACGAGGCCTTTCAGAGGCATTCCCTCAGACCAAACAGACGCGTTCCCAAAAACCACCCTCTGTCCGCCTGGCTTGAGTTCTTGCAGCTTAATTGACCAAGACAGAGCCCATATTGTCTTGTGGTTGCACTGGAAGCTTCACGACTTGAACGTCTCCAATCTCCGTTGCTCCTGGGTGGCCTTCCACAAGTGAGATACACCTGGTGGTTCAGAGGTTCGACGACATGACCCCAGGGAACCACTCAACATAAACCAATCAAAGCCACATCCACCCAGGTGGTTCATTAACTTGGTTGTTTTCTTAGTTTTTGCAAAATAAGGTTTTCAACACTTAACCAAAATCATTGTGTAGTCCCTTCCCACAACAAGAACAATAGCAGAATCCTATAGCAGCAGCAATTTCTACTAGGAGATGCAAAACTAGCTAGCTTAGACAAAACTTAGCACAAACTAGTAAGTTAGAAATAAGAGAACATAAAACACCTAAGCATGCATCTTCTACTAGAAAAACTACTAGGCAAAGCTTTCAGTAGGACAAAGGAAAACATGGTGACACTTGCCTTGATGAGGAGAAGAGTCGGTGCACTCGTCACACAGACACTCGTTGCACTCAGCACAATCTACACATAAAATTTAGCATTCATAAGCACATAACCATCACAAAACAAACATGAAAAGAAAACATGCATGCAAATGTGTTTTAAACACTTCAAGGACACTTTAGCATGTTTTCTGGTTGTTACTATATGCATGATGATATGAGCAAAATTTTAGAGTTAACTTATAAAACTCAAAACATTAACAACACACAAATAGAACAATAAACAAGCTAAAGTTACAAAAGTAATGTAAAAATTACCAAAAATAGTTTTGGCCATGCTACAGTACTAAGCAACATCAGAGGGTCCTAAACCAAAAAGATTTACTATAAAAAGAATTTTAAAACAATTTTTAATAGTTAAAACATAGGATAAAAGCTTACAGTAACTACCTATATAAAACAGCTACTATACAAGTTTTTGATGCTAGAAATAGAATCTACACATTTTTATGAAACCACAGACGCAAAGTTTTCTAAAAACCGATGTGTGGATCTCCAGGTATGATTAAAACAAGTTTTGCATAAAATCTGAAAGTTTAAAACGAAAATCAAATAGGTTAAAACAGAAGCCAACACGTGGCGCTTCCTGATTGGGCGATACCATTTCGCGCGGATCACGAACGAGCGTCGTTGGATTTAAAACAGAGTGGGTGCTCTAGATCGCCCATACCGGATCGGTCAAAGGATCTAATCCTATGCGTCTAAGCGAGATCCGATGGTCGAAACAGATGGGAGAAAGGCTCACCGGGGAAAGACGTCGGCGACGGGGTCCGGCGGTACTGGAGTTCACGGTGGGGTGGCTGCGGCGGTTTCCGGTGGTGATGAAGAGCTTGACGACGTCCAGGAGTCTTCGGTGACGACGATGGTGTGCGGCGCGGGAGTCCTTGCTTCCTGTAACGATGAGAAACGGCGGCTGGCAGTTAGGCCCATGGCTACGCCGTGCAGAGCACGGGGAAAAACGGCGTGCTCGAAGAGAACTAGGAAGCAGCATTCATACCGGTTGTTCTGTAGGTCTAGGCGAAGCTGGTGGTGAGATCTGGAGGGTCGAGGTGCTCAGAGCCTTTAGCAATTGCTCGCCGGAGTTTCATCTGGTGCACGGTGAGATCCGGACGTGGTCGTCCTCGTCGTTCTGGAGCTCCAGCGAGAAAAAGAGCGTGTTAGAGAGGTGTGCGAGGACTCGGGGAAGGAGAAGGTACAGAGGAGGAAGGTCGAAGCTCACCGTAACCAGCGATGAGATCGGACTCCAGTGGCGGCACGGCGGTCTCTGGTTGCAGCAGCCTGGCGGCGTTATTTGCTAGGGTTTTGGAAGGGGTGTGCACGGCGGAGAGGGGGTTTATATGGACGCGATGGCGTGGCAGAGGGGTTAGGGTTCGAACGGATTCGGAGAGGAGTCTGCAGCGGATACGCTCGGGTGCGCGTCGTGTTCGTCCCGAGTTCTTCGGGAGGAATGACAGGTGGGGTCGGGTTGACAGTGGCTGGAGAAGGAGAGGAGTGTAACGGTTCTGGTGGGTTCCTTGCTGGGCCGTGGGCCGTTTCTCCCTCTGGACCGAAAGGTTTCCCCCAGCCTTTTAACAAATTTTCTTTTCCCTTTTTGATTTCTTTTTCTGCTTTTCCTTTGTTATATTTGCTAAACATTTCCAAAATGATTTTAAACCAGTTTTGAGACTTGTAATTCATTTTCCCTCTGTTTGTTGTACTTTAGGGAAACATTAGAATCACAATAAAGCCAAGGATTTTGGTAAAATGCTCATAAAATGATAGAATGCAATGCATATGCAAAGAGATGGGTTTATGATTTCATGTGTGCATGATTTTGAATTTTATTCCAAAATTTGGGATGTTACAGAACACTACTACCACTGTTACGGATGTGGATGAACCACCTTCCGCTCAATTAGATCCTTTTAAAATACCTATGAAAATTGTTGAATGTGTTATGAATAACTGCTATTCAGGAGATGGAGCTGTCCATCCAGGTGATCATTTACTCTTTATACATGAATTATGCGAGTTGTTCAAGTGTGCAGGTATTTCATCAAGCTAGGTTAAGAGGAAGCTATTTTGTTTATCACTGAAAGGCAGAGCTGAGGAATGGTATCGGCTGCTAAAGGATGGTCCATCTATTGCTTGGGAGGAAATTGTACCTCTCTTTTATTCCAAATTTTATCCTCCAAGTGAAATTCATAAAGATCATAATCAAATATATAACTTTTAGCCTCATGATGGAGAAAGTATTGCCCAAGCGTGGGGGAGACTGAAGTTGCTAATGTTCAAATGTCCCATTCATGAGCTCCCTAGTAATATTGTTATTGATAACTTTTATGCGAGGCTTGCTCTTCATGACAAGGATTTATTGGATGCTTCCTGTTTTGGATCATTTACCCATATGAAAGGAGAAGCTAAATGGGATCTTCTTGACCATATCCAAGCAAATGCTGAAGGATGGGAGAACGACAAAGGTAGGAAGTCAGGTATAAATTATGATTATGAATGCATTAAAGCTTTTATGGGAACCGATGACTTTCATAATGTTAGCACTATTTATGGTCTTGATTCTCAGATACATGCTAACTGTTTTAAGGCCTTTGCCTCTTATCTTGATGTTCCAAAGAAAGATTGGAACAAGTATCATGCACCTTATAAAGATTCTATTAGTTATATTCCTGCTAAAACTACTGAAGTTTGTACTGTTGATCGCATTTCACCTATTATTTTGAGAAACGCCTTTCCCTGCTAAGGCAAAGGAGCATTCCACTTTGATAAGTGTGCTTAATAAAAGTACCAAGAAAGCTGTAGAACCTGATGAGAAAATTACTATTAAGTCTCCTGTGGCTATAGTGAAGGACCTTGTTACTAAAAATGTGGGAGATGAACATATTGTCTTTTGTGAAGATGCTTCTAACATTGTTTCACATCCTAGTAGGCCTAGGAAAGCAAGTGTTCATTTTATTTCTGTCAGGATTGGCGATCATTGCTATTATGGTTTATGTGACATCGGTGCAAGTTCAAGTGTTATTCCTTTCGAGCTTTACAGAGAAATCATGCATGAAATTACCCCTTGTGAGCTTGAAGATATTGATGTGGTTATTCAGCTGACTAACAGAGAGATTGTCTTGCCAATTGGTATTGTTTGAGATGTGGAAGTTCTATGTGGTAAGACTAAATATCCTACCGATTTTCTAGTACTTGGTACTGAAATTAGTAAAACTTGTCCTATTATTTTTAGTAGACCCTTTTTGAATACTTGTAGTGTTGTGATAGATTGTAAGAAGGAGAAAGTTGTGACTAAGTTTGACGAAGAGTCTTATGAGTTTAATTTTTCTAAGTTCGCTAAAACTCCTTATGAAAATGAATTGCCTAATGAAAATTTTCGAGTTGAATAGCTTGCCTCTATTGCTCTTGCTCCTAATAATGCTTTGTAGCAATTTATGGAGGACCATGATAGTGATGTCTTCAGGAAAGAAAGAGAAGAGATTGACGATATTCTTCTTTGTCAACCACTATTGATTAAGCACAATTTACCTATGGAGGATCTTGGTACCACCTTGCCACCTAAGGAAGATTCTGTTTTTGAATTAAAACCTTTACCTGATGATCTTAAGTATGCTTATATAGATGATACGAAAATATATCCTGTTATTATCAGTTCTAAACTTTCAGGAAAGGAAGAAGAAAGGTTATTGGAAATATTGAGGAAACACCGAGGAGCTATGGGATACACTCTTGATCATTTAAAAGGGATTTATCCTACTATATGTCAGCATGCTATTAACATGAAGCCAGATGCAAAGCCAGCTGTTGAACATCAACACCACTTAATTCCCAAGATGAAGGAAGTGGTAAGAAATGAGGTATTGAAGCTCCTTGATGCCAGTATTATTTATCTTATTGCTGACAGTAGATGGGTTAGTCCTGTTCATTGTGTTCCTAAGAAAGGAGGTATCACTGTTGTGCCTAATGAGAATAACGAGCTTATTCCTCAAAGGGTAGAAGTTGGTTATAGGATGTGCATTGATTTTAGAAAAGTTAACAAAGTTACTAAAAAGGATCATTATCCTTTACCGTTTATAGATCAAATGCTAGAGAGCTTATCTAAGAAAACTCATTTTTTGTTTTTTTGATGGTTATTCTAGTTTCTCTCAGATTGCTGTTAAACTGCAAGATCAAGAGAAAACCACTTTTACATGTCCTTATGGAACTTATGCTTATAGACATATGTCATTTGGTTTGTGCAATGCTCCTGCTACTTTTCAAAGATGCATGTCTGCTATTTTTCATGGTTTTTGTGAAGAAATTGTGGAGGTATTCATGGACGATTTCTCTGTCTATGGAACTTCTTTTGATAATTGTTTGCACAATCTTGATAAAGTTTTGCAGAGGTGTGAATAACTAATCTTGTTCTAAATTGGGAGAAATGCCACTTTATGGTGTATGAAGGAATTGTTCTTGGACATAAAATCTCTGAAAGAGGTATTGAAGTTGACAGAGGAAAGGTTGAAGCAATTGAGAAAATGCCCTTTCCTAGGGATGTTAAAGGTATTCGTAGTATTCTTGGTCATGCTAGTTTCTATAGGAGGTTTATTAAAGATTTCTCTAAGATTTCAAAGCCTCTTACTAATCTTCTTCAAAAATATGTACCATTTGTTTTTGATGATGATTGTAAGGAAGCTTTTGAAACTCTTAAGAAGGCTTTAACTACTGCTCCTATTGTTCAACCACCTAATTGGAATTTACCCTTTGAAATTATGTGCGATGCTAGCGATTTTGCTGTTGGTGCTATCCTTGGATAGCGCGTAGATAAGAAGTGAAATGTTATTCATTATGCTAGTAAGACTCTTGATGTTGCTGATACGTCTCCAACGTATCTATAATTTTTGATGCTCCATGCTTGTTTTTACACCATTTTCCTACTGTTTCGTTACACTTCATGGCACTTTTATGCATTTTTTGGAACTAACCTATTAACAAGTCGCCACAGTGCCAGTTCCCCGTTTTCTGCTATTTTTGTGTTTCAGAAGTGATACACAGGAAATATTCTTGGAATTGGACAAAACAAGTTCCTGAAGTCTTATTTTCCCCGGAAGCTTCCAGAGATCCGAAGAGGAGTTGGAGGGGGCCACGAGGGCCCCACACACCAGGGCGGTGCGGCCCAGCCCCTGGCCGTGCCCCCTATCTGTGAGGTCGCCTCGGGCCACTACTGACGATGCCCCTTCGCCTATAAAGACCCCCCGATGGAAAAAACCTATGGACCCCGATCAATTTTCCAGAAACACATCGTGATCCACCGCCGTCATCGACCCGAGATTGGGAGGGTCCAGAAGCTCTTCCCGGCACCCTGCCGGAGAGGGGAATCACCATCAGAGGTCTTCTTCATCACCATGCTTGCCTCCGGCGCAATGAGTGAGTAGTCTACCTTGGACTATGGGTCCATAGCAGTAGCTAGATGGTTGTCCTCTCCACCATGTGCTTCATGTTTAGATCTCATGAGCTGCCCTACATGATTGAGATCACCATTATGTAATTCTAAATGCTTGGTTTGTTGGGATCCGATGAATATTGGTGTTATGATTGAGTTGCTATACTGAAATTTATCTTACACACTTTGTTTACATTACACACTTTGCTTAATGCAATTATCCGTTGTTCGCAACTTAATACTCATGGGGTGTTTGGATGATATCCCCGTGAGTGGATTATTAGTCATAGATGCAGTTGGATGGCGGTCTATGTATTTTGTTGTAATGCCCAGAGTAAATCGCATAGTGATCTTCTTGACATATCACGTTTATCTTTATTCTATCAATTGCCCAACTATAATTTGTTTACCCAGCATGTGTTATTTATCTTATGGAGAGACACCACTAGTGAACTATGGACCCCGGTCCTATTTCCATCATATTTCTATCACATGTTTACTTTACTCACACTATTTACTTTACTCGCATACTTCTACTATTTTCCACTCGATACGCTTATACCCTTTGTTTCAAGGAAACTGGTGAGATTGACAAGCTCATCGCAAGTTGGGAACAAAGTACTTGGTTGTGTTGTGTGCAGGTTCCACGTTGCTGCTCGCAAAGCAAAGCTTGGACAAGGCGCCATATATAAATTGTTTGGAGTTGTCGCAAAGCTTGCAAGCATCACCTTCAGTCGTATTGTTCGCTCTTCTCTTGAACGATAAACCTTGGTTTCTTAACTGAGGGAAAACCTTGCTGCTATATTCATCATACCTTCCTCTTGGGGTTGCCCAACAATCTAGCAATCAAGCTCTTTTCTGGCGCCGTTGCCGGGGAAGAAGTGGAAGACCTCTGCAGTGGGAGTTTTTTGCACACACATCCTTTACTTTGTTTTAAGTTTTGCTTTACTTTATTTTTACTTGCATCATTTTATATCAAAAACCCAAAAAAATTAGAATCCTTGGTAGTTGTTTTTACTTGTCTGCTTTTAGTTTTGCTAAAATAGCTACTCCTAAAAACACCAAGTTGTGTGACTTTACTAGTATGAACAATAGTGATTTTATCTGCTCTCCTATTGCGCCACCTGCTTCTGCTGCAAATTTTTATGAGATTAAGCCTGCTTTATTGAACCTTGTTATGAAAGAGCAATTTTCTGGTGCTAGTACTGATGATGCTGCAGCTCATCTCAACAATTTTGTTGAGCTATGTGAGATGCAACAGTATGAGAATGTAGAAAGTGATATTATTAAGCTCAAGTTGTTTTCTTTTTTCTTTGAGAGGAAAAGCTAAAGATTGGTTGCTATCTTTGACTAAGAATAGTATTGATTCATGGGCTAAGTGTAAGGATGCTTTCATTGGTAGATATTATCCTCCTGCTAAAATTATGTCTCTGCATAGCAATATTATGAAGTTTAGTCAGTTTGATAATGAACATGTTGCTCAAGCTTGTGAAAGAATGAAATCTATGATAAAGAATTGTCCCACTCATGGACTGACTATTTGGATGATTGTTCAAACTTTTTATGCAGGACTAAATTTTTCTTCGAGGAACCTACTTGATTCAGCTGCTGAAGGCACTTTTATGTCCCTTACCTTGGGTGCCGCAACAAAGCTACTTGACAACATGATGGTAAATTATTCCGAATGGCATACCGAGAGAGCTCTACAAGGTAAGAAGGTAAATTCTATTGAGGAAACCTCTTCCTTGAGTGATAAGATTGATACCATTATGGCTATGCTTGCTAATGATAGAACTCATGTTGATCCTAATAATGTTCCTTTAGCCTCTTTGGTTGCTCAAGAAGAGCATGTTGATGTGAACTTCATTAGAAACAACAATTTTAACAACAATGCTTATAGGAACAATTTTGCTAGTAACAATTATAGGCCGTATCCTTCTACTAATGGTAATGGTTATGGTAACTCTTATGGTAATTCCTACAACAACTTCATGGTAAAACAATCTGCTTTTAACAAGTCTGTTGAGGAAAAGTTAGGCAAAATTAATATTCTTGCTTCTAAAGTTGATAGCCTTGCTCATGATGTTGAACTTCTGAAATTAAAAGTGTTGCCTAATGATATGAAAGAGAACAATGTTTTTGCTACTGCTAATGCTATCCAAGTTGGAATTGATGAAAATCTTAGATTGTTAACAGAATTGCATGCTAGATGGGAAAGAGAGGATAAGATTGCTAGGAATATGAAAGTTTGTACTATTACTACCTCTAATGATGTTGTTCCTAATGCTATCAATCCTCTTACTTTGATTGGTGTAGAGAAAACTCCCACTCCTTGTGCTAAAAAGCCTAAAACTACCAAAACTTTTTCTCAAAAGAGTGCTGAAATTTTTCAGAGTGTAGGAGATGATAGCTTTACTTCTTTTAATGATTTTGATGTTGATGGCTGCAATATATCTGAAGTTATTTTGTTCTTGCAAAAGCTTGCTTTGACTCCCAATGCTAGTTCTTTAAATATTGCTTTTACTAAGCATATTACCAATGCTCTCATGAAAATTAGGGATGAAAAGTTGCAGCAAAAAGCTTCTGTTCCCAAGAAGTTAGAAGATGGTTGGGAACCGTAAATCCTAGACTTACGGACATGTTGTTATGGACAGAACTTACGGACATGCGTGGATGCGCTGGGTTGGCTGAATTTCCTAACCACCCGTGATTTCAGGTGATGTGAACCAATCAATTGCTCTCCGGCTGATTCCGTAAGCAGAATTCCGTAGAAAATATCCGTACGTGTAGCATTACTTGTTGGGAACCCATCATTGATATGCATGTTAATGGTTTTGATTGCCATGCTTTATGTGATCTAGGTGCTAGTATTTCTATCATACCTAGAAAAATTTATGACATGCTTGATTTACCACCTCTTGAAAAATGTTATTATGATGTTCCTATTCTTGATGTTACTAAGAAGAAACCTTTGGGAAGGATTAATGATGTTCTTATTGTGGTTAACAATAACCTTGTTCCCGTTGATTTTCTTGTTATGGACGTTGAATGCCATGCTTCATGTCCTATTATTTTGGGAAGACCTTTTCTTCGAACTGTAGGTGCCATCATTGATATGAGAGAAGGCACCATCAAATATCAATTCCCACTCAAGAAAGGTATGGAACACTTTCCTAGGAAAAGAAAGAAATTGCTTTTTGACTCTATTCTTAGAGCAAATTATGAGCTTGATGCTTCATCACTTGATGTTACTTGATTCACAATTTTCTGCGCCTAGCTCAAAGGCGTTAAAGAAAAGCACTCTTGGGAGATAACCCAATGTTTTATTTCTAGTATTTTTTCTTTTATTTGAGTCTTGGAAGTCATTACTACTGTAATGAACTCTCCTTATCCTATTTTATTGTTGTGCCAAGAGAAGCCTCTAATTCGAGTGAGGTAAAGAATTGGGGATGTTGCTGTCTTGAAACTATTTTTGGTGCTGCACCGTAAAAATTCTTAAAAATTCTCTGTATATCTTCTGGACCTGAAATTTCTTGTGCATATGCCCCAGGTTATATCAAACGTTTTTTAGTTTAACACTTTTTGATTTGAGCAACAAAAAACCCCTCAAAAATTTGACCTTTGTCAGCTGTTCTGTTTTGACAGATTTCTGCCACTATTCATTTTTGCCGCTTTATCGCTTTCTTTTTGAGTTCTTTTGATCACGGAACTTTTGGGGAAGTTGCTACAGTAGTATATAATTTATATGTGGTGGTTTTGGGTTGAAACCAGAAGCAAAAAGAGGTTGATTATATTCTATGCTTACATTAATGTTGCTAATAGATTTGTGTTTAGTTTTGTATGAAGGAAGTTTTCAAGTGTAGGGATTGGAGAATAATGAGATGAGTTGAAGAATGGACAAAAGCTCAAGCTTGGGGATGCCCATGCATCACCCCAAGAAATATCCAAGAAGTACAAGCGTCAAAGCTTGGGGATGCCCCCGAGGCACCCCTTCTTCATCGGCAAAAATCAGGTCACCTTTCAAAACACTATATTTTTATTGCTTCATGCACTATGTGTTTTTCTTGGAGCGTCATTTGTTTTAGTTTTCTTAGTTAGTTAGTTTAGTTTTGTTTCCTTTAATAAATGGTTGGACCCCAACAAATTTCTTTTGGAGAAGTTGCCTTGCTTTTCATTTGCCAAGAACACTCTAGTTTTCATTCTTATCAAAAACCGAGTGTTCTTCTTTTTCCGCTACTGCTTTTGGTTTTCGTTTTCACCTTGATTTGCATTAAGACATTGTCATATATTTTCATCAAGGTGTATTTTTGCCTCTGATCTTTACTGGTTTTCATCAAAATAGGTGTTTATAAAAATTTCAAATGGTGTTGGAAAAGAGAAAAAGCTTTATGCAAAAAAGTGGTACAAGAAGGAGCTTGTGTAGACTGTGGCTTAGGCTTTTTCATGTCATGCTTGATGTCTTTTTGATAGTATGCTTAGTGGTTTTGCTGTAGCATGACTTGTCTCAAATAACTGAGATTGCTTAATGAGCCTTTGAAAAAAATCATGCGTTGTTTTTATTGTATGGAAGCATTATTTTGGTTTTCTCCTTGATGCTTTATTTGGGTTGACTTGGCGCATGCTCACACATGTTAGACTCTTATAAAGTCGCCAATAGCCTCTATGATCATTTAGTTTTTGACTTTTGATGCCATCTTATGCTTCTTTTAATGTCGCTTTGTCGCTTTGCATGATTATGGCCATTATTGCTCTCTTAGTTGGTCGCTCCTAGTCTTTTGCTAGCCCTCGCCTTGTACTGAGTATGAGCTCTACTCGTGCATCCAACTCCTAAAAACCAAAGTTTTCCAAAGTGTCCACCATACATACCTACTAGCAATTTGCTATTCCAAGTAAATTTGACTTGCTTTTATCTTCTCTTCAAATTAAACTCTTACCAGTGTTATGCGAAAATCGGTCAGTAAAGCTCTCACGAACCGGAAGGCACACTTTACTTTTTCCTGTTCTTAAAAATTTGACATTGTGGTATTTTATGTTGAGTTGTTATGCTTGCATGTTGTAAGTTGGATACTAGCCCAACCATGCTGTCATGGGGCAAGCTTTCAACATTGCACTTCTTATTTGAGTTGATATCGTGATCTTTTGTTTATGGATGCCCGCAGTGTGAAATGAATCAGGAATCTTGTGGGGATCATGGAGTTTGTATATGTGTTAGGGAAACACCTAGGCCGCCAATCTAAGCCATGCATAATTCATGGTGGAAATTTGCAGCATACCCATGGTGGACATTCGACGACGCATCTCAAAATAAAAAGCTAAACAAATGGCAAATAAAAGAGATGTCGAGGTGTTCATTGTCTGCTTGTCCTGTCATTTTGATGTGGGCTTGTTCCATGTCATCGGGCATGGAGGTACCCCGTTGGCGGTTTTCGATGATACATATATACTTACAATGACAAGAGCCTTGCTTGGGACTCTAAGTAAAGTAGCATGAGGTTTGGGTACTCGTATTCACGGGGCACGAGGTTTTCAACTTATGATTTGTCAAGCATATGCATCATAATTGTTCTCGCATTAACTCTAACCATTCAAGATGCTTATGATGGGGGCAATGAGAGCTCAACGCCGGTAAGTAACATAATTTTTGAAGGTCTATAAAACTTGCAATCACTGCTTCCCTCCGCGAAGGGCCTTTCTTTTACTTTTATGTTGAGTCACCACCTTCTATCTTTATGTACCATTAAGAGAGCATAGTTGTCATTCTTAGGCCCCGTTCGGCAACACTCCGCTCCTAGAAAATCTACCGCTCCGCTCAGCTCGTGGACAGGAGCGCTCTCCCGATCGGTTTTAAGGAGCGATGGCCGTTCGGTGCGGCTCAGCTCTGTGAGTAGCAGGCTGCCAGCCCATGCGAGCCAGATGCAGCCCGTCTGTCCGGTTAAGGGCCAGCCCAGGCTTCGTGGGAGCATGCAGTAGCAGACCAGTTTATTTTCTAAGCTTCAGTGATCTCTGTTCTATGCTCGAAGCACATGTCTGCTTGCATTCTTAACAATAGCACATCGATTCTACAGAGGCATACCCCATGCATACCAAAACAATTCTAGCACACAACGCACCTACATACAGGAAAGATAACCGACCAGATAATTGAGATGGGGTGAGAGATCAGATTGAGTAGGATGCAACGACCAGGAGCCTAACCTTGGAATGCGGCGGCGGCCATAAACTCGCGACGCCAATAGTTCAGCTCCTCGCGACGCCAGTAGTTCAGCTCCTCGCGGCGAAGCAGATAGCAGCTGCCATATATATCCTGTAGGCGGATGGAATCAGGTCCGACAGTCCAATTCTGGTGGCCGCGGCTGTGAGTCGATCGGCGGTGCGGTCAAATCGAGGAGAGGCGCTAGAGTTCCGGCGGCACTGACATTATCGGGAGATAGATGAGAAGAGGGAAGATGAGTACCGTTTCATTTTTAATTCACTTATCGGTGGCATACATCAGTAATTTTTACCCACTCCGGCTTTTTCCTTTTCACGGATCGATGAAAGACTCGCTCCTCAATTTGACGGAAAAACTCGGAACGCTCCGTCGTCTCAGCTCCGCAGAGCGATTGCGTTCAGACCAGCTCTGGTCGCTCCAAAAGAGGAGTTGAGATCTGGAGTGTTGCCGAACGGGGCCTTAGTATAATGTGCATTGTCCCAAAGTTTTCATTGATAGATTCATATTGTTGGTTTCACTTGTTCTCAAATTATTTATATCTAGTCACCCTCTTAAACTTGAAGGTGTTCTATGCATTTATGTTTTGCTCTCTATGAAGGACAAGCTGAAAACCATTTATATGTTTTTCCTTATGATTTGAACACAAGTTTGACTTTCATTGTTTCATTTTCATGATCTTTTGCGTGTGTTCATTTTCATGTTATAACATGGTTGCTAAGTTCTTATTGTCAAGATTATATCTTTCATGCCCATGTTTTAAGTTCTTATGATCCCAGCTCACAAATGCTTACATATATGATCAAGATTGTGTAGGTGCATGTTACCTCAAAAATTATTCTTTTGTTATCACTTACCTACTCAAGGACAAGCAGGAGTTAAGCTTGGGGATGCTTGATACGTCTCCAACGTATCTATAATTTTTGATGCTCCATGCTTGTTTTTACACCATTTGCCTACTATTTCGTTATGCTTCGTGGCACTTTTATGCATTTTCTAGAACTAACCTATTAACAAGTCGCCACAGTGCAGTTCCCTGTTTTCTGCTATTTTTGTGTTTTAGAAGTGATACACAGGAAATATTCTCGGAATTGGACGAAACAAGTTCCTAAAGTCTTATTTTTCCCGGAAGCTTCGAGAGATCCAAAGAGGAGTTGGAGGGGGGCCACAAGGGCCTCACACACCAGGGCAGCGCGGCCCAGCCCCTGGTCGCACCCCCTATGTGTGAGGTCACCTTGGGCCACTTCTGATGATGCCCCTTCGCCTATAAAGACCACCCGACAGAAAAAACCTAAGGACCCCGATCAATTTTCCAGAAACACATCGTGATCCACCGCCATCATCGACCCGAGATCGGGAGGGTCCAGAAGCTCTTCCCGGCACCCTGCCGGAGAGGGGAATCGCCACCGGAGGTCTTCTTCATTGCCATGCTTGCCTCTGGAGCGATGAGTGAGTAGTCTACCTTGGACTATGGGTCCATAGCAGTAGCTAGATGGTTGTCTCCTCCACCATGTGCTTCATTTTTAGATCTCATGAGCTGCCCTACATGATTGAGATCACCGTTATGTAATTCTACATGTTTGGTTTGTTGGGATCCGATGAATATTGGTGTTATGATTGAGTTTCTATACTGAAATATATCTTATGTTATCTCTATGTTGTTTATGATCTTGCATGCTCTCTGTTGTTAGTAGCTATCTTGGCCGAGTAGTTGCTAGTGACTCCAAGAGGGGGTATTTATGCTCGATAGTGGGTTCATGTCTCTATTTAACCTGGGGGAGTGACAGAAATCTCTAAGGTTGTGGATGTGCTGTTGCTACTAGGGAGAAAACAACATTCATATGCTCGAGGGCATATGCTTTGTTTACATTACACACTTTGCTTAATACAATTATCTGTTGTTTGCAACTTAATACTCATGGGGTGTTTGGATGATATCCCCGTGAGTGGATTTTTAGTCATAGATGCAGTTGGATGGCGGTCTATGTATTTTTTTGTAATGCCCAGAGTAAATCGCATAGTGATGTTCTTGACATATCACGTTTATCTTTTTTCTATCAATTGCCCAACTGTAATTTGTTTACCTAGCATGTATTATTTATCTTATGGAGACACACCACTAGTGAACTATGGACCCCGGTCCTATTTCTATCATATTGCTATCACCTGTTTATTTTACTCGCACTGTTTACTTTACTCGCATACTTCTACTGTTTTCCACTCGATACGCTTATACCCTTTGTTTCAAGCAAACCGGTGAGATTGACAACCTCATCGCAAGTTGGGAACAAAGTACTTGGTTGTGTTGTGTGCAGGTTCCACATTGCTGCTCGCAAAGCAAAGCTTGGCCGAGGCGCCATATATAAATTGTCTAGAGCTGTCGCAAAGCTTGCAAGCATCACCTTCAGTCGTATTGTCTGCTCTTCTCCTAAACGATAAACCTTGGTTTCTTAACTGAGGGAAAACCTTGCTGCTATATTCATCATACCTTCCTCTTGGGGTTTCCCAACAATCTAGCAATCAGCTGCTCAGAAGAATTATGCTACTACTGAGAAGGAGTTTCTTGCTATTTTTTTGCATGTGATAAGTTTAGACCTTACATTGTTAATTCTAAAGTTACTGTTCATACTAATCACGCTGCTATTAGATATCTTATGTTGAAGAAGGATGCTAAGCCTAGGCTTATTAGATGGGTGTTGCTTTTACAAGAGTTTGATTTGCATATTGTAGATAGGAAAGGTGCTAAAAATCCTGTTGCTGATAATTTGTCTAGATTCGAAAACATTTCTTTTGATCCTATTCCTATTAATGATAGTTTTCTAAATGAACAGTTGGCTTCAATAAATGTAACTTCACGAGACCTTCCTTAGTATGCTGATTATGCTAACTTTATTGTTTTCAAGTATTTGCCTCCAACCTTTAGAGCTCAACAAAGAAGAAAACTATTTTATGATTTGAGGCATTATTTTTGGGATGACCCACACTTATATAAAGAAGCAGTTGATGGTATTATGCGAAGATGTGTTCCAGAATATGAGCAACAAGGAATATTGAGAAAATGTCATGGTAGTGCTTATGGAGGACATCATGCTGGAGATAGAACTGCATAAAAGGTTCTACAATCAGGTTTTTATTGGCCAACCCTTTTTAAAGATGCTAGAAATTAGTTTTATCTTGTGATGAATGTCAAAGAGTTGGTAATATTTCTAGACGTAATGGAATGCCTATGAATTATACTCTTGTTATTGAACCATTTGATTGTTGGGGATTTGACTTTATGGGTCCTTTTCTTCCTTCAGAAGGTTAGACTCATATACTTGTTGCTATTGATTACTTTACCAAGTGGGTAGAAGCCATACCTACAAAGAGTGCCGATGGTGAGACCTCGTTAAAAATGCTTAAGGATGTTATTTTTCCTAGGTTTGGTGTGCCTAGATATATTATGACTGATGGAGGTTCTCATTTTATTCATGGCAGTTTTAGGAAAACTCTTGCTAGATATGACGTTAATCATAGAATTGCTTCTTCTTATCATCCCCAAACTAGTGGGCAGGTAGAGCTTTTGAATAGAGAGATCAAGTCTATCTTGCAGAAGACTGTCAATAGATCTAGGAAAAACTGGGCTAGCAAGTTAAACGATGCTTTATGGGCTTATAGAACTGCTTATAAGAACCCCATGGGCATATCTCCATACAAGATGGTTTACAGAAAAGCGTGTCACTTGCCCTTAGAATTAGAACACAAAGCTTTTTGGGCAGTGAAAGAGCTTAATAGGGATTTTAAACTCGCCGGCAAGAAAAGGTTGCTTGATTTGAGTTCCTTAGATGAGTGGAGAAATGAAGCTTATGAGAATGCCTGACTTTTCAAAGAGAAAGTCAAACAATGGCATAATAAGAGAATTTTTAAGAGAGAGTTTCATGTTGGTGAGAAAGTTCTATTGTATAGGTCTCATCTCAGATTTTTTGCAGGAAAATTACTCTCAAAATGGGAAGGACCCTTTGTTATTGAAGAAGTGTACCGCTCAGGGGCGATAAAGATTGCTTCGTTAAAAGATAACAGTACACAAGTGGTGAATGGGCAAAGACTCAAACATTATATTGCTGGAGATTCTTATAATGAAGATGTTGATGTTATTCAAATGGTGACTCCGGAAGAATTCATCCAGGACAATATGCAGAACCTGCAGAGTTCCTTTTCGAATAGGTAACAGTTCTAGTCAGAAAAGGTTCGCATTAATCTTTTCCATTAATATTTTTGTTGTTTTTATTAAATATGAAAAATCACGAGACGAAAATGGGCAGGAGACGGAGTCCGGTGGCTCCTCACCACTAGGGGCGCGGGCCCACTCCAGGCCGCGCCGCCCTGTGGTATGACCACCCCAGAGCTCGTTTCTGTCCCAGTTTTCTCCTATGATTACGTTTCGATGTTTAATTTTCACCTATATAACCCCCCGGATTACCTGAGGTTTGTATATCATGTTTTTGGCGTGTTTTCATTTCGATCTGTTTCTGTTAAGAGTTGTTCTCAGTTCTAGCAGGATCATGGCTTCTTCAAGCGACGATAAGGGCAAAAAGCCTATGGAAGAGGACCACCAAGACCTCAAGCTGAAGGAAGAACAGGTGGCTGGAGGATCAAGGGCGAGAGACCCTACTTTTGTAGGATCAATGAACGCTGGTCGTGCCTTTTCTCATAATATGCAGGGACCAACACTACCAGTCTTGGATCTAAACTTCCTACCTGTAATAAAAGAGTGTCTTTTGGTCACTGACAAGCTTTGTGCCCAGTATCGAGTTTTGGAGAGGGAGATACAGATACTTCAAGAAGAGAATCTCAGGCTTTGCAGGATGCTGGAACTTTTCCTTGGTCCAAGGATGATCACACGACCACCGCTGAAGGAGTAATTCGTCATTGGTATTGGCATCCCCTTGGCTTGTTCCAAGCTTGGGGGAGTGCCACGGTATCACATCATTATCTTTTACTCATTTACTTTTCAAGTAGAGTCATATCATGAATAGAGAAGCTATCTTATAGGATAGTTTGCAATGTGGAAGTATCCTCCTTAGTTGGTTATCTATGTATCCCTTGGTGTGAGTTGCGGTAATGAAATATTAATGAGAAGTTTTATCGTTTACTTTTCGTGCACCTTATTTTAGTTTGCAATCCCTCCTATATGATTAGTCTTGTTGATTAGTATCGGTATCACTTTGGGAGCATGAGTAAATTTAGTTGGTTTTGGCAAACTTAGCTTGGTCAGTAGCAACATTACCTTGAGGTTTGAGTAAAAAAAAGAAGTGCTAGTAGATGCATCATTTCAGCTTTCCTTCATGATTGGCTCATAAGTATTAGTATTCTCAAGTTAAAATTGTTTGTACTTTCAAGAAAGTTTGCATGATTGTTCCTATTATATGTATGTTTATTTGTTTCATGCAACTCTTATGGTTGCTACCCAGCCTTGCTAGCCAAAAACCTGTACTCAAAGGGAATACTTCTCGTGCATCCAATTCCCAAAAAACAAAGTTACTTCCAAAGAGTCCACTATAAATTCCTATGCATGGTATTTCAAGCCATTCCAAGTAAATTTTCATGTGCTACCTTTCAAAAACCTTCAAATACTTCTCATTTTGTGCCACTATTTTTAGCTCATGAGGATGTAGTGGCTGGGTTTGTTATCTTCCATACTAAATTGAGTACCCCTCGACTAGGCAGCTTCATCTGCTCGTCATTAATTTTGCAAGGGAGCTGGTCAGACCATTGTAATCTAAGAAAAAAAAGAGAAAAGAAAGAAAAAGGCACTCCTCCATGGTATGTGAAACACCCGATAAAATCGGTTAGCCATGGTTTGAGAAAGGAAAAGGTGGGGAGGAGTGCCAAGCTATAAAAGAGCACAATTGTGCCAATTAATCAACATCTCAGAACCGCTCTCACTTGTTTAGTATGGAAGATATCAAGAACTCTGTTGCTAGTCATTGACAAAAGCAACCACCTCTCAAAATAACTTTTATCTCTGTTTTACAAATGAAAAGCTCTAGCACATGTTTAATCCCTGCTTCCCTCTACAAAGGGCCTGTCTTTTACTTTTATGTTGAGTCAACCTATTCCCTTCTATCTCAAGCAAGCATTTGAGTTGTTATGTTTCACTCATCCATATGTTGATCCGTTCAATCATGTTTACTATCTTCCTTTATTTAGTACAATGCTTTTATCTGAAGGAATATATCTTTGAAAGCTTTCTATGATTGCAAAGTGTTGTTTCATTGAGCATATGGTTTTTCCTATATTAGCTATGTTATAAAAGGCTCCGTTCAAAAATAAGTATAGTTTGTTCATTGTTCTCTGACCAAGAACTAAGGTTTGCCATCACCAATTATAATTTACCTTGTGCATCTTTATTTGTGATTCCCTTTTACTTATTGCAAGTCTATGTCATATAAAGGGAAGTTGTTGTCTGTTATAATTTGTGCCTTGGTGAATGTGATGCTTCTTGTCCGTATTTTGATTATCAACACTTCACTCCATAAACCTGTGGTCATGTTTACCAAGTTTAGTTTTCGCTTGGGGACAAGCAAGGTCTAAGCTTGAGGGGGGGGGGTTGATATGTCCATTTTGCATCACTATTTTGTATCATAATTTACTGTTATTCATTGATATATTTCACATTTAGAGATGATACTTATGTTGTTTCCTCTGTTTTTACATGTTTGATGATCATTGGAGGATTTGCTGCCGGAGTCAGGATTCTGCTGGAAAAAGGACCGTCAAGGCACCATGTTTCGGAAGATCAAAAAATTCCAGAAAAATACCAGAAAATTATGTTTTGCCAGAAGACTGAAGAAGCCAGAAGAAGGAGGTGAGAGGAGCCACATGGTTGGCTCACCCATAGGGGGCACGGGCCCACCCATGGCCACGTCGGGCTGTGGTGAGGCTACCCTAGCCAACTACTACCATCACCCCTTCACGTATATTGTCGTCCCCAAAAACCTAAGTGAGGGGGGCTCAGAGATAGACACCGCTGATTGCTGGTTGAATGACCAGCCCGTTGGGAACCCCAAGAGGAAGGTATGATGAATATAGCAGCAAAGTTTTCCCTCAGTAAGAAACCAAGGTTTAGTCGGTTAGGAGAAGAGCGGACAATATGACTGAAGGTGATGCTTGATAGCCTAGTGACACTCCAACAAGGGCGCCGTTTCACGATAAAAACGAGTTGGCGAGTCTTCAGCTAGTAGCAACGTGGAACCTGCACACAACACAACCAAATACTTTGTTCCCAACTTACGATGAGGTTGTCAATCTCACCGGTTTGCTTGAAACAAAGGGTATGAGCATATCGAGTGGAAAGTGATAATAGTATGCGAGTAAAGTAAACAGTGCGAGTAAAGTAAACAGGTGATAGCAATATGATGGAAATAGGACCTGGGTCCACAGTTCACTAGTGGTGTCTCTCCATAAGATAAATAACACATGCTGGGTAAACAAATTACAGTTGGGCAATTGATAGAATAAAGATAAACATGATATGTCAAGAAGATCACTATGCAATTTACTCTAGGCATTACAACAAAATACATAGACCGCTATCCAACTGCATCTATGACTAATAATCCACTCACGGGGATATCATCCAAACACCCCATGAGTATTAAGTTGTGAACAACAGATAATTTCATTAAGCAAAGTGTGTAATGTAAACAAAGCATATGCCCTTGAGCATATGAATGTTGTTTTCTCCCTAGTAGCAACAACACATCTACAACCTTAGGGGTTTCTGTCACTCCCCCAGGTTAAATAGAGGCATGAACCCACCATCGAGCATAAATACCCCCTCTTGGAGTCACTAGCAACTACTCGGCCAAGATAGCTACTAACAACGGAGAGCATGCAAGATCATAAACAACATAGAGATAACATAAGATATATTTCAGTATAGAAACTCAATCATAACACCAATATTCATCGGATCCCAACAAACCAAACATGTAGAATTACATAACGGTGATCTCAATCATGTAGGGCAGCTCATGAGATCTAAACATGAAGCACATGGTGGAGGAGACAACCATCTAGCTACTGCTATGGACCCATAGTCCAAGGTAGACTACTCACTCATCGCTTCGGAGGCAAGCATGACGATGAAGAAGACCTTCGGTGGTGATTCCCCTCTCCGGCAGGGTGTTAGGAAGAGCTTCTGGACCCTCCCGATCTTCGGGTCAACGGCGACGGCGGTTCGCGATGTGTTCTGGAAAATTGATCGGGTACTTAGGTTTTTTCTGTCGGGGGGTCTTTATAGGCAAAGGGGCATCATTAGAAGTGGCCCGAGGCGACCTCACACATAGGGGGCACGGCCAGGGGCTGGGCAACGCCGCCCTGGTGTGTGGGGCCCTCGTGGCCCCCCTCCAATTCCTCTTCGGATCTCTGGAAGCTTCTGGGAAAAATAAGACTTCAGGAACTTGTTTCGTCCAATTCCAAGAATATTTCCTGTGCAGCACTTCTGAAACACAAAAATAGCAGAAAACAGGGAACTGGCACTGTGGCGACTTGTTAATAGGTTAGTTCCAGAAAATGTATAAAAGTGCCACCAAGTGTAACGAAATAGTAGGCAAATGGTGGATAAACAAGCATGGAGCATCACAAATTATCGATACGTTGGAGACGTATCAAGCATCCCCAAGCTTAACTCCTGCTCGTCCTCGAGTAGGTAAGTGATAACAAAAGAATAATTTTTGAGGTGACATGCACCTACACAATCTTGATCACATATGTAAGCATTTGTGAGCTAGGATAAAAAAACTTAAAATATGGGCATGAAAGATATAATCTCGACAATAAAAACTTAGCAACCATGTTATGACATTCAAATGAACACAACCAAAAGATCATGAAAATGAAACAATGAAAGTCAAATGTGTGTTCAAATCATAAGGAAAAACATACAAATGGTTTTCAGCTTGTCCTTAATAGAGAGCAAAACATAAATGCATAGGACGACTTCAAGTTTAAGAGGGCGACTAGATACAAATAATTTAAGAACAAGTGAAACCAAAAATATGAATCAATCAATGACAATGCACATTATACTAAGAATGACAACTATGCTCTCTTAATGGTGCATAAAGATAGAAGGTGGTGACTCAACATAAAAGTAAAAGAAAGGCCCTTCGCGGAGGGAAGCAGTGATTGCAAGTTTTATAGACCTTCAAAAATTATGTTACTTACTGGCTTTGAGCTCTCATTTCCCCCATCATAAGCATCTTGAATGGTTAGAGTTAATGCGAGAACAATTATGATGCATATACTTGACAAATCATAAGTTGAAAACCTCGTGCCCCGTGAATATGAGTACCCAAACCTCATGCTACTTTACTTAGAGTCCCAAGCAAGGCTCTTATCATTGTAAGTATATATGTATCATCGCAAACCGCCAACGGAGTACCTCCATGCCCGATGAAATGGAACAAGCCCACATCAAAATGATAGGACAAGCAGATAATGAACACCTCGACATCTCTTTTATTTGCCATTTGTTTAGCTTTTTATTTTGAGATGCGTCGTCAAATGTCCACCATGGGTATGCTGCAAATTTCCACCATTAATTATGCATGGCTTAGATTAGCGGCCTAGGCATTTCCCTAACACATATACAAACTCCATGATCCCCACAAGATTCCCAATTCATTTCACACTGCGGGCATCCATAAACAAAAGATCATGATATCAACTCAATTAAGAAGTGCAATGTTGAAAGCTTGCCCCATGATAGCATGGTTGGGCTAGAATCCAACTTACAACTTGCAAGCATAACAACTCAACATAAGAGACCACAATGTCAAATTTTTAAGAACAGGAAAAAGTAAAGTGTGCCTTCCAGTTCGTGAGAGCTTTACTGACCAATTTTCGCATATCACTGGTAAGAGTTTAATTTGAAGAGAAGATAAAAGCAAGTCAAATTTACTTGAAATAACAAATTGGTAGTAGGTATGTATGGTGGACACTTTGGAAACTTTGGTTTTTAGGAGTTAGATGCATGAGTAGAGCTCATACTTAGTACAAGGCGAGGGCTAGCAAAAGACTGGGAGCGACCAACTAAGAGAGCAATAATGGCCATAATCATATAAAGCGACAAAGCGACATTAAAAGAAGCATAAGATGGCATCAAAATTCAAAAACTAAATGATCATAAAGGCTATTGGCGACTTTGTAAGAGTCTAACATGTGTGAGCATGCAGCAAGTCAACCCAAATAAAGCATCAAGGAGAAAACCAAAATAATGCTTCCATACAATAAAAACAACGCATGATTTTTTCAAAGGCTCATTATGAAATCTCAGTTATTTGAGACAAGTAATGCTATAGAAAAACACTAAGCATACTATCAAAAAGACATCAAGCATGACATGAAAAAGCCTAAGCTGCAGTCTACACAAGCTCCTTCTTGTACCACTTTTTTGCATAAAGCTTTTTCTCTTTTCCAACACCATTTGAATATTTTTTAAAGACACCTCTTTTGATGAAAACCAATAAAGATCAGAGGCAAAAATACACCTTGATGAAAAGATATGACAAGGTCTGAATGCAAATCAAGGCGAAAACGAAAACCAAAAGCAGTAGCGGAAAATGAAGAACACTCGGTTTTTGATAAGAGTGAAAACTAGAGCGTTCTTGGCAAATGAAAAATAAGGCAACTTCTCCAAAAGAAATTTGTTGGGGTCCAACCATTTATTGCAGAAAACAAAACTAAACTAACTAAGAAAACTAAAATAACTGACGCTCCAAGAAAAACACATAGTATATGTAGCAATAAAAATATAGTGTTTTGAAAGGTGACCTAATTTTTGCCGATGAAGAAGGGGTGCCTCGGGGGCATCCCCAAGCTTTGACGCTGTACTTCTTTGATATTTATTGGGGTGATGCATGGGCATCCCTAAGCTTGAGCTTTTGTCCATTCTTCAACTTATCTCATCATTCTCCAATCCCTACACTTGAAAACTTCCTTCATACAAAACTAAACACAAATCTATTAGCAACATTAGTGTAGCATAACATATAATCAACCTCTTTTTGCTTCAGGTTTTAACCCAAAACCACCACATATTAAGTATATAATACTGTAGCAACTTCCCCAAAAGTTCCGTGATCAAAAGAACTCAAAAAGAAAGCGATAAAGCGGCAAAAATGAATAGTGGCAGAAATCTGTCAAAACAGAACAGCTGATAAAGGTCGAATTTTTGAGGGGTTTTCTGTTGCTCAAATAAAAAAGTGTTCAACTAACGAAAGTTTTGATATAACCTGGGGCATATTCACAAGAAATTTCAGGTCCAAAAGATATACAAAGAATTTGTACGAATTTTTACGGTGCAGCACCGAAAACAGTTTCAGGACAGCAACATCCCCAAATCTTTACCTCACTCGAATTAGAGGCTTCTCTTGGCACAACAATAAAATAAAAAGGATAAGGAGAGGTCATTACAGTAGTAATGACTTCCAAGACTTAAATAAAAGAAAAATTACTGGAAATAAAATATTGGGTTATCTCCCAAAAGTGCTTTTCTTTAACGCCTTTGAGCTAGGCGCAGAAAATTGTGAATCAAGTAACATCAAGTGATGAGGTGCTAGGGTTAGCGGGTGCCTTACGTCTTCCTTTCTTACCTTTGCTCTTGACTCTAGGAAAGACATGGCTATTGCAAGGTGGGGAGATAAATCGTATATTGCCTTTTCCCACATCAATGACGGTGCCCAGGAGCTTCAGTAGAGATCTTCCAAGTGTGATTTGTCCTTTTCCTACACATTCAATAACAAGATAATCAGTAGATATCGTTCTTCCTAGGACTTTTGTAAAAACTCCTTCAGCTATTCCAATGGGAAATATAGTGGCATTGTTAGTAAGAGAAATTCCTTCTCCCCCTCAGAAAGCTTCCAAAGACTCAAAGATTCATAAACATCCTTTGACATAAGACAAAATTCAGACATAATATCACAACGAGCGTGAAAAGTTTCACCACTAATGGTGATTTTTACCGTAGGATACCAACTCGAAGGTTCAGAATTTGTTGGCACATAATCAAAATGCTGGCGCAAAGTATTGTAGCAAGTATTCAAACTAGCAGTGCGAGTCTCAAGAGTATCAAGTCTATTAAAAATGCACACAAGAGAGGAATCAAAATAGGTTGGCATGCTATAAATTGTAATCAACTTTTTTATAATATTGAAGGCTTGATCTCCATCACAATGAAGGAAATCTCCTTCTACAGTAGCATCCAAAGCATATCTATAATGAAGAGCAAGTCCAAACTAAAAGCTACTAAGAAGCAAACTCAAGGTCATTTTAGGTTCAGTTTTTCCATGCCAATCATAAATTCTAGACCAAGCTTCTTTAAAACTTTCCTCATCCTTTTGTTTAAAAGTAAAAATCATATCCTCGGGCGACATAGTAGTAGCAACTTAACTAGACATAATAAACAACTACAAAGGAATTCTAAATTTTTTGGATTTTTGATATAAAATGATGCAAGTAAAAATAAAGTAAAGCAAAACTTAAAACAAAGTAAAGGATGTGTGTGCGAAAAATTCCCCTTGCAGAGATCTTCCACTTATTCCCCGGCAACGGCACCAGAAAAGAGCTTGATTGCTGGTTGAATGACCAGCCCATTGGGAACCCCAAGAGGAAGGTATGATGAATATAGCAGCAAAGTTTTCCCTCAGTAAGAAACCAAGGTTTAGTCGGTCAGGAGAAGGGCGGACAATACAACAGAAGGTGAAGCTTGATAGCCTAGTGACACTCCAACAAGGGCGCTGTTTCACGATAAAAATGAGTTGCCGAGTCTTCAGCTAGTAGCAACGTGGAACCTGCACACAACACAACCAAATACTTTGTTCCCAACTTGCGATGAGGTTGTCAATCTCACCGGTTTGCTTGAAACAAAGGGTATGAGCGTATCGAGTGGAAAGTGATAATAGTATGCGAGTAAAGTAAACAGTGCGAGTAAAGTAAACAGGTGATAGCAATATGATGGAAATAGGACCGGGGTCCACAGTTCACTAGTGGTGTCTCTCCATAAGATAAATAACACATGTTGGGTAAACAAATTACAGTTGGGCAATTGATAGAATAAATATAAACATGATATGTCAAGAAGATCACTATGCGATTTACTCTGGGCATTACAACAAAATACATAGACCGCCATCCAACTGCATCTATGACTAATAATCCACTCACGGGGATATCATCCAAACACCCCATGAGTATTAAGTTGCAAACAATAGATAATTGCATTAAGCAAAGTGTGTAATGTAAACAAAGCATATGCCCTTGAGCATATGCATGTTGTTTTCTCCCTAGTAGCAACAACACATCTACAACCATAGGGGTTTCTGTCACTCCCCCAGGTTAAATAGAGGCATGAACCTAGTATCGAGCATAAATACCCCCTCTTGGAGTCACTAGCAACTACTCGGCCAAGATAGCTGCTAACAACGGAGAGCATGCAAGATCATAAACAACATAGAGATAACATAAGATATATTTCAGTATAGCAACTCAATCATAACACCAATATTCATCGGATCGCAACAAACCAAACATATAGAATTACATAACGGTGGTCTCAATCATGTAGGGCAGCTCATGAGATCTAAACATGAAGCACATGGTGGAGGAGACAACCATCTAGCTACTGCTATGGACCCATAGTCCAAGATAGACTACTCACTCATCGCTCTGAAGGCAAGCATGGCGATGAAGAAGACCTCCGGTGGCGATTTCCCTCTTCGGCAGGGTGCCGGGAAGAGCTTCTGGACCCTCCCAATCTTCGGGTCGACGGCGATGGCGGATCGCGATGTATTCTAGAAAATTGATCGGGTACTTATGTTTTTTCCATTTGGGGGTCTTTATAGGCAAAGGGGCATCGTCAGAAGTGGCCCGAGGCGACCTCACACATAGGGGGCGCGGCCAGGGGCTGGGCCGTGCTGCCCTAGTGTGTGGGGCCCTCGTGGCCCCCTCCAACTCCTCTTCGGATCTTTATAAGCTTTCAGGAAAAATAAGACTTCAGAAACTTGTTTCGTCCAATTCTGAGAATATTTCCTGTGTAGCACTTCTGAAACACAAAAATAGCAGAAAACAGGGAACTGGCACTATGGCGACTTGTTAATAGGTTAGTTCCGGAAAATGCATAAAAGTGCCACGAAGTGAAACAAAACAGTAGGCAAATGGTGTATAAACAAGCATGGAGCATCAAAAATTATAGATACGTTGGAGACGTACCAACCGCCGCCTCTGCGGGGTGGAAAACACCAGAGAGAGAAAAGCTCTCCAACAGGCAGAAATCTACCGGGGAAATTCCTTCCTGGAGAGGGGAGATTGTCGCCATCATCACCATCATTGCACTGGACTTCATCATAATCATCATCACCATCATCCACATCACCAGCACCTTCATCTTCACCATCACCACATCATCCCGCTGTAACATCTTGAGTTGAATCTTATCAAATTTTTAGGGAAAACTTTCCCGGTGTTGATTACTCTTGTGGTTAATGCTATTGAGTGGAACCATTGAATTCAGGTTTATGTTCAGATTGTTATTTACCATTATTTCACCTCTAATCATGATCCATATGATGTCTTGTGAGTAGTTCGTTTAGTTCTTGAGGACATGGGAGAAGTCAAGATGTTAGTAGTCGAATTATGTTAAGTAATATTTAATGGTTTGATATTTATTTGTTGTGGTGCTATTTCACTAGTGGTGTCATGTGAACGTCGACTACATGATACTTCACCATTCATGGGCCTAGTGGAATGCATTGTGTATTTGGCTACTAATTGTGGGGTTGCTGGAGTGACCAAAGCCTAAACCTCCGTTGGGAAACCATTGCACCAGAGAGCGTAGGATCTTAGAGTTTAAGGCTATGGTTAGATTTATCTTAATTACTTTCTTGTAGTTGCGGATGCTTGCAAGGAGTATAATCACAAGTGTGTATTAATCCTAGTAAGGGTAGTGCACTAGCAGAGGTTCACCCTCATAACACTTATCAAACCAATGAAGATTATTTAGCGGTATGAAGCGAAAGCACTTGACATAAACTCCCGTGTGTCCTCAAGAATGTTTGGTCATCATAAGTTACACAACCGGCTTGTCCTTTGCTCTTGAAAGAATTGGGCCACTCACTGCAATTGTTATTACTGCCTTTTATTTACTCATACTTTATTTACTTGCATTACCAAATACCCCTAAAAACCCGTTTGCTAGTATTTACAGTGAATCCTTGATCAAAACCACTTGTCAACACCTTCTGCTCCTTGTTGGGTTCGACACTCTTATTTATCGAAAGTACTATGATACACCCCCTATACTTGTGGGTCATCAGTTTGCTAGTCTTAATCCTTTTATGCAACATGTGTTTCTTAAGCTTCATGGTATTGAAGACTCTGAAAAGAAAGATTTTATCTTGGAGACTTTGCATAGAGAATTTAGAGATATTGCTATTGAAGCTAGGAAAGTTTTTAAGCATTTTAATAAGCTTGGCTCGCATGTGGATATTGTTGGTACAAACAATGAAGAAACCCAAGTACCAATACCTAGCAAACTCTTGGGATTGCATGAAGCTTTTGAAAATAATTTTGATTGGATCTGTCCCGAAAATCTTTTTAGTGAATTGAGTGAACCAAAGCGTGATGACAAGGGGTCTTCAAAAACTTATGTGAATGCAATACAATTCCTTATTGAAAAGACTTCTGCAATGAATCTTAATGCTTCATCTTTTGATATTACTTGATTCACACTTTCTGCGCCTAGCTCAAAGGCGTTAAAGAAAAGCACTCTTGGGAGATAATCCATTGTTTTACTTTTAGTTATTTTTATTTTATTTGAGTCTTGGAAGTTATTACTACTGTAATAACCTCTCCTTATCCTTTTTATTTCGTTGTTGTGCCAAGAGAAACCTCTAATTTGAGTGAGGTAAGATTTGGGGAAGTTGTTGTCCTAAAACAGATTTCGGTGCTGCACCGTAAAAATTCGTAACAATTCTCAGTATATATTTTTGACATGAAATTTCTTGTGCATATACCCCAGGTTATATCCAAACTTTCATTAGTTTTACACTTTTTGATTTGAGTAACAGAAGGTCCTCAAAAAATTCGACCTTTTTCAGCTGTTCTGATTTGACAGATTTCTGCCACTATTTGTGTTTGCCTCTCGATCACTTTCTTTTTTAGTTCTTTTGATCACGGAACTTTTGGGGAAGTTGCTATAGTAGTATATGCTATATATGTGGTGGTTTTGAGTTGAAATCTGAACCGAAAAGGGTTGATTCATTATTATGTTATTGCAAACGTTGCTAATGAATTGTGTTGAGTTTTGTATGAAGGAAGTTTTCAAGTGTAGGGATTGGAGAATGATGAGATGAGATGAAGAATGGACAAAAGCTCAAGATTGGGGATGCCCATACACCCTAAGAAATATCCAAGAGGTACAAGTGTCAAAGCTTTGGGATGCCCCCGAGGCACCCCTTCTTCATCGGCAAAAATTAGGTCACCTTTAAAGACACTATATTTTTATTGCTTCATGCACTATGCGTTTTTCTTGGAGCGTCTTTACTTTAGTTTTCAGTTTTGTTTTGTTTTGTTTGCTGCAATAAATGATTGGACCCCAAAAAATTTCTTTTGGAGGAGATGTACTCGTTTTCATTTGCCAAGAACACTCTGTTTTTCACTCTTATCGTTCAACGAGTGTTCTCTTTTTCTAGAACTGTGTTTAGCTTTTATTTTTCGCCTTGATTTTTGTTCAGATCTTGTTTTATCTTTGCATCAAGGTGTATTTTGACCTCTGGTCCATGTTGGTATTTGTCAAAAGAGTTGTTTAAAAAAAGGTTCGAATGGTGTTGGAAAAGAGAAAAAGTTTCATGCAAAAAAGTGGTACAAAAGGAGCTTGTTTAGACTGCGGCTTAGACTTTTTCATGCCATGCTTGATATTGTTTTGATAGTATGCTTAGTGATTTTTGCTGTAGCAGGTTTCGCGCTGCTGCTAGGTAAAGATACACCAACAAGTTGTCTAGCGCCGTTGGAGTGTCACTAAGCTAGCAAGCATCACCTTTTTAAGTTTGGCTTTCTCCTACTGGATTGATTACCTTGGTTTCACAACTAAGGGAAGACTTGCTGCTATGCTCATCATACCTTCTCTTGGGGTTCCCAACTGGTCAGTTATTTACATCATCAACACCGCACCATCAGTTGCACTTTTCTCAATATCGAATTATCAGGTAGTTTTCCGAAAGGGTTTGATGCAAGTTGTACTTTTCTCAAGAAAATGTGCAACTTTAACTAGTTTTCTAAAATGAGTTACACTTTTCTCAAGAAACGTGTACTTAATAGGTATTTTTGAAATGCGTTACATTTTTTGTAGAAATGTGCAAGTAGCAATGGAGGATCAATGCTAGTTGCACTTTTCCCTAGAAATGTCCAACTCCAACAGGTTGTTTTTATATGAGTTGCAATTTTTTGAAAATGTGCAATTAGCAAGTGCTTTTCAAAACAAGTTGCACTTTTCTCAAAAAACATGAAACTTGCAACCTAGTTTTGATATGAGTTGCACTTTTCTTTAAAAAACATGAAACTTGCAACCGGGTTCTGATGCGAGATGCACTTTTCTCAAAATATGTGCAACTATAACTGGTTTCATTCATTTTATTTGATTACTTATGTGTTGCACTTTTCACCACACTCCGGTTTCAATTTTTTCATGTATTCCAGATCACACAAGCACAAAAGCAAAGAAAAAGTAAAATAAGAACAAAATAATGCATAAGTGTGTGCATCTATCCAATGGTGTAGCATACTAGAAGGCCCAACACATCCCTAAAAAAAAGAAGGCCCAACACAGCCCAGAAAACAAGAAAAATGAACAAAGCCTATAAATTACATCACGCAGCCTACGGGATGTGAAGGAACGATCCATCCATCGAGGGGTGCGCTCGTCGAATGAGACCAAAGGTTTTCTCGGGTAAATTTGTGTTGTAAACAACATCGAGCTTCGGCAAACAAGGTTATAAGGCAACGGATAATCCTCAACATGCGGTTGGTTCAACACAAATCTGCATTGCTAAATTTGTGGTCCACATGCTCATATTCTAGTACATCTTCCTTTTCCAAAGAATGCAATTTGTGCAATAATCAACCCTAAAGTAATTTGGGTATAACTAGAACTCTTTTTTTGGTTTCCACAAAAAAAATTCTAATGAATGGACGAATGTTTGAAATCATAGTCGCCTCCACCTGGATGGAGCAGGTAGCTAATTCACCAATGACATGCAAAAAAAACATTGCTAGTTTTTACCAGGGGTAAACGTTATAATTGTTGAGTGCACATGAGAAAATTATAATAATTTATATCTCTTGTAAAGAAAAAATCTACTAAAGATTATCTATTATTGTCTCACTAGTATAAAAAATGCCTTCACACCCAATCGTTTTGGCCCAACGCACATAGTTGGAAAAACCGTCTCCACGCGTGGGTATGCAATAGGAAAAACTTCACCCTCGCTTGTTTGTACCAAATCGTTTGCGATTATTTGGGTTATGACAGATGGTTATTTTATCATTTTTCAGCTTTTAAAAAAATGCAAATGTTTTTGAACACAAACTAGTATGTGTTGATAAACTATCGCACACGTTTGTTTATTAACTGAGCGGTGTGCTTGTTGCTTCGGCCATGTACGTTTTATGGTGTATTTTTCGTAGTTGTATCCTGATGGCTGGCACGAAGTTGACGCGGGAACTTCTTTTTCTTCAGTTCGTGGCAAGGGCGCCAGAAAGTCTTCTTGATGCTTCGCTAGGTTGAGACTCCAAGTGTGGAGTCCTGAGCATAGGGAAGCTTGATTTTCCCCATGAAGGTGACTCGAGGGTTTATATCGAACTCTCGGGAAACTGTGTGTACAAGGATCCTTCATGTCCCTCTTCTAACAAGTTGCAAGGTAAAATAAATTTGCTTTGTGCCCTCAACCTCACCAAGTGGTTGTCAAGCACAAGGTGTGTGTAAGTATACAAAACTAAAAATAAATATGCAATATAAAATAAATAAATATGCAAATGCAATGGTGCCAGAAAATCCTGTGTCGCGGAAATATGCAAACTAAAGTAATATGCAATGCAATGGTAAACAGTAAAAGATATAGTTGTAGTGTTTTGGTTTATGAAATGCAATAAAGGAAATGTTTTTATATTTTTGAAATTAATAATAACTGAAAATAAAAACAACGATAAAATGAATGGAAAGTTGTTTCTTCTAATAAAAAGTGGACCAGAGTTCATGGGTTCACTAATGCACTCTCTCATAAAATATATGGTAGACAAAAGATCATACAGTTAACATAAAAGATTGCAACAAAGTTCACATTCAAATGAATTTAAATGGGCATCACGTCCTATATAGAGAAGTTTTGGTTATTCATCTCTCTCATACTCCACCAAGATGGGAATTTAATCTAGTCATCTTAGTATTAAGATAAACTCAGAGCATAGCATTAAGCATAATGACATGAAGTTAAAATAAGAACATGCTAGATCTAGTCGCGGATACTCAGCAAGGTCACGCTAGAGATACCCTCTAGCATGGTATTTTCTTTATCCCTAGTGAGGCAACAAAGTAAGGTAAACACCCAAGTGACTCCAAAGGACTGTCCTCCCCGGAATAATCACCCCCCATTACTCCAACTAATGCACACGTTCCCCCATGATGCGGCACGGTGTTGATGGTTTTTCACCGTCCAGTTGGGAACCCCAAGAGGAAGGTATGATGACCACAACAGCAAGTTTCTCCCTCAGAAAGAAACCAAGGTTTATCGAATCTGGGAAAAAGCCAAACTCCAGAAGGTGATGCTTGCTAGCCTAGTGACTTCTAACAAGGGCACCGTTTATGACACTTGTTGACACGTCTTCAACTAGTAGCAACGTGAAACCTGCACACAACACAACGAAATACTTTGTTCCAAACTTACGATGAGGTTGTCAAACTCACCGGTTTGCTTGAAACAAAGGGTATGAGCGTATCGAGTGGAAAGCAATAGTAGTATGTGAGTAAAGTAAACAGATGATAGCAATATAATGGAAATAGGACTGGGGTCCATAGTTCACTAGTGGTGTATCTCCATAAGATAAAATAACACATACTGGGTAAACAAATTATAATTGGGCAATTGATAGAATAAAGACAACGTGCATATGTCTAGAGGATCACTATGAGATTTACTCTGGGCATTACAACAAAATACATAGACCGCCATCCAACTGCATCTATGACTAATAATCCACTTGTGGCGAATCAATCCGAGAAATCCACAAGTATTAAGTTGCAAACAATAGATAACTGCATTAAGCAAAGTGTGTAATGTAAACAAAGCATATGCCCTTGAGCATATGAATGTTGTTTTCTCCCTAATGGCAACAACACATCTACAACCTTAGAGGTTTTTGTCACTCCCCCAGATTAAATAGAGGCATGAACCCACTATCGAGCATGAATACCCCTCTTAGAGTCACTAGCAACTACTCGACCAAGATAGCTACTAACAATGGAGAACATGGAAGATCATAAACAACATAGAGATAACATAAGATAATATTCAGCACATCAACTCAATCATAACACCAATATTCATCGGATCCCAACAAACACAACATGTAGAATTACATAATAGTGATCTTGATCATGTAAGGCAGCTCACGAGATCTAAACATGAAGCACATGGTGGAGAAGAGAACCATCTAGCTACTGCTATGGACCCATAGTCCAAGGTAGACTACTCACTCATCACGCCGGAGGCAAGTATGGCGATGAAGAAGACCTCCAGTGGTGATTCCCCTCTCCGGCAGGGTGCCGGGAAGAGCTTCTGGATCCTCCCAATCTCGGGTCGACGACGGCGGCGAATCGTGATATGTTTCTGGAAAAGTGATGGGGTGTTTAGGTTTTTCCCATCGGGGGGTCTTTATAGGCGAAGGGGCATCGTCAGAAGTGGACCGAGGTGGCCACACACATAGGGGGCGCAGCCTAGCCCTGGGCTGCGCCGCCCTATTGTGTGGGCCCCTCGTGGCCCCACTCTGTCTCCTCTTCGGTTCTTTGGAAGCTTCAGTGAATTTCTGGATGTTTGGCTTTTGTTTCATCCAATTTCGAGAATATTTCCTGTGTAACTTTTCTAGAAACACAAAAATAGCAGAAAATAGGGAACTGGCACTATGGCATCTCGTTAATAGGTTTAGTTCTGGAAAATGCATAAAAATGCCACGAAGTGTAATGAAACACTAAGCAAATGGTGTAAAAACAAGCATGGAGCATCAAAAATTATGGATACGTTTGGGATGTATCACCCCACACACGCTCTCATAAACATGCTTGATCATAACAAGTAAACAAGAACGAGGTACATAATATACATCTTCTCATACACTGAAATTAAAGAACATTTGCAATCTCATATATTACTCATAGAAAGATCCACCACAAAAGTGATACAAAGATGGTCATAATCATGTTATGCAGCTCATATGGTGCTAAGATGAAGAAGAAGAAGAAGAAGAAGAAGAGAGATACAATTAGCTACTGCCACAAACCCGTAGTCCAGAGGTGGACTACTCCCTCTTCATCATGGTGATGAAGGTAGAGTCATTGGAGGGGATGGAGATTACACCGACAGCACCCCACCAGAGTTCTCCCCACCAATCTTCGATCTCCTAGGCTTCTGTTTCGTGTTTCTGTGTTTCAGCGGCGCTCTCTATCGTGACCTGTAGGGGGGCCCTTTTATAGATGGTTTTAGGTCAAGACGCATCGAATGAGATGAAGATCGATGGCATCAGAGCAACGAGGGAGGAACAGGTAGGCCCCATGCGGCCCAGGCATCTGGCCACGTGGGCCATGCTCGTTTGGCCCTTGTGGCTCCCTTGTTGCATCTCCTTCGCCCCTAAGTCTTGTTTCGTGGAAAAACTCGTTTCCCCAAAATTTCAGGTAATTTGGACTCCGTTTGGGTCCAAGCCAAACACATTGAAAAAGAGGTTTTCTAGTTTTCCCAGGTTAATCCAATAAAATTAGAGAACATGTGAATAATTCCTAATAATCATCAAAAAGCATGAATATAACCAATATATGATGCAAATAAGGTGGAATATCAAGTGGTAAAGTGCAAAGATCATGTATGCATTTTACATGCATCATATCCCCAGTTGTGCCAGTAAAACATGCAACATTTTAATTATATTTGATTGCACAATTTATACATCAAATGTGTACATGCATTTTAAAATAGATGTGATTTCCACATATAAAAATGAGTTTTAATTGGTTACATCTTTGTATTCGTCCTTGTATCCTTTGTTGTACTTAGTTCAAAAGCTTTGAGCTGAAAGACAATTTGTCTGATAGGATCTTTATACTAGTACAATGTGTGTATAAGTAAGGAACACAATTTCTAACATGATTCAAGCAAACAGATCAATTACAAGTTTTCAACAAAGAATCTTATTCTTGGTTAGCACGTAAAGGGTCATAAAATGGCAAGAGAGATACTTAAGCTGCTCCCGTGATTATGCCATGCCATATAAAAGCGAAACCTTCATCCTTTTTGTGCGTCACAACTTCGATTGCAGGACTTGATTCCCTGCGCGCAAAACTGGACAAAACAAATTTCTCATGTGAAAATACTTACACTGAAAAGGGAAACCACATAATATAAGTAAAACAATGCATTAACCCAGATGGACAAAGGTTGCCTTCAGAAGTCGAAGGTGCAAGGAACTTCTTCTAAGTAAATGACAAGTGCAACCTGGCAGACCTTCCCTCTTGGTTAGATATTTCTCTATTTATTCTTAGCATGTGCCAAGAACACGACATTAGATCGGTAACCTACTCTTCTTATGCAATACCATCAAATTCATATCTGGCCTAATTAGAATACACTATAATAGACCTAATTAACACGATTTGTACATCCAACCTAAATATATAGCATCAGAAAAGTATATGTATCACAATATAATAAAGTAGATGTAAAAGTAATCTAATAACATGCAAGTAACAATAGATCTAGAAGTAACATTAGATCTAAAAGTAATCTAATACCAATGGAATCTGCATTGGTACTAGTGCATATGTGAGATCCGTACTATAAACCGACTGGAAACATGAAAGCTAAGAAGTAAACCTTAGGAAGGTGAGTGCAAGCGAGCGTCGTGGCCATGGTGGATGGCGAGGCCGATCCTTCTTTAGCAGAGGTGTCGTAGGCACGTTCGGCTAATGAATCCACCTCCAAAAGGACGCCGAGGAGGTCATCATGTCTCCGGCCATAAGCTAGCTTGCTTCCGCCTGGCCGACCCGGTGAGTTATCCGGGGACCTAAAGAGGGAAGAGGCGGTTGTCGAGTTGGGTTAGAGATAACGACCAGCAGCTAGTCCTTATTTATACCAAATATCTTGTAGAGTTGCATCTGTTGGCCCTAATAGGCCAAACTAGAGCACATGGATTTCGGTATAAAACCGTGTGCAATAGCGTGGTATTACTTAGCAATTTTTGAATATACTCATTTGCATTGTTCGCCAGATATAAATTACTGCAAACTTTCACCCATACAGTTGCATTATTCGAACTACTTGCCCCTTGTTATACCCAATAGTGCTATTACAACACTAGTTATAATTACAACAACCAAAGCATAATGAAGAGAATTTTCTTTGTCACGAGCATATTTTGATCTTCTTCATCTTCAACTTGTCTTCCTCCACTTTCATCTTTTGTCTATGATACGTCCATTTTGCATCACTATTTTGTATCATAATTTACTGTTATTCATCGATATATTACACATTTAGAGATGATACTTATGTTGTTTCCTCTGTTTTTACATGTTTGATGATCATTGGAGAATTTGCTACCGGAGTCAGGATTCTGCTAGAAAAAGGACCGTCAGGACACCATATTTCAGAAGATCAAAAAATTCTAGAAAAATACCAGAAAATTGTATTTTGCCAGAAGCCTGGAGAAGCCAGAAGGAGAAGGCGAGAGGAGCAACAGGGCAGGCTCACCACCAGGGGGCGCGGGCCCACCCCTGGCCACGCCGGCCTGTGGTGAGGTCACCCTGGCCCACTTCTGCCATCTCCCCTTTATGTATTTCTTCGTCCTCAAAAACCTAAGTGAAGGGGGGCTCAGAGATAGACACTGCTGCCTCTGCGGGGCGGAAAACACCAGAGAGAGAAAAGCTCTCCGATAGGTAGGAATCTACCAGGGAAATTCCTTTTCGGGGAGGGGAGATCATCGCCATCGTCATCACTATCGCATCGGACTTCATCGAGATCATCATCATCATCTCCATCACCAGCACCTTCATCTCCACCATCACCACGCCATCCCGTTGTAACATCTTGAGTTGAATCTTGTTAAATTCTTAGGGAAAACTTTCCCGGTGTTGATTACTCTTGTGGTTGATGCTATTGAGTGGAACTGTTGAATTAAGGTTTATGTTCAGATTGTTATTTACCATTATTTCACCTCTAATCATGATCCATATGATGTCTTGTGAGTAGTTCGTTTAGTTCTTGAGGACATGGGAGAACTCAAGATGTTAGTAGTGGAATTATGTTGAGTAATATTTAATGGTTTGATATTTATTTGTTGTGGTGCTATTTCACTAGTGGTGTCATGTGAACATCGACTACATGATACTTCACCATTTATGGGCCTAGTGAGATGCATTGTGTATTTGGCTACTAATTGTGGGGTTGCTGGAGTGACAGAAACCTAAACCTCCGTTAGGAAACCATTGCACCAGGGAGCGTAGGATCTTAGAGTTTAAGGCTGTGGTTAGATTTATCTTAATTTCTTTCTTGTATTTGCGGATGCTTGCAAGGGGTATAATCACAAGTGTGTATTTATCCTAGGAAGGGTAGTGCGCTAGCACAGGTTCACTCCCATAACACTTATCAAACCAATAAAGATTATTAAGCAGCATGAAGCGAAAGCTCTTGACAGAAACTCCCGTGTGTCCTCGAGAATGTTTGGTCATCATAAGTTACACAACCGGCTTGTCCTTTGCTCAGGAAAGGATTGGGCCACTTGCTGCAATTATTATTACTCTCTTTTATTTTCTCATACTTTATTTACTTGCATTACCAAATACCCCTGAAAACCCATTTGCTAGTATTTACAGTGAATCCTTGATCAAAACCACTTGTCAACACCTTCTGCTCCTCATTGGGTTTGACACTCTTATTTATTGAAAGTACTACGATACACCCCCTATACTTGTGGGTCATCAAGACTATTTTCTGGTGCCGTTGCCAGGGAGTGAAGCGCTATTGAAGAGTGGAATTGGTAAAGGTAACCGTTGCTGTGAGTATTGTTTTTATTTATGTATTTTATTTTTATTTTATTTTGCTATGGAGAGTTCTCCATTTGGGTTCCTATTCAGGAAAACTACTACCACTGTTGCGGATGTGGATGAACCACAACCACCTCCTGCTCAATTAGATCTGTTGGGGATATACCAAATAGGTATACCAACGACGTAGTCCTAAAATTAGCAAGCCAGGGTGGCCCATCAGGGGTGGTATGGCGGATTGCCTACCGGGCGGCCCAGTTGCTGAAGTTACCTCAAGCATCACGCCGCCGCCAGATCCCTAGTAGCTAAAGCATTCCGCCATGGATTCTACTAGCCAACAGCCAAGACAGATGCAGACCATATCGTGGAGCTCTGCCACGGTTGCCAGATGTACTCCAAGCAAACCCATATGCCTGCGACAGCACTGCATACGATCCCTATAACATGGTCTTTTGCAGTCTGGGGGCTGGACATGGTGGGTCTACTAAAAATAGCACCTTCGGGATTTACGCACCTCCTGGTAGCGATAGACAAATTCACGAAGTGGGTGGAAGCTAAGCCCATCAGAAAGCTTGATGGCAAAACCGCCCTCAAATTTGTCAAGGACATTGTGGTTAGATTCAGCATCCCACATAGCATCATCACTGACAATGGCAGTAACTTGTCTCAGGGAGAAGTTGAAGAATACTGCCATCACAATGGAATCTGCCTTGACCTAGCATCTGTGGCACATCCACAGTCTAATGGCCAAGTTGAGCGGACCAACGGACTAATCATGTCAGGGATCAAGCCACACCTAGAAGCACCACTACATAGAGCAGCTGGATCCTGGGCAGAAGAATTGCCATCTGTGCTGTAGAGTCTACGGACCACGCCAATTAGATCAACTGGCCTTACCCCTTTCTTCTTAGTCTACGGAGCAGAGGCAATCTTGCCAAGAGATGTTCAGTACGATTCTCCAAGAGTCGAGGCATACAAGGAAGAAGATGCAGAAGCGTCCAGACAACTATCAGTGGACATGCTGGAAGAAGAACGAGACCTAGCAGCCCAGAGATCCGCCATCTACCAGCAGAATCTCATCCGCTATCATAGCCGGTGAGTTCGCCAACGCTCGTTCAAAGAGGGTAACCTGGTGCTATGCCTCAAACAGTAGAAGTCCCACAAGCTATCCCCGCCTTGGGAAGGACCCTTCGTCATCAGCAAAGCTCTACTGAATAGTTCCTACTACCTCGTTGATATTCGCGAGCTAGATAAACGACCCAATAAGAAGCGCAAACGAAGAGACCCTGATGATATCTACGATGAGACAAATCGTCCATGGAATATCGCACAGCTACGTCCTTTCTACACTTAGCACTTATCTAGCTTTATAATAGGCACCTCTATATGATCAATGAAATAAAGCATTTGGTTCACTCTTGATTTTCTCTGAGTCTTTTACCTCCTTTATTTTTCATTTAGATCGTATGGAACCCTTTGCGCAATTGTGCTTTGCACTTGCGTCTTTTTTAAATCCGCCATAAGTGGTCCATGTAGCTTTTTTATGTTTTGATCTTCATTCGATGTTTTCTGTGTGGATTCCCGAGTAGTGACTTTTTGACGATCTAAGCCGCCATCTGCTAAGGGTTTTGGATGGTTGCTATTAAGTATCATCGCCCTAGCGGATTGTTCGTGCGAAGATTTCGCCATCTCATGAAAAGTCAAGCACAGAGAGCCGGATGGCGGATCGCATATTCCTACGCGTGAAAATTTCTTCAAAGTGTTTTTTTTTGGCATGTCAAAAACTGCAAGTTGCATAAAACTAGGCATGGCAGTTTCTTCGCACAATTAAAACCACTTCATAAACAAGCTGCAAGAGTTCAAAAGCATTCCACTGATCCACCACAAGCAGATTAGTCATAGTGCAGAAACATTCACACGCAGTTTAAGTTTAACTTACAGACCCACTCAGGGGCTGAATTAATGCAAAGTATTTTTTCCTGCCATATTGCAGGGCACATCCTAAGCAGATGGCGAAACCATGGAGGACACCTCATCACCACCATCACCACCTGCAGTAGCAGCGGAGACTGATGCCAAAGCCTGGCTTGGCGACCCTGGTAGCTCGTATGCTTCATAGTATACGTTCAGCTGAGTGCCAAGGGCACACAGTTGATCATATCCAAGCATGTTCTGCCAGATGGCGGCCTCGTTCACCGGTGCACCGTCCTCGCTGCTCTCCGGGATGCTGGAGGTGAGCAGGTCCAAGTCCATCTTAGGGTAGTGGGCCTTCACCAAGGTTAAAGCAGTTCTGGCACCACCCCGAGCGGAGGAGAGTTTCCAGTCCGCCACTAGCCCTAGCACCAATAGCAGCTTCTGCGTGAGCGCAATGGCGGAGAGGTTGGAAGAACCCGCTATCTGCAGGCTCCCACACGCCTGGCGACCAGCGTTGAGAAGGCCATCAAGCTCCTTCTTCACAGCGTCGGTGGCCATGCGCAAGCCCTCAGCGGTATCCACCTCGCCTTGCCCTAGGGCGACTGCATAGCAGAAAAAGAAGATGCATCAAATACGGCTGCTACTCGTGTGATGATGGCGTGGGAGCAGATGTCCTTGTGCGTGGTGATGACCAGCCCATTGGGAACCCCAAGAGGAAGGTATGATGAGTGTAGCGGCAAGTTTTCCCTCAGTTAAGAAACCAAGGTATATCGAACAGGAGAAGGGAGACGGTGACGACTGAAGGTGTTTGTGGAACCTGCACACACACAAACAAATACTTTGTTCCCAACTTGCGATGAGGTTGTCAATCTCACCGGTTTGCTTGAAACAAAGGTTATGAGCGTATCGAGTGGAAAACTGTAGAGTATATGCGAGTAAAGTAAACAGTACGGGAAAAGTAAATAGGTGATTGCAATATGATTAAAATAGGACCGGGGTCCACAGTTCACTAGTGCTGTCTCTCCATAGATAAAATAACATGCTGGGTAAACAAATTACAGTTGCGCAATTGATAGAATAAAGATAACGTGATATGTCAAGAAGATCACTATGAGATTTACTCTGGGCATTACAACAAAATACATAGACCGCCATCCAACTGCATCTATGACTAATAATCCACCCCCGGGGATATCATCCGAACACCCTAGAAGTATTAAGTTGCGAACAACAGATAATTGCATTAAGCAAAGTGTGTAATGTAAACAAAGCATATGCCCTTGAGCATATGAATGTTGTTTTCTCCCTAGTAGCAATAGCACATCTACCACCTTAGAGGTTTCTGTCACTCCCCCGGGTGAAATAGAGACATGAACCCACTATCGAGCATAAATACCCCCTCTTGGAGTCACTAGCAACTACTCGGCCAAGATAGCTACTAACAACGGAGAGCATGCAAGATCATAAACAACATAGAGATAACAAAAGATATAATTCAGTACAGTGACTTAATCATAAACACCAATATTCATCGGATCCCAATAAACCAACATCATAGAATTACATAACGGTGATCTCAATCATGTAGGGTAGCTCATGAGATCTAAACATGAAGCACATGGTGGAGAAGACAACCATCTAGCTACTGCTATGGACCCATAGTCCAAGGTAGACTACTCACTCATCGCTCCGGAGGCAATCATGGCGATGAAGGAGACCTCCGGTGGTGATTCCCCTCTCTGGCAGGGTGCCGAGAAGAGCTTCTGGACCCTCCCAATCTTCGGGTCGACGGCGGCGGCGGATTGCGATGTATTCTGGAAAACTGATCGGGCCCTTAGGTTTTTCTCGTCGGGGGGTAAATATAGGCGAAGGGGCGATGTCAGAGGTGGAGCTAGGGGCTGTCACACAGGGGTGGCGCGGCCAGGGGCCAGGCCGCGCCGCCCCCTTGTGTGGGGCCCTGGTGGCCCCCCTCTGACACTTCTTCGAATGTCTGGAAGCTTCCGGGTAAAATATGACTTCAGGAACTTGTTTCATCCAATTCCGAGAATATTTCCCGTGTATCACTTCTGAAACACAAAAATAGCAGAAAACAGGAAACTGGCACTGTGGCACTTCGTTAATAGGTTAGTTCCGAAAAATGTATAAAAATACCACTAAGTGTAACAAAACAATAGGCAAATGGTGTAAAAACAAGCATGGAGCATCAAAAATTATAGATACGTTTGAGACGTATCAAGCATCCCCAAGCTTAACTCCTGCTCGTCCTCGAGTAGGTAAGTGATAACAAAAGAATAATTTTTGAGGTGACATGCACCTACACAATCTTGATCATATATGTAAGCATTGGTGAGCTGGGATCAATAGAACTTAAAACATGGGCATGCAGATATAATCATGACAATAAGAACTTAGCAACCATGTTGTAAACATGCAAATGAACACAAACAAAAGATCATGGCAATGAAATAATGAAATTCAAACATGTGTTCAAATCATAAGGAAAAACATACAAGTGGTTTTCAGCTTGTCCTTCAAAGAGAGCAAAACATAAATGCATAGGACACCTCAAAGTTTAAGAGGGCGACTAGATACAAATAATTTAAGAACAAGTGAAACCAATCATTATGAATCAATCAATGAACTTTGGGACAATGTATATCACACTAAGAATGACAACTATGCTCTCTTAATGGTGCATAAAGAAAGAAGGTGGTGAATCAACATAAAAGTAAAAGAAGGGCCCTTCGCAGAGGGAAGCAGTGATTGCAAGGTTTATAACCTTCAAAAATTATGGTACTTACCGGCTTTGAGCTCTCATTGCCCCCATCATAAGCATCTTGAATGGTTAAAGTTAATGCGAGAACAATTATGATGCATATGCTTGACAAATCATAAGTTGAAAACCTCGTGTCCCGTGAATACGAGTACCCAAACTCATGCTACTTTACTTAGAGTCCCAAGCAAGGCTCTTGTCATTGTAAGTATATGCATATCATTGAGAACCGCCAATGGGGTACCTCCGTGCCCGATGACATGGAACAAGCCCACACCAAAATGACAGGACAAGCAGACAATGAACACCTTGACATTTCTTTTATTTGCTATATTGTTTAGCTTTTTATTGTGAGATGCGTCGTCGAATGTTCACCATGGGTATGCTGCAAATTTCCACCATGAATTATGCATGGCTTAGATTGGCGGCCCAGCGTTTCCCTAACACATATACAAACTCCATGATCCCTACAAGATTCCCAATTCATTTCACATAGCGGGCATCCATAAACAAAAGATCACAATATCAACTCAAATAGGAAGTGCAATGTTGATAGCTTGCCCCATGACGGCATGGATGGGCTAGAATCCAACTTACAACTTGCAAGCATAACAACTCAACATAAGAGACCACAATGTCAAATTTTTAAGAACAGGAAAAAGTAAAGTGTGCCTTCCGGTTCGTGAGAGCTTTACTAACCGAGTTTTGCATAACACTGGTAAGAGTTTAATTTGAAGAGAATATAAAAGCAAGTCAAATTTACTTGGAATAGCAAATTGCTAGTAGGTATGTATGGTGGACACTTTGGAAAACTTTGGCTTTTAGGAGTTGGATGAACGAGTAGAGCTCATACTCAGTACAAGGCGTGGGCTAGCAAAAGACTGGGAGCGACCAACTAAGAGAGCAGTAATGGCCATAATCATGCAAAGCGACATTAAAAGAAGCATACGATGGCATCAAAAGTCAAAAACTAAATGATCATGAAGGCTATTGGCGACTTTGTAAGAGTCTAACATGTGTGAGCATGCGCCAAGTTAACCCAAATAAAGCATCAAGGAGAAAACCAAAATAATGCTTCCATACAATAAAAACAACGCATGATTTTTTAAAAGGCTCATTAAGCAATCTCAGTTATTTGAGACAAGTCATGCTACAGCAAAACCACTAAGCATATTATCAAAAAGACATCAAGCATGACATGAAAAAGCCTAAGCCACAGTCTACACAAGCCCCTTCTTGTACCACTATTTTGCACAAAGCTTTTTTTCTCTTTTCCAACACCATTTGAAATTTTTAAAGACACCTCTTTTGATGAAAACCAATAAAGTTCAGAGGCAAAAATACACCTTGATGAAAATATATGATAAGATCTGAACGCAAATCAAGGCAAAAACGAAAACCAAAAGCAGTAGCAGAAAAAGTAGAACGCTCAATTTTTAATAAGAGTGAAAACTAGAGCATTCTTGGCAAATAAAAAGGAGTACATCTCCTCCAAAGGAAATTTGTTGGGGTCCAACCATTTATTGCAGAAAACAAACTAAATAAACCAACTAAGAAAACTAAAACAACTGACGCTCCAAGAAAAACACATAGTGCATGAAGCAATAAAAATATAGTGTTTTGAAAGGTGACCTGATTTTTGCCGATGAAGAAGGGGTGCCTCGGGGGCATCCCCAAGCTTTGACGCTTGTACTTCTTGGATATTTCTTGGGGTGCTGGGCATACCCAAGCTTGATCTTTTGTCCATTCTTCAACTCATCTCATCATTCTCCAATCCCTACACTTGAAAACTTCCTTCATACAAAACTAAACACAATTCTATTAGCAACATTAGTGTAAGAATAAAATATATTCAACCTCTTTTAGCTTCAGGTTTCAACCCAAAACTACCACATATAAAGTATGTACTACTTTAGCAACTTCCACAAGAGTTCCATGATAAAAAAGAACTCAAAAGAAAGCGATAAAGTGGCAAAAACGAATATTGGCAGAAATCTGTCAAAACTGAACAGCTGACAAAGGACGAATTTTTGAGGGATTTTCTGTTGCTCAAATCAAAAAGTGTTTAACTAAGAAAAGTTTGGATATAACCTGGGGAATATGCACAAGAAATCGCAGGTCCAAAAGATAAACAGAGAATTTTCACGAATTTTTAAGGTGCAGCACCGAAAACAGTTTCAGGACAGCAACATCCCCAAATCTTTACCTCACTCAAATTAGAGGCTTCTCTTTGCACAAAAACGAAATAAACAAGATAAGGAGTGGTCATTACAGTAGTAATGGCTTCCAAGACTCAAATAAAAGAAAAAGTACTGTAAAGAAAACAATGGGTTATCTCCCAAGAGTGCTTTTCTTTAACGCCTTTGAGCTAGGCGCAGAAAAGTGCGAATCAAGTATTATCAGCAGACGCATTAAGATCAAAAGAGGAGGTCTTACCAATAAGGCATTGTATTTCATCCACATAAGTTTTTGAAGACCCTTTGTGATCATGCTTTGGTACACTATTCTCATCAAAAAGATTTTCAGGACAAATCCAGGCAAAATTATTTTCGAAAGCATCATTCAATCCCAAAAGCTTGCAGGGTATAGGTATTTCGGTTCCCTCATCATGAGTATCAATAACCTTTATAGGTGAACCGAGTTTATTAAAACATTTAAGCACTTTCCTAGCTTCAACAACGACATGCTTAAATTCTAGACGCAAAGTTTCCAAAATAAAAGCTTTCTTTTCGGGATCCTCAATTTCATGAAGCTTAAGGAACATATATTGCATAAAAGGATTAAGACTAGCAAACCTAGTTTCCAACATGTCAATTAATATAACAGAAGCAACTTCAATACTAGGAGCAAGCTCAACCTAAGACTTTTCCTCATCTTCCTCATGCATACTAATGTGATTAAAGAACTCCTCAATATTACTTTTGCCAATAATAGAACCACTACCTACTGAGAGGTCCTCCAGAACGAACTTAGGGATAGACATGATAAACTAAAGTAAAGAAATAACAACTACCAAGGATTCTAATTTTTTTGGGTTTTTGATATAAAAAGCAATGCAGGTAAAATAAAATAAAGTAAAGCAAAACAAATAACAAAGTAAAGAATGTGTGTGCGAAGAACTCCCCTCGCAGAAGTCTTCTCTCTTCCCCGGCAACTGCGCCAGAAAAAGTGCTGCTACTCGTGTGATGATGACGTGGGAGCAGATGTCCTTGTGCGTGGTGATGACCAGCCCGTTGGGAACCCCAAGAAGAAGGTATGATGAGTGTAGCGGCAAGTTTTCCCTCAGTTAAGAAACCAAGGTATATCGAACAGGAGAAGGGAGACGGTGATGACTGAAGGTGTTTGTGGAACCTGCACACACACAAACAAATACTTTGTTCCCAACTTGCGATGAGGTTGTCAATCTCACCGGTTTGCTTGAAACAAAGGTTATGAGCGTATCGAGTGGAAAACAGTAGAGTATATGCGAGTAAAGTAAACAGTACGAGAAAAGTAAACAGGTGATTGCAATATGATTAAAATAGGACCGGGGTCCACAGTTCACTAGTGGTGTCTCTCCATAGATAAAATAACATGCTGGGTAAACAAATTACAGTTGGGCAATTGATAGAATAAAGATAACGTGATATGTCAAGAAGATCACTATGAGATTTACTCTGGGCATTACAACAAAATACATAGACCGCCATCCAACTGCATCTATGACTAATAATCCACCCCCGGGGATATCATCCGAACACCCTAGAAGTATTAAGTTGCGAACAACAGATAATTGCATTAAGCAAAGTGTGTAATGTAAACAAAGCATATGCCCTTGAGCATATGAATGTTGTTTTCTCCCTAGTAGCAATAGCACATCTACCACCTTAGAGGTTTCTGTCACTCCCCCAGGTGAAATAGAGACTTGAACCCACTATCGAGCATAAATACCCCCTCTTGGAGTCACTAGCAACTACTCGGCCAAGATAGCTACTAACAACGGAGAGCATGCAAGATCATAAACAACATAGAGATAACAAAAGATATAATTCAGTACAGCGACTTAATCATAAACACCAATATTCATCGGATCCCAACAAACCAACATCATAGAATTACATAACAGTGATCTCAATCATGTAGGGCAGCTCATGAGATCTAAACATGAAGCACATGGTGGAGAAGACAACCATCTAGCTACTGCTATGGACCCATAGTCCAAGGTAGACTACTCACTCATCGCTCCGGAGGCAATCATGGCGATGAAGGAGACCTCCGATGGCGATTCCCCTCTCCGATAGGATGCCGGGAAGAGCTTCTGGACCCTCCCGATCTTCGGGTCGACGGTGGCGGTGGATCGCGATGTATTCTGGAAAACTGATTGGGCCCTTAGGTTTTTCTCGTCGGGGGGTAAATATAGGCGAAGGGGCGATGTCAGAGGTGGAGCCAGGGGCTTTCACACAGGGGTGGCGCAGCCAGGGGCCAGGCCGCGCCGCCCCCTTGTGTGGGGCCCTGGTGGCCCCCCTCCGACACTTCTTTGGATGTCTGGAAGCTTCCGGGTAAAATATGACTTCAGGAACTTGTTTCGTCCAATTCCGAGAATATTTCCTGTGTATCACTTCTGAAACACAAAAATAGCAGAAAACAGGAAACTGGCACTGTGGCACTTCGTTAATAGGTTAGTTCCGGAAAATGTATAAAAATGCCACTAAGTGTAACGAAACAATAGGCAAATGGTGTAAAAACAAGCATGGAGCATCAAAAATTATAGATACGTTTGAGACGTATCAACGGCATAGCAGAAGTTGAAAACTTTACAGTATGAGAAGAAATGGTACCTAGCAGGGTGTCCTGAAAGTGATGAAGGATCTCGTTGAAATCCGCGTGTCGCTTCTCAAAAACAGCAGCGGCCTTGCGGAGATCCTCTATCTCCTTCTCCCTCTTCAGGTTCTGGCGCTCCTGGTCCTTAAGCTGCTCTTCGAGGGAGGTGTTTGCGGCCAGAGATTTCTAGAGCTACTGGTGCAGCCCATCCATCGCAATGGCATGGCCCTTCTCCACCCCCTCAAGTTTGGACTTGAGTGCAGCAGCATCTGCATGGCAGAATTATCAGCACAGCATTGATCAAATAAGCATAAAGAAAAACAAACTTGTTAAGGTAAATTACCGCTATTCTCAAGCTGCTGCTGCAAGTCCGCCACAAGAGCATTTTTTTTCTGCTAGCTCCTTCTCTTGCGAGCTGACAACCTGGACCAGGTCCTCTACCACCTTCTTGTAGTTCTGGCAAATTAATTTGAAGTGTTAGTCACTCTTAGAGCTTTATGCCGGATAATCATCCGCCATAACGCTCGGGGGCTACTCACGATGATTTTTAAGTCACTTTTAGAGAATTATGCCGGAAAGTATCTGCCATAATGCTCAGGGGCTACTTATGCTGATTTTGTCTTCTTAAGAGCTTTATGCCGGATAATTATCCGCCATAACGCTCGAGGGCTACTCGGTATGAAATTCAAAAAGTTCTCTATAGTGCACTGTGAACTAACAGCGCTCGAGGACTATGCTATTCACACATTTTTAGAAGTTTCTCTTGGAGTCCCATAGCGGATCGAATATGAGAATCCGCCATGGCGCTCGGGGGCTACTGAGAGTACATACCTTCTTCATGGTGGATGTTTTCTCGACAAAAGCGGCAATGCCGCTGGATAGCTGGTTGGTGGCATCTTCCTGGCTGGAAATAAGGTTGACGACTTCAAGTTGCTTTTGTCTCCAAAATAAACTACCCCCGTCGGAGCATCCGCCACTTGACCCTGAAACAAGCCAGAAGCCTTTTCGCTTTGGACGACATCATTAGCCGCAGCTTCAGTCGTTGGGTTGGCTTCTGGCGTTGGGTCAAACTAACCACCAGCATCCTCCATATCGATATCGATACAAGCGGAGGAGGGAATTGGTACGTCAGGGGTGTGCAGGATAGTGGCAGGAGAGGGCTTGGCCCGCTTGGATAACGGCTCCTTGATAGTAGGTTTCTTCCTTCTGCATAAAGGAGGATTAGAAGTGAAAATAGCAACAGTGAAGGAGGATATCGAAAGGTTACCTTGACTTGGGTAGATTGATAGTAGCAGTGTTCTCGGATGGCGTTTCCAGCTCCGCCCTGTGTTGAGCCTCGAAACGACGGGAATCAATAGATTTCCCGCCACCACCGTGAGTTCTCCCGCTACCAGCCCGCTTTTTGGGAATCACTTTCTCTTGGGTCATGCGGACCGTGTCATCTACATTCCCCGCCATTTTCTCTTTGTTCCCACTAGAGTGAACAACTTCCTCTTGAGCGGTAGATCTGGTGTTGGAACGGCAAAGGGGATGGGCAAAGTGTGCAAGACCAAGTGATTTGAGCTGATAAGAGAAAGGCGTTATTTCTTATGAAATGTAAAGGTATCATACGATACTATGGCGGAAAGGGAACTTACCAAAGGGCAGCTGCTATTCTCAAACATATCCATGCCAAACTTCAAGGGCTTCTTCCTAGGAGACTTCATCAGAGAACGGATGCGCTTCTTGACCACTTTAGGGTCCAGCTCCTGGTCTGAACAATGCATGCCATCATTTGCTCTAGTATACTCATGCATCAAGCTATCGCGGTGTTGGAGCGGCTGAATCCGCCGGGATATCTAGCAGTTGATGGTGTCAATTCCTTTCAAGCCATCCACAGATAGCTTGGCGATCCGCCGAGCCAGGGGCTTGACATAGGGGGTGGCGGATTCGTCGTTGACAGCCATCCAGGAGTCGCAGGATTCAGCAGCTATGTTCTCGAAGGGAAGCAGGCCACGGGCTTGAGATGGCATGGGCTTATCCGCCATGTAGAACCAGGACCCTCTCCATCCTACGGCGGAATCCAGAGGCATGATGAAGGGGTATTCCTTCAACCTTCGTGGAAGGAAGCAAACAGTTCTGTAGGTTCAAAGTGATCCGTCGTCTTCATAATTGGCCTGCATGGAGAAGAAAATTTGGAAGAGGTCTACCCTGGGGTGGATCCCGAGGTATCCCTCGCACAAAGTTGCATAGCCCGCCATAGACACCAAGCTGTTGGGTGATATGTGGTGGAGCTGCAGTCCATAGAATTTCAGAAGATTGGTAAAAAAGAGAGATGGAGGCATAATGAGACCCCTATCCACGTGAGATCTGAGCATCATGATTTTGGAGGGGTTAGGAACTGGCACTGGGGCCTTGAAGTCAGTCCGCCATCCTGATTCGACTTGAGGAGCCACGGTGCCCTCGCCTTCTAGGGCTAGGACGTCAGTGTCCTTGACATGGGATTTTTGCCAATACCCATGGAGGTTCTGGGGGATCTGCTCTTCCTCGTCCTCGGCTCCTTCCTGCTGTTCCTCCTCAGCCTCGCCATCCGCTTCCTTGTCTGCAGGATCCTCTGCGTTGTTTCCCGCCATCTCTTCTTCAGCTTTAGAGGCAATGTCCTCTGGATCGAAATCCGCCATTGCGGGGTGGGTTCCCTGAGCTGACTGCTGTAGAGGGGAATCCTCCTCCTCAACTTCGAAATGGTGGCGGGAAGGTGATCCGGAGTTCATGGCATCAAGCGAAAGAGGATTCCACTATGAAGTGCATGAGCAAGCTTGTGGCAGAAAAAGCTACCGGCGGCGAGGTTTTTCGCGGTGGCTCACCGGAGATGACGTAGCTCTCGAGGAGGTGCTGAAGAGAGAGAATGTGATGGGGGCAAATGAGGGGTGACCGGCCGGGGGTGAGAGGTCAGGGTATATATAGGCCCCGGACCTCGAGATTCATGCCCGCCATCACCACTGCTCATCCTGATCGCAGAAACCCTAATCCAGTGACATGTGTCCAGGGGTAAGAAAGTAACTTTGGTGAAAATAGTGCTTGCACTATAAATCTTGCCCTAGAAGGAACTACGTGCCGGAATTTACGGCGGATTTCCATGGTATGATCCAACAAATCCTAGAAAAATCTCGCTAAGATAACTACATTGCCCGATCCGTTATTTACGACGGATTAATAGATGGAAGAAGGAACATCAAGATGGCCGCCATCCCAGCATAGGAGAGAAGAAGAGCTATGGCGGAAGTACCTCACCAAAGAACATGCATGGCGGATGTAGATGGCAATCTTGAAGTTCCCTAGGGGCTACTGTTGGGGATATACCAAATAGGTATACCAGCCACGTAGTCCTAAAATCAGCAAGCCAGGGTGGCCCATTAGGGGTGGTATGGCGGATTGCCTACCGGGCAGCCCAGTTGCTGAAGTTACCATGGCGGTACTGGACGCAGGCACTTATGGCGGATCCGGAGACAGGCCCATGGCGGGTTGCCTTGTAGTACATGCATAGGACTTAGTCTAGGACTCCAAGTTATATCCTCTCCGGTACCAATGTGTAGCCCACGCCAGGCACCTTTATAAGCCCGGCGTGGAGCAGCCCTTGAGGCAACAGACTTAGTCATAAGGCCAACCGCATAGCGAAATGGCCGACCTCATCATTGTAATCGAGCACTTGTTGCCATATAGTGAATTATAGCAGCACGTAGGGTCTCGCCACCGTTGCAGGATCTGAAGCTGGGTAAACTCGTGCTACCACCGTCCTGGATCGCTCCTCCGTGTTTACCCCCTTCCACAAACCGCCATACCCCTACCTCTATGGCAGATCTATTGACGAAACCACGACAAGATCCTTTTAGAATACCTATGAAAATTGTTGAACGTGTTATGGATAACTGCTATTCAGGAGATGGAACTGTCCATCCGGGTGATCACTTACTCTTTATACATAAATTATGCGAGTTGTTCAAGTGTGCAGGTATTTCACCGAGCCAGGTCAAGAGGAAGTTATTCTCTTTATCACTAAAAGGCAGAGCTGAGGAGTGGTATCGGCTACTGAAAGATGGTCCATCTATTGCTTGGGAGGAAATTGTACCTCTTTTTTATTACAAGTTTTATCCTCCAAGTGAAATTTATAAAGATTGTAATTGAATATATAACTTTTGGCCTCATGATGGAGAGAGTATTTCCCAAGCGTGGGGAAGATTGAAGTTACTAATGCTCAAATGTCCTATTTATGAGCTCCCCAGTAATATTGTTATTGATAACTTTTATGCGAGGCTTACTCTTCATGAAAAGGAATTTTTGGATGCTTCCTATTTTGGATCATTTACCCATATGAAAGAAGATGCTAAGTGGAAACTTCTTGACCGTATTCAAGAAAATGCTGAAGGATGGGAAAACGACAAAGGTAGGAAGTCAGGTATAAATTATGATTATGAATGCATTAAAGCTTTTATGGGAACCGATGACTTTCATAATGTTAGCACTGCTTATGGTCTTGATTCTCAAATACTTGCTAACTATTTTAAGGCCTTTGCATCTTATCTTGATATTCCAAAGAAAGATTGGAACAAATATCATGCGCCTTATAAAGATTATATTAGTCATATTCCTGCTACAGCTACTGAAGTTTGTACTATTGATAACAATTTGCCTGAACCTTATTTCGAGAAGACGCCTTTCCCTGCTAAGGTAACGGAGCATTCTACTTTGGTAAGTGTGCTTAATAAAATTACTAAGAAAGCTGCAGAACCTGATGAGCAAATTATTATTAAGTCTACTGTAGCTATAGTGAAGGATCTTGTTACTAAAGATGTGGGAGACAAACATATTGTCTTTTGTGAAGATGCTACTAACATTGTTTCACATCCTAATAGGCATAGGAAAACAAGTGTTCTTGTTATTTCTGTCATGATTGGTGATCATTGCTATTATGGTTTATGTGATATTGGTGCAAGTTCAAGTGCCATTCCTTTAGAGCTTTATAGAGAAATCATGCATGAGATTGGCCCTTGTGAATTAGAGGAGATTGATGTGGCTATTCAGCATGCTAACAGAGAGACTGTCTGGCCTCTTGGTATTGTTTGAGATGTGGAAGTTCTATGCAGTAAGACTAAATATCCTACTGATTTTCTAGTACTTGGTGCGGAAGCTAGTAAAACTTGTCCTATTATGTTTGGTACACCCATTTTGAATACTTGTGGCGCTGTGATAGACTGTAAGAGGGAGAATTTTTTTACTATGTTCAATGGAGAATCTTATGAGTTTAATTTTTCTAAGTTTGCTAAAACTCCTTTTGAAAGTGAATTGCCTGATGAAAGTTTTCGAGTTGAACAGCTTGCCTCTATTGCTCTTGCTCCTAACAATGCTTTGCAGCAATTTATGGAGGACCAGGAAAGTGATATTTTTAGGAAGGAAAGGGAAGAGATTGACGATATTCTTCTTCGTCAACCACCGTTGATTAAGCACAATTTACCTGTGGAGGATCTTGGTACCACTTTGCCACCTAAAGAAGATCCTATTTTTGAATTAAAACCTTTACCTGATGATCTTAAGTATGCTTATATAGATGATAAGAAAATATATCCTGTTATTATTAGTTCTATGCTTTCTAGAAAGGAAGAAGAAAGGTTATTAGAGATATTGAGGAAGCATCGAGGAGCTATGGGATATGCTCTTGATGATTTAAAAGGGATTTCTTCCACTTTATGTCAGCATGCTATTAAAATGGAGGAAGCCGCAAAGTCAGTTGTGGAACATCAACGCCCCTTAATTCCCAACATGAAGGAAGTGATAAGAAATGAGGTATTGAAGCTCCTTGATGCTGGTATTATTTATCCTATTGCTGATAGTAGATGGGTTAGTCATGTTCATTGTGTTCCTAAGAAAGGAGGTATCACTGTTGTGCCTAATGAGAATAACGAGCTTATTCCTCAAAGGGTAGTAGTTGGGTATAGGATGTGCATTGATTTTAGAAAGGTAAACAAAGTTACTAAGAAAGATCACTATCCTTTACCGTTTATAGATCAAATGTTAGAGAGGTTGTCTAAGAAGACTCAGTTTTGTTTTCTTGATGGTTATTCTGGTTTCTCTCAGATTGCTGTTAAAAAGGAAGATCAAGAGAAAACCACTTTTACTTGTCCTTATGGAACTTATGCTTATAGACGTATAAGGTTTGGTTTGTGCAATGCTCCTGCTACTTTTCAAAGATGCATGTCTGCTATATTTCATGGTTTTTGTGAAGAAACTGTGGAGGTTTTCATGGATGATTTCTCCGTCTATGGAACTTCTTTTGATAATTTTTTGCATAATCTTGATAAAGTTTTGCAGAGGTGTGAAGAAACTAATCTTGTTCTTAATTAGGAGAAATGCCACTTTATGGTTAATGAAGGAGTTGTTCTTGGACATAAAATTTCTAAAAGAGGTATTGAAGTTGACAGAGCGAAAGTTGAAGCAATTGAGAAAATGCCCTGTCCCAGAGATGTTAAAGGTATTCGTAGTATTCTTGGTCATACTGGTTTCTGTAGGAGGTTTATTAAAGATTTCTCTAAGATTTCAAAGCCTCTTACTAATCTACTTCAAAAATATGTACCATTTGTTTTTGATGATGATTGTAAGGAAGCTTTTAAAACTCTTAAGAAGGCTTTAACTACCGCTCCTATTATTCAACCACCTGATTGGAATTTACCCTTTGGAATTATGTGTGATGCTAGTGATTTTGCTGTTGGTGCTGTTCTTGGACAGCGTGTAGATAAGAAGTTAAATGTTATTCATTATGCTAGTAAGACTCTTGATGCTGCTCAGAAGAATTATGCTACTACTGAGAAGGAGTTTCTTGCTGTTGTTTTTGCATGTTATAAGTTTAGACCTTACATTGTTGATTCTAAATTTACTATTCATACTGATCACGCTGCTATTGGATATCTTATGTCGAAGAAGGATGCTAAGCCTAGGCTTATTAGATGGGTGTTGCTTTTACAAGAGTTTGATTTGCATATTGTAAATAGGAAAGGTGCTGAAAATCCTGTTGCTGACAATTTGTCTAGATTGGAAAATATTTCTTTTGATCATATTCCTATTAATGATAGTTTTCCAAATGAACAGTTGGCTTCAATAAATGTAATATCGCGAGAGGATCCGTGGTATACTGATTATGCTAACTTTATTGTTTCCAAATATTTGCCTCCAACCTTTAAAGCTCAGAAGAGAAGAGTTTTTTTTATGATTTGAGGCATTATTTTTGGGATGACCCACACTTATATAAAGAAGGAGTTGATGGTATTATGCGAAGATGTGTTCTAGAATATGAGCAGCAAGAAATATTAAGAAAATGCCATGGCAGTGCTTATGGAGGACATCATGCTGGAGATAGAACTGCACAAAAGGTTCTACAATCAGGTTTTTATTGGCCAACCCTCTTTAAAGATGCTAGAAGGTATGTTTTATCTTATGATGAATGTCAAAGAGTTGGTAATATTTCTAGACGTAATGAAATGCCTATGAGTTACATTCTTGTTATTGAACCATTTGATTATTGGGGATTTGACTTTATGGGTCCTTTTCCTCCTTCAAAAGGTTATAATCATATACTTGTTGCTATTGATTATATTACCAAGTGGGTAGAAGCCATACCTACAAAGAGTGCCGATGGAGAGACCTCGTTAAAAATGCTTAAGGACGTTATTTTTCCTAGGTTTGGTGTGCCTAGATATCTTATAACTGACGGAGGTTCTCATTTTATTCATGGCGGTTTTAGAAAAACTTTTGCTAGATATGACGTTAATCATAGAATTGCTTCTATTTATCATCCCCAAACTAGTGGGCAGGTAGAGCTTTCGAATAGAGAGATCAAGTCTATCTTGCAGAAGACTGTCAATAGATCTAGGAAAAACTGGGCTAGCAAGTTAAACGATGCTTTATGGGCTTATAGAACTGCTTATAAGAACCCCATGGGCATGTCTCCTTATAAGATGGTTTATGGAAAAGCGTGTCACTTGCCCTTAGAATTAGAACACAAAGCTTCTGGGCAGTGAAAGAGCTTAATACGGATTTTAAACTTGCCGGTAAGAAAAGGTTACTTGATTTGAGTTCCCTAGATGAGTGGAGAAATGAAGCTTATGAGAATGCCAGACTTTTCAAAGAAAAAGTCAAACAATGGCATGATAAGAGAATTATTAAGAGAGAGTTTCACTTTGGTGAGAAAGTTTTATTGTATAGGTCCCGTCTCAGATTTTTTGCAGGAAAATTACTCTCGAAATGGGAAGGACCTTATGTTATTGTGGAAGTGTACCGCTCAGGTGCAATAAAGATTGCTTCATTAAAAGATGACACTACACAAGTGGTGAATGGTCAAAGACTCAAACATTACATTGCTGGAGATTCTTATAATGAAGATGTTGATGTTATTCAAATGGTTTCTTCGGAAGAATTCATCCAGGACAAAATGCAGGAACCTGCAGAGTTCGTTTTTGAATAGGTAACAGTTCTAGTCAGAAAAGGTTTGCGTAAAACTTTTCCATTAATATTTTTGTTGTTTCTATTAAATATGAAAAATCACGAGACGAAAATTGGCAGGAGACGGAGTCTGGTGGCTCCTCACCACCAGGGGGCGCGGGCCCACTCCAGGCCACGCTGGCCTGTGGGGAGACCACCCCGGAACTCGTTTCCGTCCCGATTTCCTCCTATGATTTTGCTTTGATGTTTAATTTTTGCATATATAACCCCCCGGAGTATCTGAGGTCTGTATATCGTGTTTCCTAGTGTTTTCGTTTCGAGCTATTTCTGTCAGGAGTTGTTCTTAGTTCTAGGCGGATCATGGCTCCTTCAAGCGACGACAAGGGCAAAAGGCCTAGGGAAGGTGACCACCAAAACCTTCAGTTGAAGGAAGAAGTTGAAAGTGAGGCCGAGGAAGAAGAGATGGAAGGAGATGAAAGTTCACGCCAAAGCACCATGATCGCAAGCATTGGAGTGGTGACAAGTCATGACAAGTTCAAGAAGAGTGCACGTATAAGAACCGGAGAGGGTGTGCCGCGCCACATCTTAGCTCCACGGACATCTCCGTCAGGTAACAACCCTTTCCATACTCTAATACATGAACATCAGATTCAAAAGGTGCCTAGATCACGATTGCCCTCTGATACGTCTCAAACGTATCTATAATTTTTGATGCTCCATGCTTGTTTTTACACCATTTGCCTATTGTTTCGTTACACTTAGTGGCACTTTTATGCATTTTCTGGAACTAACCTATTAACAAGTGCCACAGTGCCAGTTTCCTGTTTTCTGCTGTTTTTGTGTTTCAGAAGTGATACACAGGAAATATTCTCGGAATTGGACGAAACAAAAGCCAGAAGTCTTATTTTTCCCGGGAGCATCCAAACATCCGAAGAGAGGAAGGAGAGGTGCCAGAGGCCTCCCTCACAAGGGGCTGGCGCGGCCCAGGCCCTGGCCGCGCCACCCCTGTGTGAGGAAGCCCTGGCAGCCCTCTGACAACGCCCCTTCGCCTATAAGAAGCCTCGGGACGGAAAAACCTAGGCCGCCGATCAGATTTCCAGAAAGAGTTCCGTAGCTCCGCCGCCGCCACCGACGAATTTCGGGGGACAGAAGTCTCTGTTCCGGCACCCTGCCGGGATGGGGAAGTGTCCCCGGAGCCATCTCCATCGGTCTCCATCGCCGTCTCTGCCGTCTCCATCGACCTCACCGCCATCTCCATCAACCTTGCTGTCTCCTATGATGAGGAGGGAGTAGTTCATCCCCGGGGCTGAGGGCTCTACCGGTAGCTATGTGGTTCACCTCTCTCTCCCATGATGTGATCTTTATGTGATCGTGAGCTTTGTATCATGTTGAACAAGTACATGTTATTATTCAGATATTTTGTGTACTCTAGTGATATTATTAAAGTAATCTATTCCTCCTGTTATGGTGTAACGGTGACAGTGCGTGCATCATGGTGGTACTTGGTTTAGGCTACGATTGTGATCCCTTGTGGATTATGAGAATAATTATTGCTATGATAGTTTGAGTGATTTATTCCTCCTTTCATGGTGTAAAGGTGTGAGTGTGTGCACCGTGTTAGTACTTGGTCTAAGTTGCAATGATTTCTATCTTGAATTGTGATCTGATTTGTTTATCTCTATGAGTGGTGTTTGTCAAGTACTTGATGAACTTTAAGGGGTGCTTCTGTAGCCACTACGCAATGATTAGTGTTATTCAATAGGAGAGTAATTCAGAGTACCTTAGCAAGAGAAGTTACTTGTTCAGTCATGTTATATTGTTGGGAGTGTGTCCACTAGTGAAAGTATGATCCCTAGGCCTTGTTTCCAAGCATTGCACACCGTTTACTTGCTATTTTGTTACTTGTTTGCTTGCAGCGATATTTATTTCACATCACGTTTGCTACTTATAATCATCTATACCACTTGTATTTCACTATCTCTTCGCCGAACTAGTGCACCTATACATTTGACAAGTGTATTGGGTGTGTTGGGGACACAAGAGACTTTCTGTATCGTAATTGCAGGGTTGTTTGAGAGGGATAGCTTTGACCTCTAACCTCCCTGAGTTCGATAAACCTTGGGTGATCCACTTGAGGGAAACTTGCTGCTGTTCTACAAACCTCTGCACTTGGAGGCCCAACAAGTGTCTACAAGAATAGAAGTGCGTAGACATCACCCTCTGGTTGGGATATAGATCATTCTAACAATGCAGGGACAGAAAGTTCCAAGTGTGAAGAAGGATGGGGAAATAATTCCAAGAGCTGGGACTCTCTGGCTAACAGGTTCATGAGCCATATTGAGCACAATTCAGAGATAATTCGTAACCTCAGTCACAAGATCGATGACTTGAAAGATTTGATTGAGAAGCTTATTAAAGACTCACCACCACCGCCGAATGAGTAATTCGTCATTGGTATAGGCATCCCCTTGGCTTGTTCCAAGCTTGGGGGAGTGCCACGGCATCACAACATTATCTTTTACTTATTTACTTTTCAAGTAGAGTCATATCATGAATAGGGAAGTTATCTAATAGAATAGTTTGCAGTGTGGAAGTATCCTCCTTAGTTGATTATCTATGTATCCCTTGGTGTGAGTTGCTGATGACCCACAAGTATAGGGGATCACAACAGTCTTTGAGGGAAGTAAAAACCAAATTTATTGATTCGACACAAGGGGAGCCAAAGAATATTTATAAGCCTTAATAGATGAGTTGTCAATTCAGCTGCACCTGGAAACAGACTTGCTCGCAGCAGTTTATCAGTAGCAATAGTTTTATAGTAGTGCTAGTAGTGAAACAGTAACAGCAGTAGTAAAATAAAAGCGGTAATAGTAGCAATAGTAAACAGTAGGATAAAATACTGTAGGCATAAGGATGGATATACGGGCGTTGCATGGATAAGATAATTCATGAAATCAGTGAGACATGGGAAATTGCAGATAAATACTATAAAGCATCCTAGTACTAACAATCATAGGCATGTGTTCCGTATATAGTCATACGTGCTCGCAATGAGAAACTTGCACAACATCTTTTGTCCTACCAGCCTGTTGCAGCAGGGCCTCAAGGGAAACTACTGGTAATTAAGGTACTCCTTTTAATAAAGTACCAGAGCAAAGCATTAGCACTCGGTGAACACATGTGATCCTCACATCATAGCCATCCCCTCCGGTTATCCCAATTTCTGTCACTTTGGGGCCTCGGGTTCCAGACAACAATATGTATATACATCTTGTAGGTAAGACCATAAACAACAACTATCATCATAAAACAATAACAAGTTCAGATCTGAAATCATGGCACTTGGGCCCAAAGTGACAAGCATTAAGCACAACAAGTTGCAACAATGTCATAAGCACTAATAAAAGATACTAGGCACTATGCCCTAACAATCTCATAGCAAATTACATGAATGATCTCATCCAATCCCTACCATCCCCTTTGCCTACAGCGGGAATTACTCACACATGGATGGGGGAGTCATGGATGGTTGATGGAGAGACGTCGGTGATGATGGTGATGAAAATCTCCTCCAAATCCCCATCCCGGCAGGGTGCCAGAATGGAGTTTCTGGTTCCAAATCGCGGTTTCTGATGGTGGCGGCGCAGCGGAAGTCTATCTGGGAAAAACGCTGAACCCCCGCTCCTTTCAGGTTAGAGGGTATATGTAGGCGGAAGGAGGGGTCGAGGCGATGGCTGAGGCGGCCTCACCAGAGGTGGGCATGGTCAGGGCTAGGCCGCGCCCCCTGGTGGTGAGCCCAGGCCACTGCCTCCCTTCGTCTCTCCTTCTGGCTCCGTGGGTCTTCTGGTAAAATAGAATTTTTGCAATATTTTCCGAGATTTTTCCTGAAAGTCGGATTTATGCACAAAAATGAGACACCAGAGCAATTCTGCTAAAAACAGTGTTAGTCCGTGTTAGTTGTATTCAAAACACACAAATTAGAGGAGAAACAATAGCAAAAGTGTTTGGGAAAGTAGATATGTTTTGGACGTATCAATTCCCCCCAAGCTTAGCTATTTGCTTGTCCTCAAGCAATTCAGTTAACAACTGAGAGCGATAAAAGAAACTTTCACGAACACATTTGCTTCATAGATGTATATATACTCACTATATGATCAAGTACTCAGGCAATTCATAATAAGAAATATGCAACTAATGCTACTTCATAGTCAAGCAAGCTATGAAAGAGTGCCAATATACTAATAGCAAGCAACATGAAACATAAGAAGTTGCAAGATTGTAATGCTCATAAGTGATATGAAAGAGTGGTACCTGATCCCTACACTTGTGAACGGTTGATGGCGCCAGAAAAGAGCTATGGCGTTTAGTTGACGTGGCAACAGATGTCCTTGTGCGTGGTGATTGACCGGCCCGTTGGGTACCCCAAGAGGAAGGTATGATGAGTGTAGCGGCTAGTTTTCCCTCAGTTATGAAACCAAGGTTTATCGATCAGGAGAAGGGAGACAGTGACGACTGAAGGTATTTGTGGAACCTGCACACACACAAACAAATACTTTGTTCCCAACTTGCGATGAGGTTGTCAATCTCACCGGTTTGCTTGAAACAAAGGTTATGAGCGTATCGAGTGGAAAACAGTAGAGTAAATGCGAGTAAAGTAAACAATGCGGGAAAAGTAAACAGGTGATTGCAATATGATTAAAATAGGACCGGGGTCCACAGTTCACTAGTGGTGTCTCTCCATAGATAAAATAACATGCTGGGTAAACAAATTATAGTTGGGCAATTGATAGAATAGAGCTAACGTGATATGTCAAGAAGATCACTATGAGATTTACTCTGGGCATTACAACAAAATACATAGACCGTCATCCAACTGCATCTATGACTAATAATCCACCCCCGGGGATATCATCCGAACACCCTAGAAGTATTAAGTTGCGAACAACAGATAATTGCATTAAGCAAAGTGTGTAATGTAAACAAAGCATATGCCCTTGAGCATATGAATGTTGTTTTCTCCCTAGTAGCAACAGCACATCTACCACCTTAGAGGTTTCTGTCACTCCCCCAGGTGAAATAGAGACATGAACCCACTATCGAGCATAAATACCCCCTCTTGGAGTCACTAGCAACTACTCGGCCAAGATAGCTACTAACAACGGAGAGCATTGATACGTCTCAAACGTATCTATAATTTTTGATGCTCCATGCTTTATTTTACACCATTTGCCTATTGTTTCATTACACTTAGTGGCATTTTTATACATTTTCCGGAACTAACCTATTAACGAAGTGCCACAGTGCCAGTTTCCTGTTTTCTGCTATTTTTGTGTTTCAGAAGTGATACACAGGAAATATTCTCGGAATTGGACGAAACAAGTTCCTGAAGTCATATTTCACCGGGGAGCTCCCAAACATCCGAAGACCTGACGAAGGGGGGCCACGTGGCCCCCACACATAGGGGCGGCGTGGCCAGGCCCCTGGCCGCGCCAGCCCCGTGTGAGGCCGCGTGGTCCCTCCTCTGACAGCCCCCCTTCGCCTACATATACCCCCTGACGAGAAAAACCTAAGGGCCTGATCAGTTTTCCAGAATACATCGCGATCCGCCGCCGCCGTCGACTCGAAGATCGGGAGGGTCTAGAAGCTCTTCCCGGCACCCTGCCAGAGAGGGGAATCGCCACCGGAGCTCTCCTTCATCGCCATGATTGCCTCCGGAGCGATGAGTGAGTAGTCTACCTTGGACTATGGGTCCATAGCAGTAGCTAGATGGTTGTCTTCTCCACCATGTGCTTCATGTTTAGATCTCATGAGCTGCCCTACATGATTGAGATCACCGTTATGTAATTCTATGATGTTGGTTTGTTAGGATCCGATGAATATTGGTGTTTATGATTAAGTTGCTGTACTGAATTATATCTTATATTATCTCTATGTTGTTTATGATCTTGCATGCTCTCCATTGTTAGTAGCTATCTTGGCCGAGTAGTTGCTAGTGACTCCAAGAGGGGGTATTTATGCTCGATAGTGGGTTCATGTCTCTATTTCACCTAGGGGAGTGACAGAAACCTCTAAGGTGGTAGATGTGCTGTTGCTACTAGGGAGAAAACAACATTCATATGCTCAAGGGCGTATGCTTTGTTTACATTACACACTTTGCTTAATGCAATTATCTGTTGTTCGCAACTTAATACTTCTAGGGTGTTCGGATGATATCCCCGGGGGTGGATTATTAGTTATAGATGCAGTTGGATGACGGTCTATGTATTTTGTTGAAATGCCCAGAGTAAATCTCATAGTGATCTTCTTGACATATCACGTTAGCTCTATTCTATCAATTGACCAACTGTAATTTGTTTACCCAGCATGTTATTTTATCTATGGAGAGACACCACTAGTGAACTGTGGACCCTGGTCCTATTTTAATCATATTGCAATCACCTGTTTACTTTTCCCGCACTGTTTACTTTACTCACATTTACTCTACTGTTTTCCACTCGATACGCTCATAACCTTTGTTTCAAGCAAACCGGTGAGATTGACAACCTCATCGCAAGTTGGGAACAAAGTATTTGTTTGTCTGTGTGTGTAGGTTCCACAAACACCTTCAGTCATCACCGTCTCTCTTCTCCTGTTCGATATACCTTGGTTTCATAACTGAGGAAAAACTAGCCGCTACACTCATCATACCTTCCTCTTGGGGTTCCCAACGGGCTGGTCATCACCACGCACAAGGACATCTGTTCCCACGTCAACTAAACGCCACAGCTCTTTTCTGGCGCCATCAACCGTTCACAAGTGTAGGGATCAGCTAATTTTCTGGCGCCGTTGCCGGGGAAGAGAGAAGACTTCTGCGAGGGGAGTTCTTCGCACACACATTCTTTACTTTGTTATTTGTTTTGCTTTACTTTATTTTATTTTACCTGCATTGCTTTTATATCAAAAACCCAAAAAAATTAGAATCCTTGGTAGTTGTTATTTCTTTACTTTAGTTTATCATGTCTATCCCTAAGTTTGTTCTGGAGGACCTCTCTGTAGGTAGTGGTTCTATTATTGGCAAAAGTAACATTGAGGAGTTCTTTAATCACATTAGTATGCATGAGGAAGATGAGGAAAAGTCTTGGGTTGAGCTTGCTCCTAGTATTGAAGTTGCTTCTGTTATATTAATTGACATGTTGGAAACTAGGTTTGCTAGTCTTAATCCTTTTATGCAATATATGTTCCTTAAGCTTCATGAAATTGAGGATCCCGAAAAGAAAGCTTTTATTTTGGAAACTTTGCGTCTAGAATTTAAGGATGTCATTGTTGAAGCTAGGAAAGTTCTTAAACGTTTTAATAAACTCGGTTCACCTATAAAGGTTATTGATACTCATGATGAGGAAACCGAAATACCTATACCCTGCAAGCTTTTGGGATTGAATGATGCTTTCAAAAATAATTTTGCATGGATTTGTCCTAAAAATCTTTTTGATGAGAATAGTGTACCAAAGCATGATCACAAAGGGTCTTCAAAAACTTATGTGGATGAAATACAATGCCTTATCGACAAGACCTCTTCTGTTGATCTTAATGCTTCTGCTGAAAATACTTGATTCGCACTTTTCTGCGCCTAGCTCAAAGGCGTTAAAGAAAAGTACTCTTGGGAGATAACCCAATGTTTTATTTACAGTATTTTTTCTTTTATTTGAGTCTTGGAAGTCATTACTACTGTAATGACCGCTCCTTATCTTGTTTATTTCGTTTTTGTGCCAAGAGAAGCCTCTAATTTGAGTGAGGTAAAGATTTGGGGAAACTGCTGTCCTGAAACTGTTTTCGGTGCTGCACCGTAAAAATTCGTATAAAATCACTGTTTATCTTTTGGACCTGCGATTTCTTGTGCATGTGCCCCAGGTTATATCCAAAAAAAATTTAGTTGAACACTTTTTGATTTGAGCAACGGAAAATACCTCAAAAATTCGTCCTTTGTCAGCTGTTCAGTTTTGATAGATTTCTGCCAATATTTGTTTTTGCCACTTTATCGCTTTCTTTTGAGTTCTTTTTTATCATGGAACTCTTGTGGAAGTTGCTACAGTAGTATATACTTTATATGTGGTGGTTTTGGGTTGAAACCTGAAGTTAAAAGTGGTTGAATATATTTTATGCTTACACTAATGTTGCTAATAGAATTGTGTTTAGTTTTGTATGAAGGAAGTTTTCAAGTGTAGGGATTGGAGAATGATGAGATGAGTTGAAGAATGGACAAAAGCTCAAGCTTGGGGATGCCCAGCACCCCAAGAAATATCCAAGAATTACAAGCGTCAAAGCTTGGGGATGCCCCCGAGGCACCCCTTCTTCATCGGCAAAAATCAGGTCACCTTTCAAAACACTATATTTTTATTGCTTCATGCACTATGTGTTTTTCTTGGAGCGTCAGTTGTTTTAGTTTTCTTAGGTTGTTTAGTTTGTTTGTTTGCTGCAATAAATGGTTGGACCCCAACAAATTTCCTTTGGAGGAGATGTACTCGTTTTCATTTGCAAGGAACGCTCTAGTTTTCACTCTTATTAAAAATCGAGCGTTCTACTTTTTCTGCTACTGCTTTTGGTTTTGGTTTTCGCCTTGATTTGCGTTCAGACCTTGTCCTATCTTTTCATCAAGGTGTATTTTTTCCTCTGAACTTTATTGGTTTTCATCAAAAGAGGTGTCTTTAAAAATTTCAAATGGTGTTGGAAAAGAGAAAAAGCTTTGTGCAAAATAGTGGTACAAGAAGGAGCTTGTGTAGACTACGGCTTAGGCTTTTTCATGTCATGCTTAATATCTTTTTGATAGTATGCTTAGTGGTTTTGCTGTAGCATGACTTGTCTCAAATAACTGAGATTGCTTAATGACCCTTTGAAAAAATCATGCGTTGTTTTTATTGTATGGAAGCATTATTTTGGTTTTCTCCTTGATGCTTTATTTGGGTTGACTTGGCGCATGCTCACACATGTTAGACTCTTACAAAGTCGCCAATAGCCTTCATGATCATTTAGTTTTTGACTTTTTATGTCATCTTATGCTTCTTTTAATGTCGCTTTGTCGCTTTGCATGACTATGGCCATTATTGCTCTCTTAGTTGGTCGCTCCCAGTCTTTTGCTAGCCCTCACCTTGTACTGAGTATGAGCTCTACTCATGCATCCAACTCCTAAAAGCCAAGTTTTCCAAAGTGTCCACCATACATACCTACTAGCAATTTGCTATTCCAAGTAAATTTAACTTGCTTTTATTTTCTCTTCAAATTAAACTCTTACCAGTGTTATGCGAAATTCGGTCAGTAAAGCTCTCACAAACCGGAAGGCACACTTTACTTTTTCCTGTTCTTAAAAAATTGACATTGTGGTCTCTTATGCTGAGTTGTTACGCTTGCAAGTTGTAAGTTGGAGACTAGCCCATCCATGCCGTCATGGGGCAAGCTTTCAATATTGCACTTTCTATTTGAGTTGATATTGTGATCTTTTGTTTATGGATGCCCGCTTTGTGAAATGAATTGGGAACCTTGTGGGGATCATGGAGTTTGTATATGTGTTAGAGAAACGCCGGGCCGCCAATCTAAGCCATGCATAATTCATGGTGGAAATTTGCTGCATACCCATGGTGAACATTCGACGACGCATCTCACAATAAAAAGCTAAACAATATAGCAAATAAAAGAGATGTCGAGGTGTTCATTGTCTACTTGTCCTGTCATTTTGGTGTGGGCTTGTTCCATGTCATCGGGCACGGAGGTACCCCATTGGCGGTTCTCAATGATATGCATATACTTACAATGACAAGAGCCTTGCTTGGGACTCTAAGTAAAGTAGCATGAGTTTGGGTACTCGTATTCACGGGACACGAGGTTTTCAACTTATGATTTGTTAAGCATATGCATCATAATTGTTTTCGCATTAACTTTAACCATTCAAGATGCTTATGACGGGGGCAATGAGAGCTCAAAGCCGGTAAGTACCATAATTTTTGAAGGTTATAAAACTTGCAATCACTGCTTCCCTCTGCGAAGGGCCTTTCTTTTACTTTTATGTTGAGTCACCACCTTCTTTCTTTATGCACCACTAAGAGAGCATAGTTGTCATTCTTAGTGTGATATGCATTGTACCAAAGTTCATTGATTGACTCATGATGATTGGTTTCACTTGTTCTTAAATTATTTGTATTTAGTCACCCTCTTAAACTTTGAGGTGTCCTATGCATTTATGTTTTGCTCTCCATGAAGGACAAGCTGAAAACCACTTGTATGTTTTTCCTTATGATTTGAACACACGTTTGACTTTCATTGTTTCATTATCATGATCTTTTGTTTGTGTTCATTTGCATGTTCACAACATGGTTGCTAAGTTCTTATTGTCATGATTATATCTTCATGCCCATGTTTTAAGTTCTATTGATCCCAGCTCACCAATGCTTACATATATGATCAAGATTGTGTAGGTGCATGTCACCTCAAAAATTATTCTTTTGTTATCACTTACCTACTCGAGGACGAGCAGGAGTTAAGCTTGGGGATGCTTGATACGTCTCAAACGTATCTATAATTTTTGATGCTCCATGCTTTGTTTTACACCATTTGCCTATTGTTTTGTTACACTTAGTGGCATTTTTATACATTTTCTGGAACTAACCTATTAACGAAGTGCCACAGTGCCAGTTTCCCGTTTTCTGTTGTTTTTGTGTTTCAGAAGTGATACACAAGAAATATTCTCAGAATTGGACGAAATAAGTTCCTGAAGTCATATTTCACCGGGGAGCTCCCAAACATCCGAAGACCTGATGGAGGGGGGCCACGTGGCCCCCACACACAGGGGCGGCGCGGCCAGGCCCCTGGCCGTGCCAGCCCTGTGTGAGGCCGCATGGTCCCTCCTCTGACAGCCCCCCTTCGCCTACATATACCCCATGACGAGAAAAACCTAAGGGCCCGATCAGTTTTCCAGAATAAATCACGATCCGCCGCCGCCGTCGACCTGAAGATCGGGAGGGTCTAGAAGCTCTTCCCGGCACCCTACCGGAGAGGGGAATCGCCACCGGAGGTCTCCTTCATCGCCATGATTGCCTCCAGAATGATGAGTGAGTAGTCTACCTTGGACTATGGGTCCATAGCAGTAGCTAGATGGTTGTCTTCTCCACCATGTGCTTCATGTTTAGATCTCATGAGCTGCCCTACATGATTGAGATCACCGTTATGTAATTCTATGATGTTGGTTTGTTGGGATCCGATGAATATTTGTGTTTATGATTAAGTTGCTATACTGAATTATATCTTATGTTATCTCTATGTTGTTTATGATCTTGCATGCTCTCCGTTGTTAGTAGCTATCTTGGCCGAGTAGTTGCTAGTGACTCCAAGAGGGGGTATTTATGCTCGAGAGTGGGTTCATGTCTCTATTTCACCTGGGGGAGTGACAGAAACCTCTAAGGTGGTAGATGTGTTGTTGCTACTAGGGAGAAAACAACATTCATATGCTCAAGGGCATATGCTTTGTTTACATTACACACTTTGCTTAATGCAATTATCTGTTGTTCGCAACTTAATACTTCTAGGGTGTTCGGATGATATCCCCGGGGGTGGATTATTAGTCATAGATGCAGTTGGATGACGGTCTATGTATTTTGTTGTAATGCCCAGAGTAAATCTCATAGTGATCTTCTTGACATATCACGTTAGCTCTATTCTATCAATTGCCCAACTGTAATTTGTTTACCCAGCATGTTATTTTATCTATGGAGAGACACCACTAGTGAACTGTGGACCCCGGTCCTATTTTAATCATATTGCAATCACCTATTTACTTTTCCCACACTGTTTACTTTACTCGCATTTACTCTACTGTTTTCCACTCGATACGCTCAGAACCTTTGTTTCAAGCAAACTGGTGAGATTGACAACCTCATCGCAAGTTGGGAACAAAGTATTTGTTTGTGTGTGTGCAGGTTCCACAAACACCTTCAGTCGTCACCGTCTCTCTTCTCCTGTTCGATATACCTTGGTTTCATAACTGAGGAAAAACTAGCCGCTACACTCATCATACCTTCCTCTTGGGGTTCCCAACGGGCTGGTCATCACCACGCACAAGGACATCTGTTCCCACGTCAACTAAATGCCACAGCTCTTTTCTGGCGCCATCAACCATTCACAAGTGTAGGGATCAAGCATGCAAGATCATAAACAACATAGAGATAACATAAGATATAATTTAGTACAGCAACTTAATCATAAACACCAATATTCATCGGATCCCAACAAACCAACATCATAGAATTACATAATGGTGATCTCAATCATGTAGGGCAGCTCATGAGATCTAAACATGAAGCACATGGTGGAGAAGACAACCATCTAGCTACTGCTATGGACCCATAGTCCAAGGTAGACTACTCACTCATCGCTCCGGAGGCAATCATGGCGATGAAGGAGACCTCCGGTGGCGATTCCCCTCTCCGGCAGGGTGCCGGGAAGAGCTTCTGGACCCTCCCGATCTTCGGGTCGACGGCGGCGGCGGATCGCGATGTATTCTGGAAAACTAATCGGGCCCTTAGGTTTTTCTCGTCAGGGGGTATATGTAGGCGAAGGGGGGCTGTCAGAGCAGGGACCACGCGGCCTCACACGGGGCTGGCACGGCCAGGGGCCTGGCCACACCGCCCCTGTGTGTGGGGGCCACGTGGCCCCCCTCCATCAGGTCTTCGGATGTTTGGGAGCTCCCCGGTGAAATATGACTTCAGGAACTTGTTTCGTCCAATTCCGAGAATATTTCCTGTGTATCACTTCTGAAACACAAAAACAGCAGAAAATAGGAAACTGGCACTGTGGCACTTCGTTAATAGGTTAGTTCCGAAAAATGTATAAAAATGCCACTAAGTGTAACGAAACAATGGGCAAATGGTGTAAAACAAAGCATGGAGCATCAAAAATTATAGATACATTTGAGACGTATCAAGCATCCCCAAGCTTAACTCCTGCTCGTCCTCGAGTAGGTAAGTGATAACAAAAGAATAATTTTTGAGGTGACATGCACCTACACAATCTTGATCATATATGTAAGCATTGATGAGCTGGGATCAATAGAACTTAAAACATGGGCATGAAGATATAATCATGACAATAAGAACTTAGCAACCATGTTGTAAACATGCAAATGAACACAAACAAAAGATCATGATAATGAAACAATGAAAGTCAAACGTGTGTTCAAATCATAAGGAAAAACATACAAATGGTTTTCAGCTTGTCCTTCATGGAGAGCAAAACATAAATGCATAGGACACCTCAAAGTTTAAGAGGGCGACTAGATACAAATAATTTAAGAACAAGTGAAACCAATCATCATGAGTCAATCAATGAACTTTGGGACAATGCATATCACACTAAGAATGACAACTATGCTCTCTTAGTGGTGCATAAAGAAAGAAGGTGGTGACTCAACATAAAAGTAAAAGAAAGGCCCTTCGCAGAGGGAAGCAGTGATTTAGCATGTGCTAGAGCTTTTCATTTTGTAAAACAGAGATAAAAACTTGATTTTGAGAGGTGGTTGTCTTTGTCAACGACTGGCAATGGGGTTCTTACTATCTTCCATACAAAAATGAAGCAAGTTTTTGAGAGAGAGATTGGCACTTTGGTGCTCTTTTTATAAAACTTGGCACTCCTCCCCACCTTTTTCCTTTCACAAACCATGGCTAACCGATTCCATCGGGTGCCCACCAACATTCACATACCATGGAGGAGTGCCTTTTTTCTTTTTTTTTCTTTTTTTTTCGTTTTGGAATAAGCAATATGGAAGATAGCAAATCCGACCACTACGTCCCCATGAGCTGAAAACAGTGTCACAAAACGAGAAGTATTTTGAAGGTTTTTGAAAGGTAGCACACAAATTTTTTACTTTGGAATGGCTTACAAATACCATGCATAGGAATTTATAGTGGACACAATGGCAAACTTGGCTTTTAGGAGTTGGATGCACGAGTAGAGCTCATACTCAGTACAAGGTGAGGGCTAGCAAAAGACTGGGAGCGACCAACTAAGAGAGCAATAATGGCCATAATCATGCAAAGCGACAAAGCGACATTAAAAGAAGCATAGGATGGCATCAAAAGTCAAAAACTAAATGATCATGAAGGCTATTGGCGACTTTGTAAGAGTCTAACATGTGTGAGCATGCGCCAAGTCAACCCAAATAAAACATCAAGGAGAAAACCAAAATAATGCTTCCATACAATAAAAACAACACATGCTTTTTTCAAAGGCTCATTAAGCAATCTCAGTTATTTGAGACAAGTTATGCTACAGCAAAACCACTAAGCATACTATCAAAAAGACATCAAGCATGACATGAAAAAGCCTAAGCCGCAGTCTACACAAGCTCCTTCTTGTACCACTATTTTGCACAAAGCTTTTTCTCTTTTCCAACACCATTAGAAATTTTTAAAGACACCTCTTTTGATGAAAACCAATAAAGTTCAGAGGCAAAAATACACCTTGATGAAAAGATATGACAAGGTCTGAACGCAAATCAAGGCAAAAATGAAAACCAAAAGCAGTAGCAGAAAAAGTAGAACGCTCGATTTTTAATAAGAGTGAAAACTAGAGCGTTCCTTGCAAATGAAAATGAGTACATCTCCTCCAAAGGAAATTTGTTGGGGTCCAACCATTTATTGCAGCAAACAAACAAACTAAACAACCTAAGAAAACTAAAACAACTGACGCTCCAAGAAAAACACATAGTGCATGAAGCAATAAAAATATAGTGTTTGAAAGGTGACCTGATTTTTGCCGATGAAGAAGGGGTGCCTCGGGGGCATCCCCAAGCTTTGACGCTTGTACTTCTTGGATATTTCTTGGGGTGCTGGGCATCCCTAAGCTTGAGCTTTTGTCCATTCTTCAACTCATCTCATCATTCTCCAATCCCTACACTTGAAAACTTCCTTCATACAAAACTAAACACAATTCTATTAGCAACATTAGTGTAAGCATAAAATATATTCAACCTCTTTTAACTTCAGGTTTCAACCCAAAACCACCACATATAAAGTATATACTACTGTAGCAACTTCCACAAGAGTTCCACGATAAAAAAGAACTCAAAATAAAGCGATAAAGTGGCAAAAACAAATATTGGCAAAAATCTGTCAAAACTGAACAGCAGACAAAGGACGAATTTTTGAGGGATTTTCCGTTGCTCAAATCAAAAAGTGTTCAACTAAGAAAAGTTTGGATATAACCTGGGGCATATGCACAAAAAATCGCAGGTCCAAAAGATATACAGTGATTTTATACGAATTTTTACGGTGCAGCACCGAAAACAGTTTCAGGACAGCAGTTTCCCCAAATCTTTACCTCACTCAAATTAGAGGCTTCTCTTGGCTCAAAAACGAAATAAACAAGATAAGGAGCGGTCATTACAGTAGTAATGACTTCCAAGACTCAAATAAAAGAAAAAGTACTGAAAAGAAAACATTGGGTTATCTCCCAAGAGTGCTTTTCTTTAACGCCTTTGAGCTAGGCGCAGAAAAGTGCGAATCAAGTAATATCAATAGATGAAGCATCAAGCTCATAATTTGCTCTAAGAATAGAGTCAAAAAGCAATTTATTTCTTTTCCTAGGGAAGTGTTCCATACCTTTCTTTAGTGGGAATTGATACTTGATAGTGCCTTCCCTCATATCAATAATAGCACCTATAGTTCGAAGAAAAGGTCTTCCCAAAATAATAGGACATGAAGCATGGCATTCAACGTCCATAACAAGAAAATCAATGGGAACAAGGTTATTGTTAACCACAATAAGAACATCATTAATCCTTCCCAAAGGTTTCTTCTTAGCAACATCAGCAATAGGTACATCAAAATAACACTTTTCAAGTGGTGGTAAATCAAGCATGTCATAAATCTTTCTAGGCATAATAGAAATACTAGCACCTAGATCACATAAAGCATGGCAATCATAACCATTAAAATGCATATCAATGATGGGTTCCCAACCATCTTCTAACTTCTTGGGAACAGAGGCTTTTTGCCTCAACTTTTCATCCCTAATCTTAATAAGAGCATTGGTAATATGCTTAGTAAAAGCAATATTTAAAGAACTAGCAATGGGAGTCAAAGCAAGCTTTTGCAAGAACAAAATAACTTCAGATATATTGCAGCCATCAACATCAGAATCATTAAAAGAAATAGAGCTATCATCTCCCACACTCTGAAAAATTTTAGCACTCTTTTGAGCAAAAGTTTTGGCAGTTTTAGGCTTTTTAACACAAGGAGTGTGAGTTTTTTCTACACCAATCAAAGTAAGAGGGTTGCTATCAGTAGGAGCAACATCATTAGAGGTAGTAATAGTACATACCTTCATCTCTCTAGCCATCTCATCTTCTCTTTCCCACCTGGCATGCAATTCCGCTAACAATCTAATATTTTCATCAATTCCAACTTGGGTAGCATTAGCGGCAGCAACAACATTGCTCACATTCACATCATTAGGAAACACTTTTAATTTCAGAAGTTCAACATCATGAGCAAGGCTATCAACTTTAGAAGCAAGAATATCAATTTTGCCTAACTTTTCCTCAACAGACTTGTTAAAAGCAGTTTGCTTACCGATAAAGTCCTTGAGCATAACCTCAAGCTCGGAGGGCGCGGCCCTAGTATTGTTGTAGGAATTACCATAAGAGTTACCATACCCATTACCATTGGTAGAAGGATATGGCCTATAATTGTTACTAGCAAAATTGTTCCTATAAGCATTGTTGTTAAAATTATTGTTTCTAATGAAATTCACATCAACATGCTCTTCTTGAGCAACCAGAGAGGCCAAAGGAACATTATTAGGATCAACATGAGTCCTATCATTAGCAAGCATAGCCATAATGGTATCAATCTTATCATTCAAGGAAGAGGTTTCCTCAACAGAATTTACCTTCTTACCTTGTGGAGCTCTCTCGGTGTGCCATTCGGAATAATTTACCATCATGTTGTCGAGTAGCTTTGATGCGGCGCCCAATGTAAGGGACATAAAAGTGCCTCCAGCAGCTGAATCAAGTAGGTTCCTTGAAGAAAAATTTAGTCCTGCATAAAAAGTTTGGATAATCATCCAAGTAGTCAGTCCATGAGTGGGGCAATTCTTTATCATAGATTTCATTCTTTCCCAAGCTTGAGCAACATGCTCATTATCAAATTGAGTAAACTTCATAATATTGCTACGCAATGATATAATCTTAGCAGGAGGATAGTATCTACCAATAAAAGCATCCTTACACTTAGCCCATGAATCAATACTATTCTTAGTCAAAGACAGCAACCAATATTTAGCCTTTCCTCTCAAAGAAAAAGGAAACAACTTGAGCTTAATAATATCACTATCAACATCCTTATATTTCTGCATCTCACATAGCTCAACAAAATTGTTGAGATGAGCTGCAGCATCTTCAGTACTAGCACCAGAAAATTGCTCTTTCATAACAAGGTTTAATAAAGCAGGCTTGATCTCATAAAAGGTCGTAGCAGGAACAGGTGGTGCAATAGGAGTGCAGATAAAATCACTATTGTTCGTGCTAGCAAAGTCACACAACTTGGTGTTTTCAGGATTGGCCATTTCAGCAAAACGAAAGTAAACAAGTAAAAACAGCTACCAAGGATTCTAATTTTTTTGGGTTTTTGATATAAAAGCAATGCAAGTAAAATAAATAAAGTAAAGCAAAACAAATAACAAAGTAAAGAATGTGTGCGCGAAGAACTCCCCTCATAGAAGTCTTCTCTCTTCCCCGGGAATAGTGCCAAAAAATTAGCTGATCTCTACACTTGTGAATGGTTGATGGCGCCAGAAAAGAGCTATGGCGTTTAGTTGACGTGGGAACAGATGTCCTTGTGCGTGGTGATTGACCAGCCCGTTGGGAACCCCAAGAGGAAGGTATGATGAGTGTAGCGGCTAGTTTTCCCTCAGTTATGAAACCAAGGTTTATCGATCAGGAGAAGGGAGACGGTGATGACTGAAGGTGTTTGTGAAACCTGCACACACATAAACAAATACTTTGTTCCCAACTTGCGATGAGGTTGTCAATCTCACCGGTTTGCTTGAAACAAAGGTTATGAGCGTATCGAGTGGAAAATAGTAGAGTAAATGCAATAAAGTAAACAATGCGGGAAAAGTAAACAGGTGATTGCAATATGATTAAAATAGGACCGGGGTCCACAGTTCACTAGTGGTGTCTCTCCATAGATAAAATAACATGCTAGGTAAACAAATTACAGTTGGGCAATTGATAGAATAGAGCTAACGTGATATGTCAAGAAGATCACTATGAGATTTACTCTGGGCATTACAACAAAATATATAGACCATCATCCAACTGCATCTATGACTAATAATCCACCCCCGGGGATATCATCCGAACACCCTAGAAGTATTAAGTTGCAAACAACAGATAATTGCATTAAGTAAAGTGTATAATGTAAACAAAGCATATGCCCTTGAGCATATGAATGTTGTTTTCTCCCTAGTAGCAACAGCACATCTACCACCTTAGAGGTTTCTGTCACTCCCCCAGGTGAAATAGAGACATGAACCCACTATCGAGCATAAATATCCCCTCTTGGAGTCACTAGCAACTACTCAGCCAAGATAGCTACTAACAACGGAGAGCATGCAAGATCATAAACAACATAGAGATAACATAAGATATAATTCAGTACAACAACTTAATCATAAACACCAATATTCATCGGATCCCAACAAACCAACATCGTAGAATTACATAACGGTGATCTCAATCATGTAGGGCAGCTCATGAGATCTAAACATGAAGCACATGGTGGAGAAGACAACCATCTAGCTACTGCTATGGACCCATAGTCCAAGGTAGACTACTCACTCATCGCTCCGGAGGCAATCATGGCGATGAAGGAGACCTCCGGTGGTGATTCCCCTCTCCGGCAGGGTGCCGGGAAGAGCTTCTGGACCCTCCCGATCTTTGGGTCGACGACGACGGCGGATCGCGATGTATTCTGGAAAACTGATCGGGCCCTTAGGTTTTTCTCGTCAGGGGGTATATGTAGGCGAAGGGGGGCTATCAGAGGAGGGACCACGTGGCCTCACACGGGGCTGGCGCGGCCAGGGGCCTGGCCGCGCCGCCCCTGTGTGTGGGGGCCACGTGACCCCCCTCTGTCAGGTCTTCGGATGTTTGGGAGCTCCCTGGTGAAATATGACTTCAGGAACTTGTTTCGTCCAATTCCGAGAATATTTCCTGTGTATCACTTCTGAAACACAAAAATAGCAGAAAACAGGAAACTGGCACTGTGGCACTTCGTTAATAGGTTAGTTCCGGAAAATGTATAAAAATGCCACTAAGTGTAACGAAACAATGGGCAAATGGTGTAAAACAAAGCATGGAGCATCAAAAATTATAGATACGTTTGAGACGTATCAGTACCCCGCTTGCCTTTATTTGTGGAGCAAAATATAAATGCTGAGGCACCTCTGAAGTTCAAGAGAAGACTAGAAGTAAAAATATCAAAGATACAAGCATCAAAGTTATACCATAATTAACCGTGTTCTAGGACAAGCACATTACACTAAGAATAACAGCTATGCTCTCAAGAAGGTGCTTTAAAGTTAGAAGATGAAGACTCAGCATAAAAGTAAAAGAAAGGCCCTTCGCAGAGGGAAGCAGTGATTTAACATGTGCTAGAGCTTTTCATTTGTAAAACAGAGATAAAAATTTATTTTGAGAGGTGGTTGTTTCATGTCAACGACTGGCAATGGGGACTTGCTATCTTCCATAATAAACAAGTGAGAGCGGTTTTGAGTTCTTAGAAAATTTGGCACACTGGTGCTCTTTTATAAAGCTTTGGCACTCCTCCCCACCTTTTTTCCTTTCTCAAACTATGGCTAGCCGATTCCATCGGGTGCCCACCAACATTCACATAACTTGGAGGAATGCTCTTTTTTTCTTTTTAAAATTAGATTACAATGGTCTGACCAGCTCCCTTGCAAAATTAATAATGAGCAGATGAAGCTGCCTAGTCGAGGGGTACTCAATTTAATATGGAAGATAGGAATTCCGACCACTACGTCCTCATGAGCTAAAAACAGTGGCACAAAATGAGAAGTATTTGAAAGTTTTGAAAGGTAGCACATGAAAATTTACTTGGAATGGCTTTGAAATACCATGCATAGGAATTTATAGTGGACTCTTTGGTAGACTTGGTTTTCAGGAGTTGGATGCACGAGAAGTATTCCCTCTCAGTACAAGTGAAGGCTAGCAAAAGACTGGGAAGCGAGAATCGAGAGAGCAATAACTGTCATAATCGTGCTTGCGACAAAACAAAATTAATATAGGCATAAAATAATACAAGAACTCTGAGGCAAAGTAAATCATCGAGAATTAATTGACTTTTTGTTCAGTCATGTGCATGCTTGAGCATGTGCCAAGTCGATTCAAATGAAACTTTCAGAGGTGGATACCACAATGTCATACCATATTATGAATAAAACAATGCAAGCAAGCGTCTACATGACATGCTACAAACTATTAGTAGATTAGAACTAATCATATGAGAGCAAGAACTACAAAGCATCCATTAAATAACATATACCTTACATGAACCGACTAAGCATGTCCACATAGATGAGTATATGTACAAAAATGAAAACAAATAGAGTTCAGACCAGCCTCTTACCACATCTCGGATTGTCATATGTCATCATTATTGCCTTTCACTTGCGTGGCTTGAACAATATAAAGTGAATACCAAGCTCCAATAGAGTCATGAGAGACTGAACTTTGCAACAAACTTTACAAAACCGAAGAAGAACAACAAATATTTTGGGTTTTCAATTTTTTTAAGAAACAAGAACCAAAGGAAATAGCTAACAAAGCAAAATATTTTTAGATTTTTCAAACTTCAAACCAAAAATAGCAAGTAAAGCAAGCCAAAGCTAGAAACTTAAAAAGGCAAACAAAGAGAAACAATGGAAATATTTTTGGCCTTTTTGTGTTTTGGAAAGAAGAAATAAGAATGAGAACAATAAAGAAAGCGAAACATGGATATACAAAGGACCGAAAAAATATGATATGTAGATGAGTGAATCGTCGGCGTACCTCCCCCCAAGCTTAGGCTTTTGGCCTAAGTGGAGATCAACCTTGTCTCCGATACATGACCCATGCCGGTGGGTCATCATTGGTAAAGTAATAGCTTGGCCCCTGTGAAGATGAAGCAGATGGTGTATAATCATAATAAGGCTGCTGGTATGGGAACTCCGCAATGTTAGAGGGCTGGGCCGACTCCTCGTTCACCTCTCCATCATGCACGGGCGGCGGGTGCTCCTCTAGATACGCGTCGAGCTCACCCTCTGTGAGTGACCATCCATTCCTGCGATCAAGGTTAAACAAAAGAGGTACAGGCAAATGGGCTGATCGATCAGTCTTCACTACCTTCTAGGTAGATTTCTTGAAAAAGGTAATCTCAAACATCAAGTTAGTCAAATAGGCATGAAGAGAAACAAACTTATGATGTATCATAGAATTAAGATCAAGTCTCTCTACTAGAAACTGAAGGTCTAAAACATGAGGCACTAAACTATGCAAAGCTAACAGACATGAAGCAATAAGGCTTCCACAGATTCCTCCTTTCTCACGGTTAGCATCTAGACGGAAAGCTATTAAAGCACCTAAATTGTAAGTCCTATCACCTCTCAAAGCAGCAGCAATAAAAGCTAGATCATAGGAGGACAACTTATTTGCAACTTTCCTAGCGAGAACACACTTGGTCATAAAGTGGGAAAAATATCAAATGGATGGATAATGAATATTTCAAATTTTACCACTCTCTCTCCTAAGAAGCTTCTTCCTTGACAAATCTCCTCATAGAGGTCCGTCAATGGCTTAGGCCGTTCCATTATCCTTTCGTGCGATCCCCACTGTGGTACTCCAATGGCTGCACAGAAAACATCAAAGGGCAAGTCTACAGATTTATTGTAGATTTTATAATAAACCATGGGGTTAGATGTGGACCAACTGAATCTAAAGTCTAGCACCACAGACATTGTTAGTTTAACATATTGGGGAGGTTCATCATCAATAAAATGCTCCAATCCAGCATTAGAAATTAGAGTTTGGAAGTCTTGCAGGATTCCAGCAGTATTCATGAACTCTGAGATGGATAGATTGAGGGAAAGACCCTTTCTTCACGGTGAACTCTCATGACCTCGTGCACTTCTAGTTCATGTTGAAAGAGTTGGTACGCATTCTCCTCCATTTCTGAAATTTTTAACAAACCTCATAAAAATGATTTTGAGACAAGCAAATGTAGGAAACTACTATAGGGAGTTACTAGAGAGCTAACATGGATCAAAATAACATTTCTAAGCAATAGAACAAGCATGCAAACTCATTTCACCTGTCACCTATAGAGCTAAAACACTCAAGATATACTTCACTAAACAAAATTATACTTGGACAATCGAAGGAGCCACATACCGGAGAACAAATGCTCCAAATCTCAGCAACAATGATGGGCTAAGCAAGGAGATCAAAAAATCGAGAGGGAGAGCAGCAAGAACATGAGTTTGAGCTGGTGTGTCATTGTTTTTCGAGAGAGAGAAAGAGCTGGGGAGGAAGAGATAAGTGAGAGGCCAAGGGGGCCCCCTCACCATAGGTGGGAGCGGCCAGGGCCGTGCCCCCTGGTGGTGAGGTGGTGTGGTAGGCCCCCCTGAGGTCTCCCAGGTGCCTCTCTGCCCCATTTTTGACATAAAAATTTAAAAAGATTTTTCTAGAATTTTTTGAGAAATTTTATTTTTGAGGATTTTTCAGAAATTGACAATAGATTAAAAGGTTGGGAAAACAAAGATGGCATGATTGCAAGCAAATCAAAACCAAGTATGCAGCAGCTCTATGATATTCTAATCATTTAACTAACAAAGGTGAAAGTAAAAATGAGTGAGGTTGAGTAAATGCGGTGAAAACAAAGTTTCATTCATATAAAATCACTTTGTTAACAAGGTTGATCAAGTCTTGTTACCAAACTAATTTTATATGAGGCAAAACTTTGCATTTCACTTTATGCTTATGTTACCTCGACCTTGATAGGCATAGCCCCAATCATAACAATTTTATATTCTTCCTTGGGCTTTTGCTCTGAATAAATAATCTGACCAACCCTGATGGTCTCAACATTCTTGATTGAATTTAGAGCATTCTTTCTATCAATCTTCTTGGGAAAATAAACCATGTACTCTTTGTCATTGACATTAAAAGTTACTTTTCCTTGATTGCAATTAATAACCGCACCTGCAGTGTTTATAAAGGGTCTCCCAAGAATAATAGACATATTATCATCTTCAGGCATTTCCAACACAACAAAGTCAGTTAATATCAAACAACTGTTAGCAACTTGAACAGGAACATTTTCACATATACCAATAGGAGTAGTAGTAGACTAATCAGCCATTTGCAAAGATATATCAGTCGATACCAATTTTTCTAGATCAAGTCTCTTATAAAGAGAAAAAGGCATGACACTAACTCTGGCTCCCAAATCACATAAAGCAGTCCTAACATAGTTATTTTTAATGGAGCAAGGAATAGTTGGTATACCTAGATCTCCAAGCTTCTCTGGAACTTTACCATCAAAAGAATAATTAGCAAGTAAAGTGGAAATTTCCTCATTAGGAATCTTCCTTTTGTTAGTAACAATATCTTTCATATACTTTGCATAAGGAGGCATTCTAATAGCATCAGTCAAAGGAATTTGCAGAAATAAAGCATTCATCCATTCACAAAACCTGTTGTAGTGTTCTTCTTCCTTGGATTTGTGTTTCTTACCAGGAAAAGGCATTGGTTTCTGCACCCAAGGTTCTCTCTCATTACCATGCTTGTTGGCAATGAACTCTTCTTTGTTGTACTTTACATTCTTATCAATCTTTTCTGGTTCCTCTTCAACTTCTTCTTTATCGGAAGCATCTCCTGGTTCAGTTTTAGCATCAGAAATAGAAACACTATTAGGATTTTTACCTGCTTCAGAGGATTCTGCAGTTGTTTTATGCTTCTTCTTCTTCTTGGAAGGAATATCATCTCTTGAAGTGCGTTGAGAATCTTGCTCGATCCTCTTAGGATGTCCTTCAGGATATAAGGGGTCTTGAGTGGTAGCACCTCCTCTTGTGCATATTTCACATGCTTGTTTTTCTCTTGCTGCATTAACTAGCAAGTCTTTTTGCACCTTGGTAAGCTGATCAATTTGAGTCTGAACCATTTGAAAATGTTTAACAAGTATCTTCACATCATTGGAGGTTCTCTCCACAATATCCTGCAACTTGTTAATAGCTCTATAATTTTCCAACAAATGATTCTGCACCATTCTATTAAAATTATCTTGCTTAACAATAAAATTATCTAACTCATCTAAGCATTGACCATGAGGTTTAGAGTAAGGAATATCTCTATCATCAAAGCGTTGGAGAGAGTGTACCTCAATAGTGGATGAGCGAGGGATTGGCTTACATAATTCTTCTATAGTAGGTAAATTCTTCACATCTTCGGATTTAATACCTCTCTCCTTAAGAGATTTCTTAGCTTCTCTCATAACTTCATTATTTAATTCAATCATTCCTCTCTTCTTCGGTATCAGCTCTGGGACTGGCGCAGGTGTTGGTGCTGGTGTTGGCTCAACTAGAGTCCAATCATCATGATTCCGGCTTATTTTATCCATTAATTCTTCAGCTTCAGCCGAAGTTCTTTTCCTGAAAACACAACCAGCACAACTATCCAGATATGTCTTAGATTTATCAGTTAGTCTATTATAAAATATATCAATGAGTTCATTTTTAGGCAATGGCTCTTTAGGCAAAGCTCTAATTAAAGAACAAAACTTTGTCCAAGATTCAGGCAATATCTCTTCTTTTCCCTATTCAAAGTCAAAGATTTCCTGCACAGCAGCATGTTGAGCACTAGCAGGAAAATATTTCTGAAAGAAAGCATTAGCAAAAGCAATAGGACTATGAATAGATCCCAGAGACAAGCTATTAAACCAAGTTTTAGCTGCATCTTTCAACGAGAAAGGAAAAATCTTAGCAACAAAGTAAGTGCGAAGCTTAATACCATTATAAAACAAATTACTCAAAGTAGAAAGCTCATTCATGTGCTCCATAGCACTTTCATTCTCAGTACCACAAAAAGGCTCTTTCTCAACAATAGATATGTAAGATAAAGCTAAAGAGAAATCATAATCCTTGTCTCTAATATTTATGGGAGAAGCAACAAACTTAGGATCAGGAGACAATTTATATCTAACAACATGTCTTGCGAGAAGTTCCTTAACAGCTTTAGCATCACGAGTAGCACGAGCTTCAGCAATAAAATCATCGTCAAGCTCAATATAAGCATCGTCAAAATCATCATTAGGACATTCCCTAGACTCAGGTGAACTAACAGGTGTAACAGTGGTGTTTCCCATCTTAGCTCTAGCAATTGTAGCATCTAAAAAGGAACCTAGCAAACCACTCTCATCAAGCACAGTAGAAGCATCATCTAAATTATCAGTGGCATTTTCAAACTCAGCAGAAGTAGTAGCAGTAGCGTATGCATGTGGTGGTGTAAGCAACGTACACATAACAGATGGTGAATCAAGAGCAACAGAGGTGTTCAAAGTCGTACCTCTTCTTGTAGTGGATGGCAATATAGGAACTTTTCCATCACGAGGTTTACCCATGATGAAAGGATTGCAGCGAACAATATGAATCCCAAGTGAACTTACAAATAAAGCTATGCTCCCCGGCAACGGCGCCAGAAAATAGTCTTGATGACCCACAAGTATAGGGGATTGCAACAGTCCTCGAGGGAAGTAAAACCCAAATTTATTGATTCGACACAAGGGGAGCCAAAGAATATTTATAAGCCTTAACAGATGAGTTGTCAATTCAGCTGCACCTAGAAACAAACTTGCTCACAGCAGTTTATCAGTAGCAACAGTTTTATAGTGGTGATAGTAGTGAAACAGTAACAACAGTAGTAAAATAAAATCGGTAATAGTAGCAATAGTAAACAGTAGGATGAAATACTGTAGGCATAGGGATGGATGTATGGGCGTTGTATGGATAAGATAATTCATGAAATCAGTGAGACATGGGCAATTGCAGATCAATAATATAAAGCATCCTAGTACTAACAATCATAGGCATGTGTTCCGTATATAGTTGTACGTGCTCGCAATGAGAAACTTGCACGACATCTTTTGTCCTACCAGCCGTTTGCAGCAGGGCCTCAAGGGAAACTACTGGTAATTAAGGTACTCCTTTTAATAAAGTACCGGAGCAAAGCATTAGCACTCAGTGAACACATGTGATCCTCACATCATAGCCATCCCCTCCGGTTATCCCAATTTCTGTCACTTTGGGGCCTCAGGTTCCGAATAATAATATGTGTATACAACTTGTAGGTAAGACCATAAACAACAAGTATCATCATAAAACAATAACAAGTTCAGATCTGAAATCATGGCACTCAGGCCCAAAGTGACAAGCATTAAGCACAACAAGTTGCAACAATATCATAAGCACTAATAAAAGATACTAGGCACTATGCCCTAACAATCTTGTAGCAAATTACATGAATGATCTCATCTAATCCCTACCATCCCTATTTGTTAGAGGGTATATGTAGGCGGAAGGAGGGGTCGAGGTGATGGCCGAGGCGGCCTCACCACAGGTGGGCGCGGTCAGGGCTGGGTCGCGCCCCCTGGTGGTGAGCCCAGGCCACTGCCTCCCTTCGTCTCTCCTTCTGGCTCCGTGGGTCTTCTGGTAAAATAAAAATTTTACAATATTTTCTGGGATTTTTCCTGAAAGTCAAATTTCTACATAAAAACGAGATACCAAAGCAGTTCTGCTGAAAACAGCGTTAGTCCATGTTAGTTGTATTCAAAACACACAAATTAGAGGAGAAACAATAGCAAAAGTGTTCGGGAAAGTAGATACGTTTTGGACGTATCAGTTGCGGTAATGAAATATTAATGAGAAGTTTTATCATTTACTTTCCGCACACTTTATTTTAGTATACAATCTCTCTTATATAATTAGTCTTGTTGATTAGTATTGGTATCACTTTGGGAGCATGAGTAAATTTAGTTGGTTTTGGCAAACTTAGCTTGGTCAATAGCATCATTACCTTGAGTTTTGAGTAGAAAAAGAAGAAAGAAGTGCTAGTAGAAACATCATTTCAGCTTTTCTTCATGTTTAGCTCATAAGCAATACTATTCTCAAGTTAAAATCATTGTACTTTCAAGGAAGTTTGCATGATTGTTCTTATTATATGTATGTTTGTTTGTTTCATGCAACTCTTATGCTTGCTACCCAGCCTTGCTAGCCAGAAACCTGTACTGAGAGAGATTACTTCTCGTGCATCCAATTTCCAAAAACCAAGTTAGTTCCAAAGAGTCCACTATAAATTCCTATGCATGGTATTTCAAGCCATTTCAAGTAAATTTTTATGTGCTACCTTTCAAAAACCTTCAAATACTTCTCATTTTGTGCCACTATTTTTAGCTCATGAGGATGTAGTGGTTCGGTTTGTTATCTTCCATACTAAATTGAGTACCCCTCGACTAGGCAGCTTCATCTGCTTGTCATTAATTTTACAAGGGAGCTGGTCAGACCATTGTAATCTAAACAAGAAAGGAAAAAATAGCACTCCTCCATAGTATGTGAAAGTTGGTGGGCACCCGATGGAATCGGTTAGCCATGGTTTAAGAAAGGAAAAGGTGGGGAGGAGTGCTAAGCTATAAAAGAGCACAATTGTGCCAACTAATCAAACATCTCAGAACCGCTCTCACTTGTTTAGTATGGAAGATATCAAGAACTCCGTTGCTAGTCGTTGACAAAAGCAACCACCTCTCAAAACAACTTTTACCTCTGTTTTACAAATGAAAAGCTCTAGCACATGTTTAATCACTTCTTCCCTCTACGAAGGGCCTGTCTTTTACTTTTATGTTGAGTCAACCTATTTCCCTCTATCTCAAGCAAGCATTTGAGTTGTTATGTTTCACTCATCCATATGTTGATCCGTTCAATCATGTTTACTATCTTCCTTTGTTTAGTATAATGCTTTTACCTGAGGGAATATATCTTTGAAAGCTTTCTAAGATTACAAAGAGTTTGTTTTGTTGAGCATATAGTTTTTGCTATATTAGCTCTATTTTAAAAGGCTCCATTCAAAAATAAGTATAGTTTGTTCATTGTTCTCTGACCAAGAACTAAGGTTTGCCATCACCAATTATAGTTTACATTGTGCATCCTTATTTGTGATTCCCTTTTACTTATTGCAAGTCTATATCATATAAAGGGAAGTTGCTGTCTATTATAATTTGTGCCTTGGTAAATGTGATGCTTCTTTTCTGTATTTTGATTATTGACACTTCACTCCATAAACCCGTGGTCTTGTTTACCGAGTTCAGTTTTCGCTTGGGGGGACAAGCCAGGTCTAAGCTTGGGGGGGTTGATACGTCCATTTTGCATCACTATTTTATATCATAATTTACTATCATTCATCGATATATTTCACATTTAGAGATGATACTTATGTTGTTTCCTCTGTTTTTACATGTCTGATGATCATTGGAGGATTTGCTGCCGGAGTCAGGATTCTGCTGGAAAAAGGACCGTCAAGACACCATATTTCAGAAGATCGCAAAATTCTAGAAAAATACCAGAAAATTATATTTTGCCAGAAGCCTAGAGAAGCCAGAAGGAGAAGGCGAGAGGAGCAACAGGGCGGGCTCACCACCAGGGGGCGCATGCCCACCCCTGGCCACGCCGGCCTATGGTAAGGCCACCCTAGTCCACTTCTGCCATCGCCCCTTCACGTATTTTTTTGTCCCTGAAAACCTAAGTGAAGGGGGGGCTCAGAGATAGACACCGCCGCCTCTGCGGGGCGAAAAACACCAGAGAGAGAAAAACTCTTCGGCAGGCAGGAATCTGCCAGGGAAATTCCTTCCCGGAGAGGGGAGATCGTCTCCATCGTCATCACCATCGCACCGGACTTCACCGGGATCATCATCATCTCCATCACCAGCACCTTCATCTCCACCATCACCACGCCATCCCGTTGTAACATCTTGAGTTGAATTTTGTTAAATTCTTAGGGGAAACTTTCCCGGTGTTGATTACTCTTGTGGTTGATGCTATTGAGTGGAACCATTGAATTAAGGTTTATGTTCAGATTGTTATTTATCATTATTTCACCTCTGATCATGATCCATATGATGTCTTGTGAGTTGTTTGTTTAGTTCTTGAGGACATGGGAGAAGTCAAGATGTTAGTAGTGGAATTATGTTAAGTAATATTTAATAGTTTGATATTTATTTGTTGTGGTGCTATTTCACTAGTGGTGTCATGTGAACGTAGACTACATGATACTTCACCATTTATGGGCCTAGTGAGATGCATTGTGTATTTGGCTACTAATTGTGGGGTTGCTGGAGTGACAGAAACCTAAACCTCCGTTAGGAAACCATTGCACCAGGGAGCGTAGGATCTTAGAGTTTAAGGCTGTGGTTAGATTTATCTTAATTACTTTCTTGTATTTGCGGATGCTTATAAGGGGTATAATTACAAGTGTGTATTTATCCTAGGAAGGGTAGTGCGCTAGCACAGGTTCACCCTCATAACACTTATCAAACCAGTAAAGATTATTTAGCGGCATGAAGCGAAAGCTCTTGATAGAAACTCCCGTGTGTCCTCGAGAATGTTTGGTCATCATAAGTTACACAACCGGCTTGTCCTTTGCTCAAGAAAGGATTGGGCCACTTGCTGCAATTATTATTACTGTCTTTTATTTTCTCGTACTTTATTTACTTGCATTACCAAATACCCCTAAAAACCTGTTTGCTTGTATTTACAGTGAATCCTTGTTCAAAATCACTTGTCAACACCTTCTGCTCCTCGTTCGGTTCGACACTCTTATTTATCAAAAGTACTACGATACACCCCCTATACTTGTGGGTCATCAGTCCGCAGATAATATCTGCCAAACTGTGTTCAATCTTCACCTTTTCTTCTTCAGATCTCTTCGTTTTTTCCTCTACTTTCTTCTTCTTCTTGATAGCCATGCTCTACTAACAGAAGCTGCATGTGCTCGCATGCGCAGCGACAATGGAAGACCTAATATTTACATAAAAGCTATCTAATAAGAAGGAAAACACAAAGTAGAGCTTATCGATAATTATGCCTGCAAAATTTACCTCTTCTAAGATTATGTCATCGCCGGTAGAAGAAACCCGCGCACTGAAAATGCGCTCTCGGCTGCCCTCGAAACCATGGCGACGACATCACCAATCCGTCCTCACTGGGATGCGTGAGGCGTGTCCTGGCTGTAATGCCTCCAAATCTGTGAGGCGTTTTTGAAAAGTAAGGATACATGTATTTAAATAAGTGTTATAACATCACACATTATTTTTAACAAAAAACTGTATGTGTTGGACCATATCACACACGAAGTAGAAATCATACCCGCGTGTGTTATAGTATCTCTCACACAGCTCTATAACCAAAACTGTATGTGTTCCCGACTATCGCACATGGTAAGTACAATATTTTCGTGTGTTTTCTATGTAACATTACATTTCTTCCTTATAGCTTAAAAAAGTAAGAAAGAAAATTCATTCAAATATATATAAATAACTTCATTACATTGGATCCCTCATTACATTAAAATCTTATTCATGTATAAACATTCAGCGGATCCTTAGGGCTGTTGTAGCCCACTAGCTGTCAGCACCTCCTAGCTATCTTAAAGCCGAGGCGAGCATCCAAAGCAACATACCTGATTTTCTCAATACTAAGTGAAAAGTTGGACCATCCGTCACGTCTAATCATATTGGAACCCTTCTTCAAAAATAGCAAAATGCAACAAAATATTAATAATGCATTTTTATTTGAAAATGGCAAAATGGTTAATAGTTTGAATTGTTGGAATAATTATTTTAGAAAATAGAAAATGGTTTTGGATAAGTTATTCAAATTCAAATACTTTTTATGTTGAAAGTTTTGTCAGATTTGAAACTATGCAGAATTTATTTAAATTAATATGCAAAAACATTTCAAATTCATATTCAAACACTTGTCTTAAAAAACTGAAAAGGTTTGGCCTTGGCGCGCAGAAAAACCCCTTCAGTTCCGGTTGCAGCAACCAACCGGGACTAAAGGGATGAGCTCGCGCAGAAAACTGAGCGGCCGCGAAAAACCCTTTAGTCCGTGCAACCTGGACTAAAGGGGGGTGCTGACTAGTGAAAGCAGGCGTCCTTGTGCGTGGTGAATGACCAGCCCGTTGGGAATCCCAAGAGGAAGATATGATGAGTGCAGCGGCAAGTTTTCCCTCAGTTATGAAACCAAGGTATGTCGAACAGGAGAAGGAGAGACAGTGACGACTGAAGGTGATGCAGACTGGCTTAATGACACTCCAACAAGGGCGCCGTTAACGATTCTTGTTGACTCGTCTTCCGCCAATAGCAACGCGGAACCTGCACACACACAAACAAATACTTTGTTCCCAACTTGCGATGAGGTTGTCAATCTCACCGGTTTGCTTGAAACAAAGGTTATGAGTGTATCGAGTGGAAAACAGTAGTAATATGCTAGTAAAGTAAACAGTGCGGGAATAGTAAACAGGTGATTGCAATATGATTAAAATAGGACCGGGGTCCACAGTTCACTAGTGGTGTCTCTCCATAGATAAATAACATGCTGGGTAAACAAATTACAGTTGGGCAATTGATAGAATAAAGATAACGTGATATGTCAAGAAGATCACTATGAGATTCACTCTGGGCATTACAACAAAATACATAGACCGCCATCCAACTGCATCTATGACTAATAATCCACCCCCGGGGATATCAATCTGAACACCCTAGAAGTATTAAGTTGCGAACAACAGATAATTGCATTAAGCAAAGTGTGTAATGTAAACAAAGCATATGCCCTCGAGCATATGAATGTTGTTTTCTCCCTAGTAGCAACAGCACATCTACCACCTTAGAGGTTTCTGTCACTCCCCCAGGTGAAATAGAGGCATGAACCCACTATCGAGCATAAATACCCCCTCTTGGAGTCACTAGCAACTACTCGGCCAAGATAGCCACTAACAACGGAGAGCATGCAAGATCATAAACATCATAGAGATAATATAAGATATAATTCAGTGCAGCGACTTAATCATAAACACCAATATTCATCGGATCCCAACAAACCAACATCATACAATTACATAACGATGATCTCAATCATGTAAGGCAGCTCATGAGATCTAAACATGAAGCACATGGTGGAGAAGACAACCATCTAGCTACTGCTATGGACCCATAGTCCAAGGTAGACTACTCACTCATCGCTCCGGAGGTGATCATGGCGATGAAGGAGACCTCCGGTGGCGATTCCCCTCTCCGGCAGGGTGCCGAGAAGAGCTTCTGGACCCTCCCGATCTTCGGGTCGACGGCGGCGGCGGATCGCGATGTATTCTGGAAAACTGATCGGGGCCTTAGGTTTTTCTCGTCAGGGGGTATATGTAGGCGAAAGGAGGCTGTCAGAGGGTGGACCACGTGGCCTCACAAGGGGGTGGCGCGGCCAGGGGCTAGGCTGCGCCGCCCCTGTGTGTGGGGGCCTCGTGGCCCCCCTCCGTCAGGTCTTCGGATGTTTGGGAGCTCCCCGATGAAATATGACTTCTGGAACTTGTTTCGTCCAATTCGGAGAATATTTCCTATGTATCACTTCTGAAACCAAAAACAGCAGAAAACAGGGAACTGGCACTGTGGCACTTCGTTAATAGGTTAGTTCCGTAAAGCGTATAAAAATGCCACTAAGTGTAACGAAACATTGGGCAAATGGTGTAAAACGAAGCATGGAGCATCAAAAATTATAGATACGTTTGAGACGTATCAAGCATCCCCAAGCTTAACTCCTGCTCGTCCTCGAGTAGGTAAGTGATAACAAAAGAATAATTTTCGAGGTGATATGCACCTACACAATCTTGATCGTATATGTAAGCATTGATGAGCTGGGATCAATAGAACTTAAAACATGGGCATGAAGATATAATCATGACAGTAAGAACTTAGCAACCATGTTGTAAACATGCAAATGAACACAAACAAAAGATCATGGTAATGAAACAATGAAAGTCAAATGTGTGTTCAAATCATAAGGAAAAACATACAAGTGGTTTTCAGCTTGTCCTTCATGGAGAGCAAAACATAAATGCATAGGACACCTCAAAGTTTAAGAGGGCGACTAGATACAAATAATTTAAGAACAAGTGAAACCAACAATATGAGTCAATCAATGAACCTTGGGACAATGCATATCACACTAAGAATGACAACTATGCTCTCCTAGTGGTGCATAAAGAAAGAAGGTGGTGACTCAACATAAAAGTAAAAGAAAGGCCCTTCGCAGAGGGAAGCAGTGATTGCAAGTTTTATAACCTTCAAAAATTATGGTACTTACCGGCTTTGAGCTCTCATTGCCCCCATCATAAGCATCTTGAATGGTTAAAGTTAATGCGAAAACAATTATGATGCATATACTTGACAAATCATAAGTTGAAAACCTCGTGTCCCGTGAATACGACTACCCAAACCTCATGCTACTTTACTTAGAGTCCCAAGCAAGGCTCTTGTCATTGTAAGTATATGCATATCATTGAGAACTGCCAATGGGGTACCTCCGTGCCCGATGACATGGAACAAGCCCACACCAAAATGACAGGACAAGCAGACAATGAACACCTCGACATCTCTTTTATTTACCATTTGTTTAGCTTTTTATTATGAGATGCGTCGTCGAATGTTCACCATGGGTATGCTGCAAATTTCCACCATGAATTATGCATGGCTTAGATTGGCGGCCCGGCGTTTCCCTAACACATATACAAACTCCATGATCCCCACAAGATTCCCAATTCATTTCACACCGCGGGCATCCATAAACAAAAGATCACAATATCAACTCAAATAGGAAGTGCAATGTTGAAAGCTTGCCCCATGACGGCATGGCTGGGCTAGTCTCCAACTTACAACTTGCAAGCATAACAACTCAGCATAAAAGACCACAATGTCAAATTTTTAGAACAGGAAAAAGTAAAGTGTGCCTTCCGGTTCGTGAGAGCTTTACTGACCGAATTTCGCATAACACTGGTAAGAGTTTAATTTGAAGAGAATATAAAAGCAAGTCAAATTTACTTGGAATAGCAAATTGCTAGTAGGTATGTATGGTGGACACTTTGGAAAACTTTGGCTTTTAGGAGTTGGATGCACGAGTAGAGCTCATACTCAGTACAAGGTGAGGGCTAGCAAAAGACTGGGAGCGACCAACTAAGAGAGCAATAATGGCCATAATCATGCAAAGCGACATTAAAAGAAGCATACGATGGCATCAAAAGTCAAAAACTAAATGATCATGAAGGCTAATGGCGACTTTGGAAGAGTCTAACATGTGTGAGCATGCGCCAAGTCAACCCAAATAAAGCATCAAGGAGAAAACCAAAATAATGCTTCCAAATAATAAAAACAACGCATGATTTTTTCAAAGGCTCATTAAGCAATCTCAGTTATTTGAGACAAGTCATGCTACAGCAAAACCACTAAGCATACTATCAAAAAGACATCTAGCATGACATGAAAAAGCCTAAGCCGCAGTCTACACAAGCTCCTTCTTGTACCACTATTTTGCACAAAGCTTTTTCTCTTTTCCAACACCATTTGAAATTTTTAAAACAACCTCTTTTGATGAAAACCAATAAAGTCCAGAGGCAAAAATACACCTTGATGAAAAGATATGACAAGATCTGAATGCAAATCAAGGCGAAAACGAAAACCAAAAGCAGTAGCAGAAAAAGTAGAACGCTCGATTTTAAATAAGAGTGAAAACTAGAGCGTTCTTTGCAAATGAAAACGAGTACATCTCCTCCAAAGGAAATTTGTTGGGGTCCAACCATTTATTGCAGCAAACAAACTAAACTAACAAACTAAGAAAACTAAAACAACTGACGCTCCAAGAAAAACACATAGTGCATGAAGCAATAAAAATATAGTGTTTTGAAAGGTGACCTGATTTTTGCCGATGAAGAAGGGGTGCCTCGGGGGCATCCCCAAGCTTTGACGCTTGTACTTCTTGGATATTTCTTGGGGTGCTGGGCATCCCCAAGCTTGAGCTTTTGTCCATTCTTCAACTCATCTCATCATTCTCCAATCCCTACACTTGAAAACTTCCTTCATACAAAACTAAACACAATTCTATTAGCAACATTAGTGTAAGCATAAAATATATTCATCCTCTTTAAGCTTCAGGTTTCAACCCAAAACCACCACATATAAAGTATATACTACTGTAGCAACTTCCACAAGAGTTCCATGATAAAAAAGAACTCAAAAGAAAGCGATAAAGTGGCAAAAACAAATATTGGCAGAAATCTGTCAAAACTGGACAGCTGATAATGGACGAATTTTTGAGGGATTTTCCGTTGCTCGAATCAAAAAGTGTTCAACTAAGAAAAGTTTGGATATAACCTGGGGCATATGCACAAGAAATCGCAGGTCCAAAAGATAAACAGAGAATTTTCACGAATTTTTACGGTGCAGCACCGAAAACAGTTTCAGGACAGCAATAACCCCAAATCTTTACCTCACTCAAATTAGAGGCTTCTCTTGGCACAAAAACAAAACAAACAAGATAAGGAGAGTTTATTACAGTAGTAATGACTTCCAAGACTCAAATAAAAGAAAAAGTACTGAAAAGTAAACATTGGGTTATCTCCCAAGAGTGCTTTTCTTTAACGCCTTTGAGCTAGGCGCAGAAAAGTGCGAATCAAGTAATATCAAGTGATGAAGCATTAAGCTCATAATTTGCTCTAAGAATAGAGTCAAAAAGTAATTTCTTTCTTTTCCTAGGGAAGTGTTCCATACCTTTCTTTAGTGGGAATTGATACTTGATAGTGCCTTCCCTCATATCAATAATAGCACCTACAGTTCGAAGAAAAGGTCTTCCCAAAATAATAGGACATGAAGCATGGCATTCAACGTCCATAACAAGAAAATCAACGGGAACAAGGTTATTGTTAACCATAATAAGAACATCATTAATCCTTCCCAAAGGTTTCTTCTTAGCAACATCAGCAATAGGAACATCAAAATAACACTTTTCAAGCGGTGGTAAATCAAGCATGTCATAAATTTTTCTAGGCATGATAGAAATACTAGCACCTAGATCACATAAAGCATGGCAATCATAACCATTAACATGCATATCAATGATGGGTTCCCAACCATCTTCTAGCTTCTTGGGAACAGAGGCTTTTTGCTTCAACTTTTCATCCCTAATCTTAATAAGAGCATTGGTAATATGCTTGGTAAAAGCAATATTTAAAGAACTAGCATTGGGAGTCAAAGCAAGCTTTTGCAAGAACAAAATAACTTCAGATATATTGCAGCCATCAACATCAAAATCATTAAAATAAATAGAGCTATCATCTCCCACACTCCGAAAAATTTCAGCACTCTTTTGAGAAAAAGTTTTGGCAGTTTTAGGCTTTTTAATACAAGGAGTGGGAGTTTTCTCTACACCAATCAAAGTAAGAGGATTGCTATCAGTAGGAGCAACATCATTAGAGGTAGTAATAGTACATACCTTCATCTCTCTAGCCATCTCATCTTCTCTTTCCCACCTGGCATGCAATTCTGCTAACAATCTAATATTTTCATCAATTCTAACTTGGGTAGCATTAACGGTAGCAAAAGGATCAGGCTTAGCGGACATTCTATTAACCAAAGAAGATTGCACATTAGACAATAATGAGATATCAGTTTCAGCTTTGGAAGCCTTAGCTTGTAATTCAGGAACAGCCTTGTTTAAATTTTCAAGTTGATGTCTTATAGTCCTCAACAGAGCTGATTGCTCCTCCATAGTCTTGGTGAAAGCCTTGTTCTGCTCATATTGCATCTGCATAAAATTCTTGGTAGACTTTTCAAGTTCAAAAATTCTTTCTTCACTAGGCATTTTAGGTCTACCAAGATAGCTATTATCACCATTAGAGGGAAACGGTCTATAATTGTTACCAGCAAAATTGTTCCTATAAGCATTGTTATTAAAATTGTTGTTTCTAAGGAAATTCACATCAACTTGTTCTTCTTGAGCGACCAAAGAGGCTAAAGGAACATTATTAGGATCAACATGAGTCCTATCATTAGCAAGCATAGCCATAATTGTATCAATCTTATCATTCAAGGAAGAGGTTTCCTCAACAGAATTTACCTTCTTACCTTGTGGAGCTCTCTCGGTGTGCCATTCAGAATAATTTACCATCATGTTGTCGAGTAGCTTTGAGGCGGCGCCCAAAGTAAGGGACATAAAAGTGCCTCCAGCAGCTGAATCAAGTAGGTTCCTTGAAGAAAAATTCAGTCCTGCATAAAAAGTTTGGATAATCATCCAAGTAGTCAGTCCATGAGTGGGGCAATTCTTGATCATAGATTTCATTCTTTCCCAAGCTTGAGCAACATGTTCATTATCAAACTGAGTAAACTTCATAATATTGCTACGCAACGATATAATCTTAGCAGGAGGATAATATCTACCAATAAAAGCATCCTTACACTTAGCCCATGAATCAATACTATTCTTAGTCAAAGACAGCAACCAATCTTTAGCCTTTCCTCTCAAAGAAAAAGGAAACAACTTGAGTTTAATAATATCACTATCAACATCCTTATATTTCTGCATCTCACATAGCTCAACAAAATTGTTGAGATGAGCTGCAGCATCTTCAGTACTAGCACCAGAAAATTGTTCTTTCATAACAAGGTTCAATAAAGCAGGCTTGATCTCATAAAAGGTGGTAGCGGGAATAGTTGGTGCAATAGGAGTGCAGATAAAATCACTATTGTTTGTGCTAGCAAAGTCACACAACTTGGTGTTTTTAGGGTTGGCCATTTCAGCAAAACGAAAGTAAATAAGTAAAAACAGCTACCAAGGATTCTAATTTTTTTGGGTTTTTGATATAAAAAGCAATGCAGGTAAATAAATAAAGTAAAGCAAAACAAATAACAAAGTAAAGAATGTGTGTGCGAAGAACTCCCCTCGCAGAAGTCTTCTCTTCCTTCCCCGGCAACGGCGCTAGAAAAAGTGCTGCTGACTAGTGAAAGCAGGCGTCCTTGTGCGTGGTGAATGACCAGCCCGTTGGGAATCCCAAGAGGAAGATATGATGAGTGCAGCGGCAAGTTTTCCCTCAGTTATGAAACCAAGGTATGTCGAACAGGAGAAGGAGAGACGGTGACGACTGAAGGTGATGCAGACTGGCTTAATGACACTCCAACAAGGGCGCCGTTAACGATTCTTGTTGACTCGTCTTCCGCCAATAGCAACGCGGAACCTGCACACACACAAACAAATACTTTGTTCCCAACTTGCGATGAGGTTGTCAATCTCACCGGTTTGCTTGAAACAAAGGTTATGAGTGTATCGAGTGGAAAACAGTAGTAATATGCTAGTAAAGTAAACAGTGCGGGAATAGTAAACAGGTGATTGCAATATGATTAAAATAGGACCGGGGTCCACAGTTCACTAGTGGTGTCTCTCCATAGATAAATAACATGCTGGGTAAACAAATTACAGTTGGGCAATTGATAGAATAAAGATAACGTGATATGTCAAGAAGATCACTATGAGATTCACTCTGGGCATTACAACAAAATACATAGACCGCCATCCAACTGCATCTATGACTAATAATCCACCCCCGGGGATATCAATCCGAACACCCTAGAAGTATTAAGTTGCGAACAACAGATAATTGCATTAAGCAAAGTGTGTAATGTAAACAAAGCATATGCCCTCGAGCATATGAATGTTATTTTCTCCCTAGTAGCAACAGCACATCTACCACCTTAGAGGTTTCTGTCACTCCCCCAGGTGAAATAGAGGCATGAACCCACTATCGAGCATAAATACCCCCTCTTGGAGTCACTAGCAACTACTCGGCCAAGATAGCCACTAACAACGGAGAGCATGCAAGATCATAAACATCATAGAGATAATATAAGATACAATTCAGCGCAACGACTTAATCATAAACACCAATATTCATCGGATCCCAACAAACCAACATCATACAATTACATAACGATGATCTCAATCATGTAAGGCAGCTCATGAGATCTAAACATGAAGCACATGGTGGAGAAGACAACCATCTAGCTACTGCTATGGACCCATAGTCCAAGGTAGACTACTCACTCATCGCTCCGGAGGTGATCATGGCGATGAAGGAGACCTCCGGTGGTGATTCCCCTCTCCGGCAGGGTGCCGGGAAGAGCTTCTGGACCCTCCCGATCTTCGGGTCGACGGCGGCGGCGATCGCGATGTATTCTGGAAAACTGATCGGGGCCTTAGGTTTTTCTCGTCAGGGGGTATATGTAGGCGAAAGGAGGCTGTCAGAGGGTGGACCACGTGGCCTCACAAGGGGGTGGCGCGGCCAGGGGCTAGGCCGCGCCGCCCCTGTGTGTGGGGGCCTCGTGGCCCCCCTCCGTCAGGTCTTTGGATGTTTGGGAGCTCCCCGATGAAATATGACTTCTGGAACTTGTTTTGTCCAATTCGGAGAATATTTCCTGTGTATCACTTCTGAAACCAAAAACAACAGAAAACAGGGAACTGGCACTGTGGCACTTCGTTAATAGGTTAGTTCCGGAAAGCGTATAAAAATGCCACTAAGTGTAACGAAACATTGGGCAAATGGTGTAAAACGAAGCATGGAGCATCAAAAATTATAGATACGTTTGAGACGTATCAGGGGGCATTTAGTCCCGGTTGCTTCCACCAGTCGGGACTAAAGGGGTGGGGTATATAAGCCCCCACCCTCCTCCTTTTTCCCCACCCCAATAGTTATACTTCCTGATTGCAGACACCGACACCGAGACAACGAGACCCGATGCTGGCCGCTGCTGCCCGGACTCCCCGCTCCCAGATGAGAATGCCATCGACATCGCCTCCCCCACGCTGAGCCTTCCTAGTGGAGGAATCGACTGGAGCTGTCCGAAATTGCCATCGCCATCCGCTCCTTCCCCACAGCCGTCCGCCGCTCGCCGTCGTCCTTGCCGTTGGCGTATCCTTGGTTAGCCTCCGGTCCGAAAGGACCACTTTTCCCTCTCCCTTTCTCTCTGTATCTTGCTCCATCGTGCGCCACTATCCGTCGCTGCTCGGCCTCGCCGCCGGCGACCTTCCGACAACCATTGGCTGTCCGCGTCGCCTCTTGAAGTATACGGGTGATGTGAAGGACATAATGGAAGCCGTACTCTTGAAATAGTAAAGCACTATTAGCTAGCCTAATATGCCATGGTTAGTCAATGAGTAAAATACATAGTTAGTCATTGAACTTAAGTCGTTTACTCGCCATGGTCACTATACATAGCAATACGCAATTTACAGTCACCAAATACTCCTCAGAGGTTCATCGAGGGTCACTGGAGCCCGTAGAGCTCCGTATTTGCTGACGTGGTACTAGATTGACCCCACATGTTAGGCCACCTGGTGTTCTCAGAGACTATTTTAGAATAATATAATTAAAAGGGCTAAACTGAAAAATTGACAAGGGCCAAATCAAAAAGGCACCAGATCTCACGCCCATGGCGGGGATTGGCCGGACTAGTCGTGTTTGATCACGGGTAGGGCGATGCCGACTTTGCACGCTCGCCTCTGGCCACGTTCTCCCGTCGTCGGACACCGCAGGCCGCGCCTCTCCTGTCATTGTCCTGACCTTCCACGACCGCCTCCTGTGTTGTACCTCGCCGCCGCGGAGACCTAGTACGAGCCGCGTGTGCTCGACGCCGATACCCTCGCCTCTGCTCATTCTCCATCAAGCTCTAGCAGCCTCGTCTCTGACCTACGCCTCCACATCCTCCCTTGGCTCACCGGTCACCGGTTCTTTGTCGCCTCATCTTCCTCTACCTCATCGCGAGAGGAATCGTCTAGATGCTGCGCCGTTCTGCCGTCGTGGCTTCCACGGATGCCACGGCCGACGAGATGCAGAGTGACCGGCGTGGATGATCTCGTCTCTTTCCGACGCCAGGAGCATCAAAGACTCGGGGGAGAACTGTCCGTTGTTCACAGCAGAGCATCACGGCGAGTCGGCGACCACCTATTGAAGCTGCCGGAGGGTCGCGCAGATGCATGGGGACACACTTTCAGAGGCGAGGATTGCGGGAGTGTACGCGCCGCGCCATGGCCGTGCAGATGGTACTCGACGCGTCTCTCTCATGGAGCTCGACGCGTCTCTTTCATGGAGCTCGAGGCGTCGAGACTGTTGGGGTTCGGTGCAGATAATAAAAAAATTATTACTTACGCAACCCCGAATTGCCCAAGATCTATCTAGGAGTAATGTTGTAACGATTACGGGAGATTGGTGACGTACCCTCATAGATCAATCGCGGGGATTATGCCCGCACACAGGCGTTGATGATGAAGCCGAAGTAGCCGACCTCAAGTTCGTGAAGATCTTGACGCCACGACACCGGTGCGATAATACTGGCGCAACATCCCGGCACCACAAGTGCAACACCTCCGAGTACTCGTACACATACGGTGAACGATGACTTCTTTCGGTCTCTCTGATCCATCCAAGATTGCGAAAGTAGATTGGTTTTGGATTGGATCCGGAATTCCTGTAGCATAACGGCGTGCAGCGGTGGAGTTAACCTCGCTCCCATACAGCCCTTCGGGGAGCCACATGAGAGAGAGAGGGGAGAGGGGAGGCACATGAGGGGGAGATGAGAGCTCTTCCAAGGAACTCCCTCAGTTCACTTGTGTCCAACTCTCCTCCAAAGAGGATCCGGGGGAGGGGCGGAGAGATTATCCCCCCATCAAGGCATCTAGGGGCGGCCAAGGTAGGGCCAAGAAGGCCGGCGGCCAACCCTAGGGTGCCCCACCTACCCCCAAAAACCTTAACCCTAGCCGACCAAGCCCATTGGCCAAGCCCATGCTGCCCCCAGCCCTTATAATAAGGGGGGTGCCTAGGGTTAATGGGCTCACCTTCGGGAGGGGCCCATTTAGGGTGGGCTGCCTTTATTTAATTAAATATATAAGTTCTTTAATATTAATTCAATTAATTATCTTCTAAACTACTAATAAAAGAGCAAACATGAATTATTCTAGAGCCACACAAAGAATTGTACACATAATAAGAACCAGAACCATCCGATCTGATCTACTCAATAAGATCCAAGTGCCTATATTAATTAAATGGTCTGCCGCACCATCAAACGGCCAAGATTAAAAGTTCAGACAGTCCATTGTCCGCTCGGCCGTTCCGCCTCCCATAATCACGGACCAATATCAATCAGTCCACGCACAAAAGGAAACTGTCTCGATGAATTCTCCTCGTAAGTCGATGAATCTTGCTGTCCTGCCCCGCCCTCCCTCGCGCCTCCCCCGCGCTGCCGCCACGCCCAGCGCCACCCTCAACGTCGTCCGCACATGCCCGTCGCTGATGACGAGCCAGGCCTCCCTGCCCATGGATTTTACATGTGGCGCCGTCGCCGCTGGCTACGAGTCGGGCGGCCCAGCACACTGCCCCGGACCCGCGTGCAAATATATCAACTCCACGTTCAGCTTAGGATACTCTACCGATCCGGGTAGCCGCCTCACTTCCCCGGGCTCCTTCCGCCCGCCACCTGCAGGCAGCAGCAGCAAGGTTAGCTCCTCATCCAAAGTTTTTTTCTACACATCTTGCTGTTCAGGTATTTTTTAACACAACTAGCACACTTTTATCGATATGTATCCGATGCAAGAGTGTTAATGGATGTTCATGGAAAAATAATAAGATCAGAAGCAGAATTTGCTTCCAACCATTTTACATTATCCATGTGGCTTGTAAGTTGAAGATTCCATAGATATAAGAAGCAATAAAGACAATAAATAAGGTTCAAGTTTCATGTATGTGCAAGTTATATGAGATCAAATAGTCATATTATGTTCACTAAAGCATGTGGTTAACTCACCGTTTGATCTTTTCTGAACATACCTGAGACAGACCCACCATGTTATAGCCCCCACTTAGCTCTTCCATCTGCTTGACCTGGAAAACATATCCCCAGTGACGGTAAGATTATGTACGCAACAATCAACATACATGAGCAGCAGAAGAAGTCGTCAGACTGCGAAATCACCTTTTTGCAAATAACATCGGCCTTTGTGAGCAAACAATATTTCTGATTTTCGTTTATACAAGATAAAATTAAATTGTACTGCAGCTTGCAGACCTTTTGTTGAAGAGGCAACATTCAAGAGTCCCATGACCCGCTAACAATTTCTCTCGGAAAAGGTCAGTTGGTCGCATTTTCAGTTTGTAGAAGTGTATTATAAGTCAATATGTAGGACGGAGATGGGATGGAGGTGTCATACAGGCAGTAGCCGTCAGCAGCTGACCAGTTGGTGTGAAGCTTGGTAAACTTGGCGACCCCGCGGTTGGCGCAGTGCCCCCAAACACCTGCTGCATGGAACCAGTTAATCGTTTCCTTTCCAAGGACTGGGAATGAAGGGGAGCACGCTGCCATGGATGGAAGTAAAGTGAAGGATTGAAGGGGGACTAACCGTGCAGGGGGAGTGGACGACGAAGGGCACGGCCTCCGCCGGCATCTCCCGCGAGGCGCGCAACTCTCAGTATGAGTTGTTACCGGGATGGACCTGTTGCCCGTCGGAGGCGGCGAGACGACGTCGCTAATAGTTGAGATTGACCATCTAGACTCGCGGGAGCAGGTGGCCGGCGCTGTGGATTCATCGAACGCGCTGTGTTCCTGGTTGCAGATCCCATCGAGACGAGGTCTGCAACTTCCTCCTCCGTTGGCGCCTAGCTTTGGGAGCAGCATGGGCTCTCCAACGACCGGAATCGAGGACGAGACGAGGTCTGCAACTTCCTCCTCCGTTGGCGCCTAGCTTTGGGAGCAGCATGGGCTCTCCAACGACCGGAATCGAGGACGAGCCGCCGGCGCGAGCTAACAGCTGGCGGCAGCGGCAGGGAGTGGAAAGTTTTCGAGGCTAGATGCGGGAAGGGTGCATCCGCCGAGGTCAGCAGCGGTGAGGTAGGGACGCGAGCTGCCGTTCGCCGGCGGTGGCGAGAAAGGGGAATGCGGAGACAAGGAGATGAGTGAGGCACCGAGTAGGGGAGAGCGACACGTTCGATTAACCCCTGTTTTTTTGGTATCCGGTCAGATGATTTCATTTCACGGCCACGTCGTCAGGGAGCTCCTCTTCAATTTTTATTATTGCCGTTTCGAATGATGTATTTAGTCAAACGTATACCTTGTGTCCTGTTAGGAACTTAGGATGATTTGCTGAATCTGAAGTAACTTAAATCCATCAAGTATTTTTTTCTTATAAAAAACTTATAATTTTATTGATTAATATGTTAAAGATTAACAAAAAAATTACAAGAGATATTTTGTTTAACTGTTGGGAAGGTGTATTTTGCTCGGTTTCATTTTCTATATATTATTATTATAATTATTTGACTACTAACAATAATTATTATATATAGGTTCACATGACACAGTTTGGGGAAAATTTGGCTGTAATTTAGTCTACTCAGAATTACATGGCGATGACGTGAGAAATCAAGACCTGCAAGTTGAAGTACGAAAGGAATGAACTTTAACTATATTCCAGACATGGAACGAAGAATTATAGATCGCTTAATTAAGTAGGTGGATCTTCGTCAAAGAGTATAAATAATAGACAATGTTACTTATTTTTGTAACTAATTATATTATATTTATGTGGATCGTAGATTTTATGTGAAGACATGTCTGTGGATCGTGTGTCATGTGCACGCTCATATTAGTGGCCATGAGAGCATTTATGTGGCTTGATAAAAAACTCTTTAAAAGAGAAAGACTATTTAAAATATATGTTTATGTTATAGAACATGAGTATTAGTGGCCATGAGAGCATTTGTGTGGCTTGGTAAAAAACTCTTTAAAAGAGAAAGACTATTTAAAATATATGTTTATGTTATAGAACATAAGATGTGTGTTGCACGTGCATGCTAACTAGTTACTATTAAAGCGAAAAGCGGTGTCCGGTTGCACACTTTTGATTTCCGATTTTATCCTCGGACTAGACATCAAATAACCCACCAATACCACTAATAAGTTTAAAAAAAAAACTATTCATTTCTCTAAATCGTTTTCTTCCCGAGTAGACACCCTCGAGCGTTCCTCCTGTGAGTTCTGGAACAGAGCTGCCGCCCTCTCTCCACAGCGCCTCCCTCAAGCCGCTCGCTCTGTGAGAAGATCCCCGAAGCCCGCACTGCCAGGATTCTCCCGGCGTCTTGCATCGCCTCTCGATGGATCTCGCCGCATGAGCAAACCGCCCCCATTCCAGCAGCCAGCATCACGCCGGAGGAGGGCCGTGACCGACTGTACCCTCCCCTCAATCACTGGATCTGGGCAGGACGACACCGGATTTGGGAAGTCCACGCATGAGTTTGGTACTTGGATTTGGAGCTAAAATTTCATACGTAAGTGTGCTGCTACACAGACTCGAAGGGGAGGGCCGAAGAGGAGGCGCTGGTGCAGGCCGGCTTTGCGTGAGGAGGAGGACCGAAGGGCGGCGACATGCAATACTCCTCCTTCGATTACCACCGCCACGACGGCCGGCGGCATCACTGGCCCAGTCCCAGACCCAGAACAAATCGACGGTGTCACTGGCCCACTCCCAGATCCAAAACGAATCTACATGGGCAAAGCGAGTCGTCGAGAGCCAAGGTCCCGTCGGCCGTCACAGGTCAGGCCAAGGCAGTGCACCGCCTTGACGCGCTGGAGAAGCAGCCGAGCAGGAGGAAAAGGGCGGAACATAGGACCGTGCCCAAAGTTTCCAGGATGCAGCCGTTATGGTCGCAACAACAAGCCTAGGGCGTATCTTTAGTTGGTATTATGGCATCGGTGGTCATCTGCACACTTTTGACTGCGCATATTGGTTTAGACCAGGGCTTTCTTCAGTATAATTGTTGCTCTTTTGATTCACCGTTGTTGGCTGAATCAACATACTACAAAGATAATCTCCTGCTCACTTTTTCATTAGGAGATTTACATTAGTACGAGTCAGTTCACATACTGTACTACTGTAAGGTTGCTATTTTTTTTTGCGGGTTCAGAGTGGGACAGTGCTTATGATTGCAATCGATCAGTAGCAGCACACAGAACAAATACAGTATTGTGCAGAGTGCTAGCTTTTATGTAATATAGCCTGGTACCGTTGTAGCAACCTTCAACATTTCAAGTGTGCTCACATGTCACAAATAAGCAAAATGTATAGCAACTTTACATACAGCTAGGATGATTAGCATGTTATGATTGCAGTACAAACTAGCGTGTAGGTACTCGGTGGATAGTCTAGCAGTCCAGCTAGGATGATTAGCATGTTGCTGCAAAATTGAAGCTAATTGCCTTTGATTATGGACTTGTTTACAGTTTATTACTTTAAACCATTTTTGTCAATTTCCATTCAGGGAGGATGATAATTTCTTGCTCATATGACTTGCCTTTCAGGAATTTATTTTTCAAAGAGCCCGATTCATCTTTAGTTTTCTAAATGATATACTCCCTCTGTCCCATATTAGTTGGCATAGCTTTGGTTAGATACTAATGTATTAAGACACATTTTCGGTGTGTAGGTCCACTCATTTTGAAAGTGACATTTAATTTGGGATAAAAGGAGAACTATTGTACCATAATAAATTTTAGGTTTTAACACTTATGATGTCCAATATACTCCCTGTGCTTGTATATCGTTGGAAGATGTTGTTACCACAAATATTGTTTACTCCACATACGTGTATTAGGTTGGAGTAGCGCTCTCTCTCTCTCTCCCCCTCTCTCTCTCTCTCCCTCTCTCTCCCTCTCTCTCTCTCCCTCCCTCTCTCTCTCTCTCTCTCTCTCTCTCTCTCTCTCTCTCTCTCTCTCTCTCTCTCTCTCTCTCTCTCTCTCTCTCTCTCTCTCTCTCTCTCTCTCTCTCTCTCGAACGGTAGGCTATTATCCACCAATGCCATCCCGCTAACATCTCAACAAGAATTCCTTATCCCAAACTCACGTAAAGTTTGTTACAGTTTGTTACTCACATTTTATCTACTAACTCGCTCGTTAACCCCGATCCTAATTTCTCGCTGGTACACGGAAGCGACTGCCATGTGCCCATCGTTGTGCCTCTGATATATATGTGGAAGCCATTAGAGGGTGACCCAATGGGGGTAAACCAAAAATCTGCACGATCGGCGGCCGATCAAGATCATCGTCTTGCCTTAGCGATTTGCCTAGGGGATTAACGAGGCCATGATCAGTAGCAGCATCGAGCGCAGCTCTTTGATGCCACACAGCGCAAGCTCGCACCGGAAGACCAGGAGGCCAAACCCAACTACACCGTCCACTGCCTCACCTGGTGCACCCTGCGCGAGGTCGAACGCTTCTCCACCCAGCGCCCAACCGGTTGACACCTGCCGCGCTTGTCGACGAGGGACGCATCGCGCGGCAGCAGCAGGAGCTGGCTGTGCTAAGGAGATCAATACCATCATCGCCTAGAGCGACCGCAACAAGCACTGCATCGAGGCCACGCCCGCCGCCGTCGACTTCCTCGTCTCCATCTTCAAACACTGTGCCACGAACTCCGCCTCCAAGTTGCGTGAACTGGCGATTGAGTCCCCGACATTCACGAGCTCGGTGGAGAAGGAAATTCCGATCTGGTGGGATCCGCCCCATACTCAAGCGTGGCCTCCTCAAGAGTCAAGACCTCGACAAAACAGATACCGTCGAGAAACCATTGTAAGTTGTAACCTTCATGTTCTGACGACGAACATCATTTTCTTTGGGAAACCTAGAAGGTTCATCTCTGTGCAGACTCATAGTTCTATTTTCTTGTCGATGCTTAGAACCAACGTCTTCATTGTCATGGTTTGTGGAGGGTCTACGATGTGCGCCGTTGCAGCATGCAGAACGAGAACCATGACGCTTTTGGTCGCCGAACACTCACTACAAGTAAACTGTAGGCTAAAAATTATGCTGCGAAGTGCTCTATGCTTTGCCAGAATTTAATCTGGCTACAAAGATAAAAGGGAATGCAGGGTAGACAATGGTGCTGATTGATGGATTCATAAGATTCAGAGAAACCTTGTTTAAAAAGAGAGAGAGAAACTGAGTTTATTTGAAAGTTGTGAAGTTGGTCTTGAACTGCTGAATCTAGCGTGAAGGTCATGTAAAGCTTTCACCTTTACATAGTTGTTTCTCGGATGAAATTTGCATTACTGTTCTCTTTGTATTATCCTTTACAGATGGGGGTTTGGATCGGGACTAGAGAATGCTTATGGGGTGCAAAACATGCAAGATGTGAGTTCAGTTCATGTGCATTTCCTTGGTGAAAGTATACTGCTCTTCATCTCTTTGTTTTTTATCTGAGAATATTCTACTCAGTATTCAGATTGTTATTTTCCATATATCATATTTGATTTCCTCAATGAATATACGCTTAAAATGTGCAAAAAGTTGCTGAACGGTCTTGCTATAGCGGAACATGAGATTTCCCTCATTGCTTTAGTACTGGAAATCCTGTTTCAGTTTGACTGTTCTGTTCATTGAGTTATGAACTTTTTTTATTGCATGTGTGTAGTCCGTGTTAGGGGAATACAATGGAGTAAGGAGTTGATCAATGGAGTAAATTGTCTGGTTCATCCATGAGGCTAGAGAGAGATCAATACCAGTATGGGCATTGCTGTTAATACAGAAATAACTTATATTGTTGTGAATATCAACAAAGGAGTTTAATAATTATTTGTTCTCGCCAGTATGGGCATTGCTGAATCTTGCGTGAAGGTCATGTAAAGCTTTCACCTTTACATAGTTGTTTCTCGGATGAAATTTGTATTACTGTTCTCTTTGTATTATCCTTTACAGATGGGGGTTTGGATCGGGACTAGACGATGCTTATGGGGTGCAAAACATGCAAGATGTGAGTTCAGTTCATGTGCATTTCCTTAGTGAAAGTATACTGCTCTTCATCTCTTTATTTTTTATCTGAGAATATTCTACTCAGTATTCTGATTGTTATTTTCAATATATCATATTTGATTTCCTCAATGAATATATGCTTAAAATGTGCAAAAAGTTGCTGAACGGTCTTGCTGTAGCGGAACATGAGATTTTCCTCATTGCTTTAGTACTAGAAATCATGTTTCAGTTTCACTGTTCTATTCATTGAGTTATAAACTTTTTTTATTGCATGTGTGTATTCCATGTTAGGGGAAAACAATGGAGTAAGGAGTTGATCAATGGAGTAAGGAGTTGATCAATGGAGTAAATTGTCTGGTTCATCCATTAGGCTAGAGAGAGATCAATAGCAGTATGGGCATTGCTATTAATACAGAAATAACTTCAATTATTGTGAATATCAACAAAGGAGTTTAATAATTATTTGTTCTCACCAGTGGAACTGTCATCTGGCGCAATATGGTGGATGCAGATGGTGATAAACTGATATCATGCTATGATGTATGGTATAGTAGTCTTTTAGTTATCCTGGATTATTGTTGCTATAGTAGGTTAGGTTTGCTACGTCACATGTACCTAAGGAATACTGCGAAGAACATTAATTCTCAACTATGATTTGTTGAGGTACTATTCCCTGATAACTAATGAATAAGTGGGCTTATTTTGATTGACCCTGAGATTAAGCCTTATCATTCGTTTACAGCTCCATGTGAGGGATTTGATTAGTCAAACAAGCCATCAGGTTGAGATCTAAGATGTTACGGTTCAGCTAAGGGGCTGGTTGAGAGAAACAGGGGAGCAAAATGAAGCATATTTGGTCTTCTCATGATCTATTTTTGAGACTGAGATGCATGATGAGGAGGCATAACAAAAATAAATGCTGATGAGAGTACATAAGATAATGCCGAATCTCGAAACAAGCATGGTGATACATGTCTTTATATATAATTTCCTCTCTAGCAATGCATTGGTGACTGAATAAGTCTTCCTACAACTACTCTCATACCTTGTTAACAAAGTAGTAACTTTTTGAGATAATTAAGTTATGCACATCGCATAGCAGAGCTGAGACGGGGTGCTCACATAAAGATTGAGAGGAGAATGGCTGCATGTGGTAATTATCTTTTAAGACTCGTAGCAACGCACGGGCATTTAGCTAGTTAAAATTAATTACTTATTATTTAATCCCCGCTGCTCCGAAACTCCTTCTGGAACACTCCCAACAACTTTCGGATCTCCGCGGAACTTTTCCGTCTCTCTCTTGTCAACCCTTTCACAATTCCAGGTATACCAAAAACCATCTTACACATCATCGAACCTTTAAGTGTATTACCCTACGGTTCGGGAATACTCCAGATATTACCAAGACTCCTCTTCGGTGAATGATCATCAATCATATCTGGATATCCGTGATGACCTATGTGCATTCACGAAGGTCTTTCATCATTGAACCGCAAACGTTGATGTCATATTCTCTTTGTTTTGTGATAATTGCAGTATCCGAGACTTGATCGTCGATATCACCATACCTAGTTCAATCTCGGTTCCGACATTGCCATTTACCCGTTCCGTGATATTCTATCCCCTTGACCTAGTCACATGTTGCAACATTGGATGAAATCTCACTGAGTGGGCCCAGATTATCTTTTCGTCACGTGGAAGAACAAATCCCGCTCTTGATGCATATGCCTTTATATACTCCATTTGAAACCCCAAAGACACCTTTTCAGTCACCGTGTGACGGTTGATGCAATCAAAGCTTCTGCCGGAAGTAGTGATTAAATATGATCTCACGGTCTAAGAATTTAGGTTACAACGTTTCTTATTATTGTAATATGAACATCGTGACATGATCGTGTTACATAATAAAGTTGGGTATATCCATCATGACATTTACACAATGGCATGAACCTCATTGTTAATTATATGTAATTGTCATATGACCCGGAAATTGATTATCAGTTGACTAATGAGCTAGTAATAGAGGTTTACTAGGAACACTGGTTGTTTAATACCAGACATGTATAAGTGTTCTCCGACTGATATAGTTATAGCATAATATTAAATTTATTATAAACTGAATGAAATATGCAAATAAACTATTTATTATTTTCCTCTAGGCCATATTTCCTTTAGGAACCGCCACCCCCAGCCGAGCTCGCCGTCATCTGTCGCATCCTCTCCCTTTCGACGCCGACTTCTGCACCAGCACCAGGGAGAGTGTCTCGCCGTGCTTGGCCAGCCACGGATCCAACGCAGCCACGGCAAGCGGGAGCTCGAGGACAACCCTAGCAACGGTGAGCGCAAGCTCGGGGATAGGCCACGGGCACGACGACGATCACAACAGCGGCGGGTGGTTGGCGGCGGTGATGACAGAAGTTGGATGCCGATGTAAGTAGTGGTGCTCGGCCGCATGATTTTTTTTCTTTTTTTAATCCTTTGTTTGTTTTCTCACATTTGCACTTTAGCCGTTTTCTTTTTTTCTTAGTACAGAATAGTCTACCAAACAGTAGAGGCTCACAGGCGGGGTCTCTGACAAGCTACATCATTAAATACGAAGCTCTACGGGCTCTGGTAATCTCTAATGAAACATCTGAGATTCAATGACCGTAAATTACCTATTGCTATGTACGATGATTATGACGAGTAAGCGACTCAAATTCAATGACTTACCATGTATTTTACTCTTAGTCAATCATACAAGTCTATCGTGATCCAGAACATCGTTTTTCTAAACGTCTCCAGGAGTGGCTTCTCATACATTACGTTGTCCTGTTTCTTTAGGAGAAAATTGACAGCACGCATCACAAAAAGATAGGCGAAGGAACCCTACCCGGCCCTTCAATTTACAACTGCGTCATGCGGCGGAAAAAAAAAAGAACAGGGCAGATCGATCGAACGCCGCCTTTAGAGATGGAGACCGCCGGAGAGGCCTCCAGCATGGGAGAATCCGCGAAGCGTCGCCGTAGGGAGGGTAATTCCTCCGATAAGATCGACGACGTATCACCTACGATGGAGGAGATCTCGGATGACGAGATCTCAGAGGACGAGATCTCAGAGGACGAGAACATGACGGAGGAAGAAATAGCGAAGTGGGCCTACATAGAGCGGCAGGTGGTTGATCAGTTGACGGCGATGTCCGATGAGGAGGAGATGGATAATTACCGTCGAGGCTGGGAATCTGTATGGGCTCACAAGTTCGGTAGCTTCGAACAAGAGAGTGAGTCACTTTTCGAACTTAATATAAGCCTGCTTAGCTTAATTACTTGCAGCCTGCTTAGTTTTCTTCCTGTCTGCAATATGGAAAATCTATCATCCCTTACCTTTAACGAAGAAAAATTTCAGTTTTCTGGGTCATTTTCCTATTAACGAAGGAATTGTTCTGTTTCTGGTCTGACTCGATGGCTAATATCGCTTGTCAAACAAAGGCATATATCTATCTAACACACACTTTGCTTTCTTGGGTGGTGTATGCAGCGACGGTGAGTTCCATGATCACGACACACGATACTACCATCGTAGATGCTTGGGCCGAAACCGCCGTGCAAGTCTACTCCATCAAAGTCGAGAAGGCGAAACTCAGGTGGCCACTTCATGTCTACGGCATGGTTGCTGCCCGAGACCCCGTGGATCACAATCGCAACATTATCTTCAATCGCAAGAGGGGTGACTGCCAAATCATTACTAAAAAGGTATGCATTGCGCCTTTGGTCTCGTTTTCACTTCTTATGCCATCATGTTTAATTTTCTCATGCTATGATGCTTGATTGCAGGATCCTTACCTGTTGCTGACTGGCCCCTCTCGTGCAATTGTGCTCCTTGACCCCATTGTGTTTGAAATCAATCTTAAAGTGAAGGGAGATTCTTCTGAAGATAAAGAAACATTGATACATCAAATCTATGGGTACAACGGTACCGTTGGTCCTCGTGGCAGGAGCTGCTCCAACAAGCTTTGCAAAATAAACTTGAACTTTATGGAGCTTGATGAAACAGTTCAGGCCACTATCATGAGTGTCCAAATTATTGGTGGATCATGGCCTAGTGATTGCGCAGGAGAAGTCTTTTGCCACGATGGCTCCTCTCCGGAGCAAATTGTGTTGCTTGACTTTCCAGATGGGAAGAACTCACCGATGGATGAAGCTGGTAACCTTGATCTTTCAAGGCGTTTTGTTTCAGTAGATGTCCATAATGAGATGAAAGTTACTGTAAGGGGCTACTCTGTATGCGGTGGCTTGAAAGTAACAGTTGGTTCAGATGTTGTCATGTTCACACCGCAACGACGCGGCGTAACTGCGAGCGAATGTGATCTTGGTGGCCTGTGTCAGCTCAAGATTAATGTCGCTTGGTCTCTCATTTCTGTGACCAAGACTCCATTCCGGTCGTCGGAGAAATTGCTCTAATGGAACGAAATGTGTCGTATTGTGTTCCGTGGTGCTCAGGCATGAGTGGTATCAGCTGACCTTGCTGGCTGGAAGATGTGCAGCTATACCTGTACTGTTTCCCGTAGTCTATTAACAAGTCCAGTTATCTGTGTGTCTATTATAACCTGTATTATGTGAGACTTCTAAGTCATGTCTTGTGAACTCTCTTTTTGTTCAGATGTTGTGTATGCAAAACATAAGCTATTTATCCAGATTACTAAAGCCATGGGTACTATTGGACCCAAGTTGTAGCTGCAGCTTGTAGGCTTGTTTCACTGAAAACTAACCTTTAGTGTCAAAGTGCCAAGCTATGAAGTCATCCACATCAGTTCTGACCGGAATATTGAGTATTAGCCTTACATCAGATGCACAAAAGTGTCAGATACTAATTGTTCATCCCATGTGCCAGTTTTTTTTGACAAAAGGCGGTCTGGCCTGCTTTTTATTGATCACTAGTAAGATTGCACGTGCACGCACGTCTTAACAAAAATTTGTAAAATTAAACATTTATTGACATATGTTGCATGCAAGTATATTAAATCTTGTATAATTTTTGTTGCCATCAATATGATGAAAAATGTTTGCAAAAAATCATGGGTTTTTCATGGCAGCATGGTTAATATAAAAACTTTTATTTTAGTCAAACCAACACCATTATGCTAAAATCTTTTCTCATTATGGAATCACAACAATTTAATTTTAAAAACATTAATATGTGCTAAACTGTGATTTCGTAGTGCACTGCAATCCAAACATTTTGTACTTGACAGAAAATCAGCAGCACGGGCAGCGGTTTCTTGATTGCAATTGTGAAACTCCAGATGAACGCTCCCTCATGTCGTCCTTCCAGATCAGTGTAAGCCGCCAGCACGGTCATCTCCCTTGACTTCCCATTGCCCTTCCTGCCGACCGCAGCTTGCACAGGCGGCGTGCCTCATCGGAGAACCCTCGCTTTGTGTCCTAGGCAGGCATCAGCTCCAGGGTTGTGGCGGCGGCTGGACGGTGGTCTGGTGACTCGCAACCGGGAGGCGGAGGCGGCGTTGACCTACAACATGAGAAATAGGAGGATGGATACGTTGGAGGCCGAGAAAGGGGTGAGAGCAGGACGATCGATTGGGTGCGCATCGATACCGCAGGACGTGCTTGCAGGTTTTGTCCGCCGGCAGAACATCCAATCGTAACCATTGATTTGATTGGCTAATACTTGATGTAACATGGACTGTTGAATTTGTATAAGGTGATTAGATCGGACGGTTTTGGGTTTCCCGTGTACAATTGATTGTGTGGCTTTAGGATAATTTAAGTTTGCTTTTTTATTAGTAGTTTAGATTAGAAAGATAGTACAAGATGTACGGATAGGTTAAAGGAAGAAAAAGCCAAAGGAAACCCTGAAGAAAAAAGGGGAAAAGGAAAAGAACTGCTGGCTAGATTCAATCAGGTTCCCTTGGTCTTCCAAGCAATTCCTACGCCTTTGGCTTGGCTGCATTGCTCCAGCATCTAGCCTCCTCAAAGATGCGGCCGGTGATCTCGCTTATTGAGGATGCACGGTTTTGAAATATGCGTGAGTTTCTTTCCTTCCAAATAGTCCACCAAGTGAATTGTACCAGGAACCCCAGTGGCGCCCTCTGCCGCCAAGTGACTTCGTTGTCGAGTACAGCCATTCCTGAAGCTGTGTCGTTTCTCCAGAGGGGGCGAGGTTACTAGGCAGTCTAGCCGCTCTTAATACCTTGGCCCAAATTCTCCTTGTGGCAGTGCAGTTAGCGAGCAAGTGGATGGCTGTTTCAGGCTCGCCGAGGCACATGACACAGGCAGCATTGTGCGGCATTCGTTTCCTTCTCAGGCAGTCAGCAATATGACACCTACCTAGTGCCGCAAGCCAAGAGAACATCTTGCATTTGAGTGGGGCGTCGGTGTTCCATATCGTATCCTGGAAGGTGAACCTGATGGATCCCTCAAACTGGAACTGGTAGGCAGAGGTGGCTGAATATTGACCATCGCTAGTCAGCTTCCAAACAACAGCGTCGGGTGTGTCTGGCCTTAGAATGGTATCCGCGACCTTGTCATGAACGTGAAGGAACTGTGTCAGAGCTTGCTGCGTCATGCCTCTTCTGAAGTGCCTCATCCATTTTCCATTGGTCAGGGCCTCTCGCACCGTAAGCTTCCTCATGGTACAAGCCATGAAAAGCGTCGGGGCTGCATCTTCCAAGCTGGCACCATCAATCCAAGGATCAGTCCAAAATCTGATCCGCTGCCCATCGCCGACAACGAATTTGACTGCGGCGTTGAACAAAGCTTTTGCCTTGGCATCATGCACAAGCGGAAGTCCTTGCCATGGCTTGTCCATCTCTGTCCACTCTTGCCATAGCCAGCGAACCCGTAGTGCTGTGCCGACACATTGCAGGTTTGGGATGCCGAGGCCGCCGAGGTCGCGTGGCCTGCAGACAGTGTCCCTGCTTACTAGACATTTGCTCCCTGGTGCGAACTCATCGTTGTTCCACAGAAAGCCTCTACGGAGCCTGCCGATCACCTTCACGAGCCAGACTGGTGGGTCGATCACCATCAGTTGGAAAATGTGCATTGCTGAAAGCACATGCCTGACAAGCAACAGCCGGGCATCAAGTGAAAAATTCCCTTTGTTCCATCCCTTGACCTTGCTAGCGAGCTTGTCAATGATTGGTTGAAGGTCAGATCTCCGCAGCTTGTGATCCGAGAGAGGCATTCCGAGATACGTGCAAGGAAACGCCTGAACAGGGCAATGGAGGATAGCTGACAGTGGACCGGTGTCAAAACCCTCGCAGATTTCTGTTTCGTGGAGTTGTAATCTTCCTATCCCAGATTCTGGGAACCCACGGGTCCTCCCACTTTTTAACTGACTCGCCAGTACCTATTCTCCATATGTATCCTTTCTTGACCATTTCAATACCATGTAGTATGCTCAAAAAAGATTCACAGGGACTCCATCATGTAGTATGCTCCTCCAACCATAAGACATGCCATCAACAGGAGCAGAATGGAGTAGATCACCATTAGGATAGTATTTGGCCTACAAAATCTGAGTACACAAATTGTCAGATTGTTGGATCAATCTCCAAGCTTGCCTAGAAAGCATTGCAATATTGAAATCATGAATATCCCTAAACCCTAATTGACGAGGGGTTAACTCGACAAATGTCCTAGATGAAGGACTTAGATCGGGGGAAGAGCAACGACCAGAGATTCCAGGATCGAGATTGGCACACGATATACCCAGGTTCACGTCCCTGCGGTGGAGGATCGCTACATCCTGCTAGCAATCTAGTAGATAATCACAATGGTGTTTACATGGTGCCGCCGAAGGCAGAATATTGTATCTAGTCTATGTCTAATCTATCTTGTCTAGTCGAGATATTGCTTGTCTATGATATTGTAAGTTGTAACTTGTCCCTCTAGGGGCGCCCCTGCCTGGCTTTATATATGCAACCGGGCTAAGGTTTTACAAGTGTCCTAGTCGAATACGGATTAGAGTCTTCCTTCTTCTACTCCAAGTCAACTTGTCGAGTCCTTGAGCTAGTCCACCTCTATAATGGGCCGGGCCCGGTATACTAATCTGTGGGTACCCAAAGGGCATTCCCATGTCAGTAGCCCCCGAGACTCAATTCGAGTTGCAGACTCGGGTTGAGTCTCAAAACTTCAAATCTTCGACTTCTTCAATTCTCCGACTTCTTCAATCTTTGACTTCTTCAATTTTTGACTTCAATTATTCGACTTCCTGAAATCTTCGGGTTCTTGAATCTGCGCTCCCGATGGGAGTGAAATGTCGAGTTTATTTTCTGGTGCTTGCCACCGACAATGGACTCAAAATTTTCTTTCTCGCTCTTCATTGATGATCTTCTCGAAGTAAATCTTCATCGGGTGCGCGACCAGCGCTCCCGATGGGAGTAGCCCCCGAGGCTATGGTCGGATACTTGTAGTCGATCATAGGCTCCAAGTTTCTTCCTTTTCTTCTTCTTCATCATCTCTTTTTGTCGAATTCTTTCTCAAAATTGATTATCTATTAGGTGCGCGGCCAGCGCTTCTGATGGGAGTAGCCCCCGAGTCTATGTTCGGGTACTTGTAGCCGGGCATAGACTCAAGTTGTACTACTCGAAGAAGTTTGGCTCCTGTTGAAGGACTTGATGATTTTGTCGACTCCTGCAGAAAATATGAATAATTGTGAAATAATTTATCTCTCGAAGAAATATTGCGTTTGTAGATTGTAATCACAATGATGGAGTATGTAAAATAAAAACTCGATGTTTTTTGTGTAATTTTGTTGCTCGTACGTAAGACCCTTTCGTTAGGCTGATGCACTTCACGGCTCGATCAGCTACTCAGGTCAGACGTAAATCGATGCATGTGCCGCATTTGAATTTCAAGATACTTGCTAAACCTTTTCGTTAGCCTGACGCCCCAAGATTTTGGCCTTGCCAACCGTTAGTCGAGCTTCATGCGACTGTAAACTAAATTGACAAGTATTCGACAAGGAACATCACGCCAGCTACTAGGGCTTTCACAATTTTTCGAAGTCAATGATATGCAAGATGATTGTTCACGGCGGAGCCCCCGAGCGTCGGGTACGGCGAAAGTAAAATAATAATCGATTTCTTGGAAGAGGAGAACTTAGCTTTTATCGGGCGTGATGTGGTCGGCGCGGCGTAGTCGACGATGATGTGGTCGAGTTGTTGTCGTAGAATCACAACCACGATCGGAGGCGAAGTTGTTGTCAAGCCCCCGAGCGTTGTTGGGCCGGGATCGTCGCGTTGCTGATGTCGACAAAATCGTAGGTCTTGCGGATGATTTTTTGCACTCCGAGGCGAGTTGATGTCGAGCCCCCAAGTGTTGCCGATAGTTTGCGCGAGTGCGCGACGGCGAGCCCCCGAGCGTGGCGAGGCACAGCCGACGAAGTTGAAGACAATCGAAGTATTTTTCCTCCGAGTTATCCGAGCAGCGTAGTCGAAATATTTTTCACGTGTAGCACTTTACGACCGATCCAATTCTTGATTTGGAACTTGTATGTAATACGGCAGAGAAGAAGGATACTCAAAAAGCCCCACCCCGCAGCTAGAAGAAGAGGAAGTCGATGCGATGCAAAAAACGCCAGAAGCAGCATTGGCAGCGGCACAAGCATATTTACTGGCCACAAGACCAGAGCATGGAGATCCACGAGAAGATATGCACCGAGCTGCAATACGAAGCCTCGGAATAGTAGAAGGAAAGATCAGGGAGCAAGGCCCAGAGGCGAAGTCGACAAGCTATAAGAAAAGACACAAGGAGAAGTTCAAATATAATTGTTCAGATAATGACTATAGTGAGTCATCAGAAGAGGAAATGCGGCGAAAGAAGAAGGAGGATGCAAGAAGTATAATAGCACAAGCTCGAGTAGATAAATCGCGGCACGCCTGGAGGGAGGAAAATTACAAAGATGACGATAAAGACATGGGTGTGTTATGCTTTACCCGCAGGGTTCGCAAAACGCGAGTACCCAAAGGATTTAAACTACCCCATGATCAGAACAAATACGACGGGTCGCAAGAACCTACCTTATGGTTATCGGATTATCTCCAAGCAGTACAGATACTAGGAGGAACAAAGGCGACTGCAATGCAAAGTTTACAGCTACACCTCACCGGCGCTGCACGGTCCTGGTTGAACACCCTACCCGATGAATCCATTGGAAGCTGGGGGGAACTCGAAAGTCAGTTCATAAGAAGCTTTCGCTCTACATATAAGCGCCCAGCATCACTGGAAGAAGTTAAAGCATGTGTGCAGAAGAAAGGCGAAGCACTACGTTCTTACATACAACGCTAGAGTATAATCAAAAACTCAGCAGAAGACGTCTCCGATGAACGGGCAATAGACGCCTTTTCGGAAGGACTTCGTCGCTCAGATCTTGTGGAAGAAATAGGAAGAATAAGACCTACGACAGTAGCGGAGCTAATGGAACAAGCTAACAAATTCGCTGATGGAGAGGACACGTATAACAGCAAAAGAGGATGATCGCCAGAAGTCGACAGAACAAGTCGACAAAGGAGGCGGTACCGTAGCAGGGACAATCAAGGAAGGCGAAATCAGGTAGCCGCAGGTTATGTGCTAGAAGAAGAGGAAGGGCACGAAAGTAGGAGGTTTCAGGCAAAAGGAATAGAAAAGTCAAGATACTCTGGTCCTTCGGCTGAGGATATGCTATATGGACCTTGTCGAATCCACTACGCGTACCTCGACGGGAAAAGGGTCTCAAATCACCAGATGAAGGATTGTAGAACATTCCTAAGGTTGCAAGGCGCAATGGGTTCAAGCCAAGAAGGAAGGCGAGAAGAAAAGCGTAGAAGTCAAGGATATCAAACTTAGAAATTGTCAAAACACTTAGAGTCAAAAGTATACATATCAGCCATGATCCAACCAGTGCCCAAGTCGAAAAAAGAGCGAAAGAGCATATCCAGGCAAGTGAACCTGGCAATATCATCACCACCAGCTACCACAGAGTACCTACGATGGTCAGAGCAACCAGTCAAGTTTAGCAGAGCAGACCACCCACGGAAAGTTCCTAGGCCGGGCCACTCGCCTATGGTTCTAAAAGCGCAAATAGGAGGGTACGACATCGGAAGAGTGTTCATGGATGCAGAAAGCGGCATAAATCTAATATATGCGAGAACATTGAAGGCTATGTGCATCTCACCAACGAGTATGAAACCAACAGATTGCTCCTTCCACGGGATAGTACCAGGAGCAGCAAACTATCCCTTGGGAAGAATAGAACTCGATGTCTGCTTTGGTAGTAGCGGAAACTATAGAAGAGAGAAATTGGAGTTCGAAGTTATGGATTGGCCATCACAATATCATGCAATCCTGGGGCGTCCAGCATTTGCAAAATTTATGGCAGTACCACACTATGCGTATCTCACGTTAAAAATTCCAGGGCCCAAAGGAACAATAATAGTACAAGGGAGCTTTGAAGTAGCCAACACATGCGACAGAGAATTCAACAAGATGGCGCAAACCTTCGGCATGACAGCGGAATACGAGAGGCTCAAAGGAGAAACAGACCATAATGTGCTACCCGATGTTGGACGATCCCTGCCGGATAAGGCTTTCGACACAACGCAGGACTCAAAGAAAATTCAGGTCCATCCTACGGATCCAAACAAGACGACATCAATTGCGGTGAACTTGGATCCCGCATAGGAAGGCGCGCTCGTCGAGTTCCTCCGTGAGCGCTGGGAAATCTTCGCCTGGTGTCCATCGAACATGCCAGGGGTTCCCAGGGAACTCATCGAGCACGCACTAAATGTAGATCCCAAGGTGAAACCAGTCAAGCAACCACTGCGACGATTCGATGAACCCAAGAGGAAGGCAATAGCATCAGAATTACACAGATTAGAAAATGCTGGATTTATCAGAGAAATCAAAACTTCGAGTTGGGTGTCGAACCCAGTAATAGTACCCAAGAAGAACACAGACGTATAAAGAGTATGTGTCGACTACACATCTCTCAATAAACATTGCCCAAAGGATCCCTTCCCTTTACCCCGCATCGATCAAATAATCGATTCAACAGCGGGCTGCGCAAGGCTTTCCTTTTTGGACGCATATTCTAGCTATAACCAGATCAAGCTAAAGAAAGAAGACGAGGAAAAAACGGCCTTCATTACACCATATGGGGTATTTTGCTACCAAGTAATGCCATTCGGCCTAAAAAACGCAGGAGCAACTTATCAAAGGATGATGCAAAGTTGCCTCGAGAGCCAAATAGGGCGCAACATACAAGTCTACATTGATGACGTAGTCATCACAACAAGAGAGGAGAAATCTTTAATCAGCGACTTGGCAGAAACCTTCGACAACCTAAACAAGTTCAAGCTTAAGTTGAACCCGACAAAGTGTTCCTTTGGAGTTTTAGCAGGGCAACTTTTGGGGTTCCTGGTATCAGCACGAGGAATAGAGGCAAATCCAGAGAAGATCCAAGCAATTCTAACAATGGGGAAACCCACGAAACTCCACGACGTACAGAAGTTAGCAGGACGCGTCGCGGCATTAAGTCATTTTGTTGCTCGACTAGGAGAAAAGGCGCTTCCCTTCTATGCACTTATGAAGAAGTCAGATGACAAATTTGAGTGGACAGAAGAAGCAGATGCAGCATTTGCGCAATTGAAAAAATTGCTTTCCACGCCACCAGTGCTGGTCGCACCTAAAAAAAAAGAGCCACTACTACTATACATTGCCGCAACCCATCAGGTGGTAAGCACAGTTCTAGTAGTCGAAAGAAGTGAAGAAGGCAAAGCTCATGGCGTCCAGAGACCGGTATATTTCATCAGTGAAGTGCTATCTCCAACCAAACAAAGGTACCCGCATTATCATAAGTTGGCATACAGTGTCTTCACAACTGCACGAAAGTTACGACAATATTTTACTGTGCACCCAATTATATTGGTCAATGAAGCACCACTATCAAACATATTAAAAAACCCTTTAGCAACGGGTCGTATCTCCTTATGGGGAATCGAGTTATCTCCCATGGACATCACGTACGAGAAAAGGAAGGCGATCAAGTCGCAAATCTTACCAGATTTTACAGCAGAGTGGCTCGAGCTGCAAAGCACGGGGCCACCAGATTTATCGAGTACCTGGACAATGTACTTCGACGGTTCTAAGCGAGTCCAAGACGCAGGCGCAGGAGTAGTGTTGATATCACGTCATGGCGACAAATTGAAGTATGTGTTAAGGATGAGCTTTCCACAGGCTTCTAACAATGAAGCGGAATACGAGGCTTTGTTGCATGGAATGAAGATGGCTAAAGCTTGCGGAGCAACCCGCCTAAAAATATTCAGAGATTCTAACCTTGTTGTTCAGCAAGTTATGAACAGGTGTGACACGATCAATGATAACATGATGGCCTACAAGAATTTATACCACTATCTAGAAGGAACGTTCAACGGATGCGAAGTCTCTCACGTCAGCAGGAACAGCAATGAAGAAGCCGACACTTTAGCAAATATTGGATCACAGTGTCTACCCGTACCATCTGGAGTATTTTGCGAAGAAATAGTGGAAAGATCAATAAAAAGTGTTAAAAGTTCGACTACCACGACAGGCTCGGGGGCTACGACGGAACCAGAGGAGGTCATGATGGTAGAAGAAACATGGATGCAGCCATATCTTGCGTATATGATAAATAAAAAGCTACCAGAAAATGCAGTGGAGGCTAAGAGGATAACTCGAAGAGCGAAAGCGTTTGTCGTGTTGGAAGGAAAACTATACAAGAGAAGTATTACCGGCGTTTTATAGCGCTGTGTCACACCCCAGGAAGGGCAAGCAATATTAAAAGATATACACGGAGGAGTATGTGGCCATCACGCTAGCAGCAGAGCAATAGCGGCAAAAACTTTTTGAGAAGGATTCTATTGGCTAACAGCCATCAAAGACGCAAAAGATATAGTTCGAAAGTGTGAAGCATGTCAAAGGTTTGCATCCAGACCACACGCACCAGCAGCGGAGCTACAAACAATACCATTATCATGGCCCTTTGCACAATGGGGACTCGACATGGTGGGAAAGTTGCACAAATTTTGGCCAGGAGGGCATGTCTACATGTTAGTAGCAGTCGATAAATTCACCAAATGGGTGGAAGCAGCTCCAGTAACGACTCAAGATTCTGCAGCAGCAATCAGCTTCATCAAGTCGATAGTCTTTTGTTTTGGTGTACCACACAGCATCATCACAGACAATGGGACAAATTTTACTTCAAAAGAATTCAAAAGTTACTGCGAGGGACTGGGGATCAAGCTTAAATTTTCATCTGTGGCACACCCGAAGACAAACGGGCAAGTCGAAAAAGCCAACGGCCTGATAAGTAATGGAATAAAAAAGAGGCTTTTAGCACCTCTCGAGAAAGCCAAGAGCGCTTGGGTAGAAGAATTGCCCTCTGTTCTTTGGAGTCTAAGAACTACGCCTAATGCAGCAACTCAAGAAACTCCTTTCTTCCTGGTCCATGGCGCAGAAGCCGTGCTTCCAGTCGAAGTTACACACGAGGCTCCAAGAGTGACAGCGTATGATGAGGTGACATCAACAGAAGCATTGCAAGACGACGTCGATGCACTAGATGAAGCAAGAGACAAAGCATTAGAAAGAGCTACGCAATATCAACAAAGCTTACAAAACTACCATAGTAGTCGAGTTCGTCCACGTTCCTTCGTGGTGGGAGACCTTGTATTGCGACTTAGGCAAGATAGCCATGGGAAATTGGAGTCCCCGTGGGTGGGACCCTACATCGTCATGGAAGTAATACTAGGAGGAGCGTATCGGCTACAAAACAAGAAGACTGGGAAGGACGAAAGCAATCCTTGGAATGCAGAACAGCTACGACGTTTTTACGCGTAGACTAAGTATAGAGTTATCAATATATTCGAGTTCACCTTCTGGACCCAGAATATGAGGCCACGGGTTGGGTTCTTTGGGTTGGACTCGACAAAATTGTACGATTCTCGTGTTACTTCTCCGCTCGGGGGCTTTAACCCCTGGGTCATATGAAATCGTTATGACAAGATGGAAGGGTTTTCCTCCACTATAAGGTTATTTATACAACCCGATAAATACAGAAAGAACTTGGTTCATGAGAGGAACCCGACATCATCCTTACATTTATCGGTTCGCAAAGAACCCAACATATGGAAAGCATATCTCAGAGCATGACTTGTTCTCATGATACTGGTAAAAGATAATCGACACAAAGTACGAATATTTATTGCAAAATATCATTGCAGGAAGTACATTGTCAAACGAGATTACATGGATAACAGATCCTAATAAAAGAGGGCTTCAAGCCTCATACTCCTTCTGGCAAAGAGTGCCATTGTAGATCTTCATGTCAAACTTCAATGTACCGACATGAAAGTCGAACGCCATGATGAAGCCTTGGTGGATGTCGTGGTCTTCAGCAAATTGCGACCAACCATCTCTGAAGTACTGCTCGCCGTTGCCATCATACCACACCTCCACCTCATAGGGGATGCCACCGCCAGATTGTTCACGAAGAACCGCCTCTCGCAGTTCGCGGCCATCCATAAACTTCGTGAAATCTAGCGGCAAGCGCTGAATCTCACGGCACTGCGCCATGGCAATGCAAAGGAAAGAAAAGATACGGGAAGGTGCAGCAGGAGCAACAGGCGCAGTAGGAGGAGGAACAGCAGGGCCTGGAGTAGCGCTGGTCACCTTAGGTTTGTTCTTGCTACCAAGGGGGCGGCCGGGGCGACGCTTAGCTGGGGCATCTGAAGAAGTTCCCGCGGCGCTAATAACCTTGGGCTTATTTTTGCTACCACGAGGGCGACCCCTACCTCATGGGGTCATCGGAGATCCAAGGTTCAGACGAGAACCTCCAGCGTCAGCCATGGGTACGGCAGAAAAACCTCGCAAAAACCCTAGATGGAGGAAGAAGAGGATGCGACGGAGGAGAAGTTTAATTAGAGTTTTCTACCTTAATCAATGGGCGCCTTATTTATAAGCACATGATATTGGGCTTTTGGGCTGCATTAAAGTCCGTGAACATAATTTATAACGGGAGTTAAATTCTGCGCACAGCAGACGATACAGGGAAAAAAAGAAGAAGGAGGATTATGCGATATAAAAACCTCGACTTGGACTCGGGGGCTCGTCAAAAAGTAAGAGGTTCACAGTAGAAGGAAGAGCTAAACTTTGAGCCTATGCTTGACCACAAGTTGTCAAACATAGCCTCGGGGGCTACTCCCATCGGGAGCGCTGAGCGCGCACCCGATAGAGATAAGATGGTCAATATTAAAAATGCAGAAGGATAAAAATATTCGACTATGTAGTCGACAAATTACTCCCATCGGGAGCGAGTTTTATGGTTATAGAAACCCGAATATTTTCAGTCAAACTTTTTGACTGCGACATAAGATTCTCGAGTTGTGTTATCGCAACAGAACTCGAATGCCGTGACTTATCACGAAGGTAAGACCCCGGGATCCGTCCTGTGTAGCCTAGTATACGCACATGGATGCGCTCTGCTGGTATGTATCCGTGTCTACGACGCGAAGAAAATCCTGGTGGACGCACTGGGTACCCTGAGAACCACTGGGACTCATTTTTTGTAAGTCCTAAATGAGGCAAAAAGATGGGTTTGACCGGTATCCCGAATTTAAGTCCAAGGGGATTGAATTTGAAGTAGGTGTCAAGTATCTGCTCCGACAGTTAACTGACCTCTTGATCCGTCAGAGTTGTCATGCTTGTTCATCAAGACCCCTTGCGAGCGAATTATCATTATCATAAGTCGAAAGACCAAGTCGAAGATTTGAAGAAGATGAAGAATTATCCAAGTCAAAGATTTGAAGATTAGAGATTCAACCTGAATCTGCAATTCTGGTAGAATCTCAGGGGCTACTGACAAGGGTATAGTTAATAGAGCCCGTTAGTTGAGTACCCCTGAGGCCCGTTAAGCTAGGCCCAATTGTAATGATAGTCGAATACGAGTTATTTTCGTATGTCGATATTTGTAATCTGTATCGAACCCGACTCGATCCTCCAGACATGGCCACCTATATATAGGGGCCAGGAGGGGACGATGGAGGGCAGATTGAAAGCAAGCCAGGTTGAACACCCAAGTTTACTTTCGATACACACCTATTTCGACTAATTTTACCTTCGAGTTCATCCGACGCCCTATCTCCCCGATCATAAGTCCTTCATCTAGGACATTTGTCGAGTTAACCCCTCGTCACTAAGCCTCTCATCGACTTCGGTTTGGTCAAGGTTTGCCAACTGATCCAATGAATCTTGTTAGTTTTGTCCTGTTGGCTCCACCAAAACCTTCCAATCATGCTACTTAACTCATCACAGAAGCTCCGATTCAAATAAAAGCACGACATGGCATACGTTGGAATAGCCTGAGCTAAGGCTTTAATTAACACTTCTTTGCCCGCCTTTGGCAGTAGCCAGTAGCCTCTCTAACCAGCCTTGGATCCGTGCCCAAATTTTATCCTTCAGAAGTTAACCATACAATTATTTCTAAAAAAGTTAACCATACAAGGCTATCATTGATCCAGAACATCCTTTTGCACGAAAGCTTCTGAATGACTGAACCTGTTACATTACGTTACGTGGTTCTGTTTCTTTAGGAGAAAACTGACACCACGTATCTCGCACCTGGCTGGCATACACCTCGTCACCGTTAATTATTATCCAAAATATTGGTGAAGGAAAACCTAGCCGGTCGGCGGGAAAAAGAAGAGGAGCAGACCGATCGAGCGCCGCCTTTGTAGATGGAGACCGACGGAGAGGCCGCCAGAGGAGGAGAATCCGCGAAGCGCCGCCGTAGGGAGGGCAATTCCTCTGCTAAGATCGACGACGATTCAGCTACTACGACGGAGGAGAGCTCCGAGGACGAGGAGATCTCGGAGGCGGAGAGAGCCAAGTGGGCCGACATAGATCGTAGGGTGTTTCAGCAGAAGGCTTTGTCCGAGACGGAGATGATGGATGATTACGGTCGAGGCTGGGAATCTACACGGTCACCCCAGTTCGGTAGCTTCGAACAAGAGAGTGAGTCACTTATCTAACTTGATTAGCTTAATTACTTTCATCCTGATTAGTTTTCTTCCTCTTTGCATTCATGGACAATCTAAATTAAGATTTATCCTTTCCCTTTTAACTTAGAATAATTTCGGTTTTCTGGGTCATTTTCCTTTCAACGACTGAATTGTTCTGCATCTGGTCTGAAACTCTGATTCGATCGAGACATTGGTTGTCACAGAACGACCTATCTATCTAACACACACTTTGCTTGCTTGGGTGATGTATGCAGCCAGGTTGAGTTCCATGATCACTACACACGAAACCTCCTTATTTGCTGGGGCCGAAGCCGCCTTGCAAGTCTACTCCATCAAAGTAGAGAAGGCAAAACTCATGTGGCCACTTCACATTTACGGCATGGTTGCTGCCCGAGACCCTGTGGATCACAATCGCAACGTTCTCTTCAATCGCAAGAGGGATAACTGCCAAATCATCACTAAAAGTGTATACATTAATTCCCCCCATCGGTTTCGTTTTACCTGCTTATTTGGTTTGCCATCATAAGTTTTGTACTCATACTACGACGATTGATTGCAGGATCCGTACTTATTGCTGACTGGCCCGTCTCGTGCAATTGTGTACCTCGACGCTGTTGTGTTTGAAGTCAATCTTAAAGTGAAGGGAGAGTCTGAAGATAAAGAAAGATTGATCCATCAAAACTACTGGTACAACGGTTCTATTGGTCCTCGCGGTAGGAGCTGCTCCAACAAGCTTTGCAAAATAAACTTGAACTATATGGAGCTGCCTCAAACGGTTCAGGCCACTATCACGAGTGTCCAAATTTTCCGTGGGTCATGGCCGAGTATTTTCGCAGGGCAAGTCTTTTGCCACGACGGCACCTCTCCGGAGAAAGTTACGTTGCTTGATTTTCCAAACGGAATGAAACCACCGGTGGATCAAGATGGTAACCTCTATCTGTCTAGGCGTGTTGTTTCAGTACATGTGCGTGATGAGATGACACTTACCGTAAGGGCCTACTCAAGATTAACTGAGAGTGAGAGTAAATGTGATGTTGTGTTCGCACCGCAACGACGCGGCGTAACTGTGAGTGAATGTGATCTTGATTAGTGTGCAAGATACTTTTTTCCTTCTAGGCATCTCCAATTTGATTAGTGTGCAAGCCACCATAGTTGAAGATAGCTTGAACAACTGTTCTTAAGCGATTACATCCAGTATTCATACATCTCTGTTGCTCCGTTGGAAGGAGGTACGACTATATGTGTATCGTTGAAGCAGCTGTGAATAACCTGCAAAAAAAATTGTTTTGCACATCCGTAAAAACCACCTCATTCCGGCAATTCCAAATTTCCCAAACTAAAGCATTGACCTCTACACAAATTCGAGCTTTTATTTTCTTACCTATCCCATTTAACCAATTCTAAAACGATTATTGATACTTGTGAGATAAGGTATGTTATAAGTAAAATGTACTAGTCTCCAAACAAGACGTAAAAAAGAACAAGATATAAATAAACGATTAATTGTTTCATGTGAACCACACAAAAATACATTTAGTACACATGTCAAACACCTTTTCCCGAGATTATCCTTTATTAAGACCACCTTTTTATAAAGAAACCACATGCAAATACTAACATTTAGCGCTTTAGTTTCTACAGGTATTTTTTTAATAAAGATTTTGGTATAGATAGACTAGATTGAAAAATACCTGTAGTCGTTAGGTGCCTTTTAAATCTATCCGGTTTCGTCATTCAAGTGCACGTTCATTAGCCTTGATACCAAATGTACCCAAGCATCCCATTTCTCTCCTATTAGTATTCTATTAAACCTTCTTATCAAAGGAATTTGAGAGAGTACATCAGCAACTAAAACCTCTTTAGTTCTAACAATATTATATAGATTTGGGTACTTATTTGCTTGCGAAGTGTCCCCAAGCCATGTATCTTTCCAAAACCTTGTTCATGTACCGTCCCCCACACAAAAAACACATGTTTGAAAAAATCATTTTAAACCCCCATCGGACCTCTCCAAAGGTGAGTCGGTGGGTTTTGCTTGGACTTGAGCGTTTTTCCGCGGAGGTATATATTTATAAGCAATTACTGCCACACTTATTCCTCACATAGTAGTTTTAATGGCCATTTGCTAAGTAGACACTTATTTTTAATGTCTAATACCTCAATGCCAAGTCCCCCTTGGTAATGTTCCACCTAATAAGTATGTACTTCTTTTTATGCCGATCACTCGGCCAAAAGAAGCGGGACCTATCATTAATTAGGACTAATCAATCTCCCTATGAGAGTAATTTACCTAACCACAAAGAAAGTTTTCTTTTGAACCAATCTTCTACCATTTTCCATTCTTTATTGAGAAACTTCCTATAGTGAATAGGAATGCACATATATATAAAGGGTAGAGAACTTACTTCATAACCAAAAATTGTTCTATAGTCATTCTCTTTCTCCTTAGGCTTTGCAAAATAATAAATCTCGCACTTGTAAACATTGCGCAATTTTTATGTGCCTGCAAAAAATCAACCATTTATGTATCTTTTAGAGTATTAATGTACGATCTATGTTTTGTGTTGGTTGTACTCATGTGTACCACTTGAATAATTTTGATAGCATGACAATGTGCTATGCCAACATGCTTCTTACACTATCGTGCGATGTGTTAAACCAATCAATTTCATTCACTCTTATCTTAATATTAATATATCACGATCGATTTGATAGAATGAAGTCCGGGCTGGTGGCACTTCGATCAGGAACATACTACATTGCACCACAGCAAACCTGGCATTGTAGTGTTCTATTTTAATTGAGATGACTGTTTTGCTGCCCTACGGCGTCCCTCTCTCGGAGCGACTATGGATACGACCAACCCTAGCCGCCACAACTCCACCCCTTGGCCCCCACCTGAGATAGTCCACGGGAAAGCTCGAGAATCCTTCTATGCTAGTAGCGAGGCGTTCCCTATTCACTGGGGCAGCGAGTCCACTTATCATGTACGTCTATTGTAACTTGTGTTATGTGAGATTATCTGGACTTCTAACTTGTAAGTCATGTCTTCTTAACTACTACACTCATTAAAATCATGTGATGCGAGATCCCCTATCTCCTCCTAGAACTCCTTATCTAGGTATGAGAGGTCTTCCGCACCTATCCCTAGGAAATCTAGGTTAAGAGAGAATCTCGGCCAACCGAGGTGCCTAGGAGTCCCTCAAAGTGTTGGAATGCGGCCTCTACAATTGCCGCATGGTCCGAGATCACCGTGCCATCCACGTGGAGGTTGTGGACAACGTTCTTCTACCGCCTGTAAGAGGCATGTTGTGGAAGAAGGCTGTGTTGGCGTCACGCTCGCGCAACCAATAAACTTTGGCCCTCTGACGGGCCATGGTGCGCTCCAGCGACGCAAGCCCAAGGTAAGTGTGCTTGAGTCGCGAGCGGAGTGCGTGCTCATCCCGTAGATAGCTGTCGCAACTCTATTGCAACATCCAGTCTGTATACCACCTCCCGTGCTACCATCTTCATGCATGATCATGCTCCAATGCTTTTCCCTCTCATCCATGCTAGGTCCATCATTCCTAAGAGTAACAAACACATTTGATTTAGGCAGCATCATATTCTCATGTATGTGAGAAAAAAGTTCCAAAAAACGAAAGCACCTGATAGTTAAGTTGTTTAGCACGAGCTCGAGTGATAGGTCCTTGTATTTGTACCACTGTAGGTGCAGCGGATGTATTAATAGATGGGATGTCCTCATCAAAGGCTGTGTTGGCGTCACTTTGGCCCTCTGACGGGCCATGGTGTGCTCCAGCAACGCAAGCCCAAGGTAAGTGCTTTTGAGTCGCGAGCAGAGTGCGCACTCATCCGTAGATAGCTGTTGCGACTCCATTGCAACGTCCAGCCTCTATACCATCTCCCACGCTGTCATGAGCTGCAATTTAATACATTCAACCTTCTATTGCTCCAGCTCATCAACTGTCTCGCTATGTGTTGCAGCTTTGAGACTGGACGTCGAAATGGGTCCGGGTCCCCATCGATCTCACCCGAGGCAGTATCCACAACCTCCTTGAAACCGTCGAGTTTCAGCCAGAATTACTAAAGTTGGAACCGTTTCCGGCCCACCGGCTGTGGCGAACCGGTCCATGTTGTTTCTGTCTAATGTTAAGGATATGCAGTACCCTATTTTTAGGACTATAAAGGAGGATGTTGTACTATTCAGCATCATTCCTGATTGTCAGCTAGCCCTTACATTCTTGTTACTCGATCATATATACAAGACTATCTCCCCCCCCCCCGAGGGTACGCAAACTGCGTACCATATTTATATAGAAGGAAGCAACAAATTTACAAGAAATGACCTAGAATCTGAGGATTCTAGTCGCCCAACACCACACCCCACACACACGGGAACTACTCATGCACAGGATTCATACTCCCACCGTGGACACTATACTTTCTAGCCCTAGACAACAACCCCAGCTCCTCCTTAATCTTGCCAACAAGCTCCGCAGTTGAGCATTGCTGAGACATGTTGTTGAATGCCCTTGCGTTCCTTTGTTTCCAGAGCGACCAGCAAGTTAGCATCACCCAAGCATCAAATGACCTCCTATATTTCTCCGCAATTCTGGCCCTCGACGCAAGCCACCACTCCTCAAGCCTAGCAGTGTTGTCTGGGGTACAATCAGGGAGATTAGCCTCACGAAAGGACCAACACCAGACCTCCTTCACAAAGCTGCAATGGAGCAAGATGTGGCTCACCGAGTCTGTCTCCTGCAAGCAAGTGAAGCAGACGTTGGGCGTATCTTGCAGACCATGTCTCGCACGCCTCTCCGTCGTCCAAAGCCTTTGCTGCACCGCTAGCCATTGGAAAATCTTGCACTTGTATGGAGCCCAAGGTTTCCAGATGCTGTCAGTGGTAGCAAAGAGAGTTCCACCTTGACAAAGCCTACTATAAGTAGCGCTAGTCGAAAAACCCCCTGCAGCGTTACACGGCCATGAGAATTGGTCTTGTTCCTCCTGGTTCCTTTCCACATTCAGGATGGCGATCGAGAGTTGAACATACTGCAAAAAACCTTCAGGCGATAGGTCACCGGTGATGTTCGTAGTCCACCTATCCAACGCAAGTGCTTCCTAAACTGTTCTGTTGTTTCTTCTTCTTGTGCTGACAGCGTTCAGAACAACCGGGGCAATGTCACGGATGCAGCAACCGTCCAGCCATCTGTCTATCCAAAAGAGCACTATATCCCCTTTGCCAACTTTGATCTTGACCAGGCTAGCAAACACCTCGCCAGCCAAATGATCTTTCCAACGTGGCAAACCTTGCCAAGGTCGCCCTAAATCCGTTCGGCGGAGCCACTCCCAGTGAACCCTAAGCGCCAAACCTTGCAAACGCAAGTCTTTCACCCCCAAACCACCAAACTCATAAGGTTTGCAGACCTTCTTCCACGCTACCAGACACTGCCCACCGTTCACCTTTTCCTTTGCAGCCCAAAAGAATGCCCTCTGCCAACGGTCGATCTCATCCAACACCCAAGCTGGCGCCTCCGCAATGATCATCTGGTGGATAGATTTGGCAGTCACCACTGATTTTATCAGGATCAAATGGCCCTGCCTGGCAATCATGCCCCTTGGCCAAGCAGGGAGAAAGCCAATTATCCTGTCTAGGATGGGTTGCCATTGATTTTTGGTTAACGGCCTGAGAGCCAGCTGCAAGCCGAGATATCTGATGGGGAACTGTTTCATAGGGCAATTCAGAATGGCAGCCGTTCTCTGTTCCTCCAGATCTCCTCCTCGAATAACAGTGGCAGATGACTTAGCAAAATTCACCTGCAAGCCGGAAGCCTCACCAAACACCGAAAGGATGTCATGGATTGCCACTAAATCAGACAGAGAAGGTCTAACAAACAACACCACATCGTCCGCATAGATAGAGAGCCTTTGAAGAGGGGAGCAGCCAACCAGCGGGGACAACAGCTGCTCCTCGACTGCCCTCGAGATCAACACCATGAGTGCTTCCATACCACAATTGAACAGCATCGAGGAAATCGGATCACCCTGCCATAAACCTCTGACATGCCAGAAACGATCACCAGGAACACCATTGACAGTCACACGCGTAGAGGCAGAGGAAAGCATGATAGAAATCTATTTTAAGAACATCTCCCCAAAACCAAGCCCCCGAAGCACCTCAAACAAGAAAGACCACAAAATCGAATCAAAAGCTCACGTGAGATCAAGCTTAATCAACACACCTTTCTCCCTTTTAGAGTGGATCTTCCTTGCTAGCTGCCTAACAAGCAGAAAATTGTCATGGAGGCATCTTCCTTTTGTAAACGCAGACTGGTTCGAGCTGACAATGTCCCCTAATCTGAACCCGAGTCTGTTTGCCAGCAGCTTGGAGAACAATTTTGAGAAGCTATGGACAAGGCTGATCGGACGATAGTCCCCCACCATCAGCGCATCCGGCTTCTTGGGGATCAATATAATCAGCGCTTGGTTGAGTCTACCGAAGCCCCTCCCATCACCGACAAACAGTTTCAGAATTGCAGCCATTATGTCAGCTTTAATCGTATTCCAGGCTTTTTGATAAAAAACACCAATGAATCCATCAGGCCCTGGAGCTCTATCCTGGGGAAGCTCTTTGATCACCTTCCAGACCTCCTCCTCCGTGAAGATCTCCTCAAGCTCTGAAAGATCAGACGCCGAGAGCTGCAGGAAGTCGAAATTTAGACTGTGCTCCCTATTCTGAATCGTCCCAAGAAGGCCCTGATAAGCTTCCGTGAATGCAGACACCTTCCCATCCTAATCAGTAATAATTTCATTGCCCACCTGAACCGCCGAGATGAAATTGTTTTGCCTACGCCCATTAGCCATCGCATGAAACAACCTGGTATTGGCGTCACCCTCTGCCAGCCAGCGCATGCGAGATCTCTGTCTGGCAATCGTGCGTTCAAATGAGACTAAACCCAACAGAGCAAGCTTGAGAGATTTTCGAAGCCACAGCTCGCCAGCAGATAACTGTCTCAACTCCTGGGCCACATCCAATCTAAAAATCACTAGATTGGCCACCGCCATCTGAATTTTAACGTTTCCGACCTTACGTTGTCCCCAGGCCTGTAACACCTTGGCACTGTTACGAAAGAGTGCATCCAACCGCTTGAAAGGGTCGACCAACCTATCATCACATTTCCAAGCCTCTTGAACAATCTCCTCAAAACCCTCCATTTTGGTCCAGAACAATTCGAATCTGAATCTTCGCTTAGGTTTAAACGCTGCATTCAATGAGAGATGCAGAGGTGCATGATCAGACACATTAGACGACATTGCTTGTAACAGACAGTCTGGGTTGTTAATGTCCCAGTCTACTGACACCAGCGCTCTATCGATCTTCGACAACGTAGGCACCTCCCTCTCACTGCTCCAAGTAAACAACCGACCGTGCAGATACAACTCCTTTAGTTCTAGGCAGGTGACAAACTCTCTGAATATGTGCATCATGGGCCTGTCCAGGTTTGCATTACTCTTCTCCGAAGCCCTCAAAATCAAGTTGAAGTCGCTGATAAGGAGCCAAGGCCCAGGGCAAAGGCTTCTCCTCTCCGTAAGCTCAAGCAGAAACTGAATCTTGCTCTCCGTCTCCTGAGGCCCATACACCACTATAATCCACCAGTTGTTGTTATCCCTGGTACTGACGTAACCCGTCAGTGCAAAGGAGTCGAACACTACGTTGGAAACATCCAACACCGAGGAGTCCCAAGCCAACAGAATCCCTCCTCTGGTCTCAATCACCGGCAAGTACACATAACCATCAAAAGATGGCCCTAAGCATTGAGAAACCACAAACCTATCTATTACATTTAGTCTTGTTTCCTGCAGACACACCAAGTTGACCCTAATGGAATCAACGAACTCCCTCACCGCATTCCGCTTGGCCACATTGTTAAGGCCTCACGTGTTCCAGTTCAAAACCTGTGGATTTATATCCATCACACAGGATTCAAACACCACACCTAACTAGGCTCGACCTAGTACACACCAATGCCTCCCTGATCGATCCCCGGCGTGAGAACCTCTGGTGGCACCACTGAAAGAGCATTTCCCTAATAAATGTATTTTTGTGTTTGTTAACAACATTCGGTGAATTAACCATTCTATTATAGTTCTGTAGATTTTGTAGGTTAATTCAGGATCTCGCGGAGGTTCACCCCAAAAAGGAAGAAAAGATCGAAGCCCGTAGTCCAGTAGTGGAGTTAGGGCTTAGTTGTCTTGTAGGGTGCTTCGCGAAGGTGGATTTGGTGGAGAGGGGATCCACGAAGTGCAGCTGTTGCTTCTTCTAGGGCAGAGACTCCGGCCCTGGTGGCCGGAGACTCCGGCCTAGGAGAGTCGCCCTAGCAATCCTCCCAGTTGGACAGTTCAGATGCCCTCCCGGAGTTGGGCTGGAGACTTTCTGTCTCTGGCCGGAGACTCCGGGTGGGCCGGAGACTCCGGTCCCCAGGGGCCGGAGACTCCGGTCTGGCCGGCCGGTCAAGGGTTTGCTAGAGGGTTGGACGATGCAGTGACCAGGCCGGAGTTGGGCCGGAGACTTCTGTCTCTGGCCAGAGACTCTGGCCCTGAAGTCAATTAGGGCGGAGACTCCGGCCCTCCTGGCTGGAGACTCCGGCCCTAGTCGGCCAGCAACGGCTACATTTCGTGGAGGACTATATAAAGCCTTCTTCTACCTCAAGAACTGGCTGCGGCTTCCACTCTCTCTCCTCCATTGATCCAAAGCTTCAAAGCACTAGGTCTCTCTCTCTAGCCAATAGAACTCAAAGCCCTTTTGGGATTTGAGGGAGAAGACCTAGATCTACACTTCCACCAAGGCGATTTGATTTCCCCCCTCTCTTTGTTGAGGGGCTTGTAACTTGTGTGTTCATCGGATTCCTAGCCAGAAGAAGCCGTCCTCCAAGCTTAACTTTGTGTGTAAGAGCTTGGTGGGCCTATTGGGAGCCTCCAATTGAGTTGTGGAGCTTGCCCCAATACTTTGTGTAAAGGTGTCGTGCCGCCTTCAAGGGCATCGCTTAGTGGAGCGTGGACTCGCCTTTGTGGCTTGTTCACCAGAGAATAGGGTGAGCCTTTGTGGTGTTGGTGGCCTTTGTGGCACCACACCTCTCCAACGTAGACGTACTTCCCGTAATAAGGAAGGAACTATGGGAATACATCCTTGTGTCTTCGTGTCTCCATTGCGGTTACCTCTATCCTTTACTCATACCTTTACTTATATTGTTATTGCTAGCTTGCTTGTCACTCTATGTAAATTCACTTAGTACCACATCTAGAGAATTTACCTTCTTGTCTAGCCTTAACTTGAAAAGAAGTAAAATTTGGGTAGCTCCTATTCACCCCCCCCTCTAGTCGCTCATACGATCCTTTCAACCACCTTGCCGAAAATGGCCGCAATTGCCCTCAAGTGCTGCTCCTGGAGTGGAGAATCGAACAAGTGACAGAAATCCTAGAGCGCTCTTTCATCCACCTCCAGATTAGCCGGCGTAATTCCCAGCACCTTCAAAAGCACTGATTCAGCCACGGACGCCTTCTTCAGTGGCTTGCTGACCGGCCGCCGCACACCTGAGCTGCGAGTGAGACGCCGCGGAGTCTCCTGCACCTCGTCAACACTGAGTCTAGTAACCGATTGAACCTCTTTCAGGAGTGGTGGCGCCAGCATCCTTAGCACGTTGGCACAAAATGTCTTGACTCTGGCGAGAGCTGCCTCCTACTCTGTAGGACTAGAGAGAGAAAGATGCGGCGCCTCCGTGGCCTCCTCACCAGGATCAGTAGGAGGGTCATCTGATGTCGCCTGCCCTTCATCTCCCACGTGTCTGTCAACCAAGAGTTGCACACTCTGCACTTGGGCCTTGTCAACAGAAATCTCATGGGTTCCATCCAGCTGGCAGTTAGAGCCCTCCACAGATAAACTTTGAAAAAGTCTCCCTTGGCGCCTCCCACCGTACTGCCATCGATCGCCGGGTCCAACGTGGCCTCCAGAGAGTGGAAAAAACTCTCCTTGTCAGTCTTATCAAGCTCACCTCTCTGGCCCACCTCCCGAGATCTACAGATCTCGCCCTCCTCCAACACTGCTTCTGACAGGACCTCCTTGTCGCATGGATTTCCAACTGGGGGAGCATGCACTGAATCTGGTGGGGTAGTTTCTGTTGCTATCGCAGTTTGCGAGCCTGGCCTAGGATTCAGAGATCCCACCAACGGCAAAGTCTGATTTGAAACTGCTGTCTCCTGCGCACCTGTCCCAGTCGGTGGTCCTACCTCTTTCCCCTTTAAAAAGGAACCAGTGGGCGTCTGGACAGCTAAAGCAGCCTCAAAGACCGTCCCTGTACTTAAAGTTGTCGCAGTGCCGATCCCAAGCTGATCTTGTCGCCCTTTGGGCAGACTGGGCCCTACCCAATCAGACCCCAATCTTGTCTGAATCCGCGTCGTCACCGGAACATGCACCGGACCATCGATCGCCGGCGGCTTCCAATTCGACGGGCCAGACGGCGAGGAAGCGCTCCGGTAGTTGACACCTCCTTGAGCGCCGCCGCCGCCATGGCCACCGCTCTGACCTCCCCTCACATCCGGCCTACCTTCAGTCCAACGGACATTGCGCGACGTCCAGAAGCCTCCTTCCACCGTGCTACCACGACTCGGCAGACCGCTCTGCACACTTTGCGGTGAGGAAGTCCAGACAAGCCCTTCCATGGCGATGTACTTGTCGACACGGGCGATGTGAATCAGCACCCGGTACTCCAGCAACCCAAGATCGTGCAGACGACGAACTGGCTGCGGACCTCCTGCTATCACGCCGCCCTCTGGTTCTGGAACCCAAAGCATGCGGCATGGTGGAATATCCTTCTCCTCCCGGACCCAAGCTGTGACTTTGAAGAACCCTAGATCTGCTCTGCTCGCCGACTCAGGCGCAATCTCCTCCAGCGCACAAGAAGTTCCCAGCAGGTGCTCGACCATCGAGCAGTCCCAAGCGTGCGGCGGGATCCCTTCAATCACCAGATGAACATGAGAGCCCGCAACCACACGCTGAGCATTGGCGAGCCTGTTCCACCTTCCGAAGAACAGCGGGCAACCTCCAATCATCAACGACGGCAACACCGCCATCATATCCATGTAACGCACATCCGCGAAGACTACCAGAAAATCCTCCGGCTTGTACGCATGCACCGAGAACCTATCGCGAGGGATACCAGCTCTTCTCACCAAAGCTTCTGCCACCACCTTACATGAGAGCGCCTCCCGAGCCGGCCTGGAGCCACCAAAGAAACCCACCAAGGAGAAACGGAGGCGACGCTCAAGATCACACAGCCTCTGGCTGCGGGGAATCATGCAAGGTGGAAGAAGAGCCGTCTCCAAAGGGCTCGAGACCTCCTGTAACGCCGACCAGGCCCCGACATCTATCCTTGCCACCGCCGCCCACAAAGGCGCCGGGGCGGGGGGCAGAGCAGGACGCACGGCGCCAGGCTGTAGGGCAGGCATCAAAGACACCAGGCCGTGCTGCCGCGCCGCGTCGCCCCGTCCCGCACCAGCGGCCAGACGTCACCGGGCTACCACTTCCAGTGCCAGACGACGGAGCTTGTCCTCAGATGCTGGGCTCCTCGGACGCTTGCAACTGCCCGAACCATGGCCTTCCTTCGCACACCTGATGCAAACTTCGACGTTGAGGCACCCACACTTCGGATGCCCCTCTTGCAGACACTTGAAACACACCCCGTGCATCTCCGGTGACATAGACCTCCGGGACGGCCCAGCCTGTGCTTGCCTCTGCTTTTCACGTTTCCTGCGCCTCCAAGCCGCCTTGCGTGAAAGCTTGGGCTGTTGCCACGCCAAGCGTTCCTGCACCGGCCGCCGCTCTGGCACCGGCTCTGGCACCGGAGGCGCCCGCTGCAGCCGAGGCTCGGAACTTTCCCCCCACCGACTCCGAGGAGAGCCCTAGGCCCGAGACGATCGGCCGGACCGAAGAGACCGACTCCAGCGACGCAGCACTAGAACCTGCCATGGGCTGACCGCGAAAACCCCCCACGAGACCGAGGAAGGGAGGAGAGAGAGAGAGAGAGAGAGAGAGAGAGAGAGAGAGAGAGAGAGAGACGCCGACGTCGTGGGGACACCAGCGGCGAGGGAGAGGGAGAGGTGGGCGCCGAAACCGGAGTGGTCGTCGGCGAGAGCTACAGTAGCGCGCTAGCCATCACGCAAGATTCACCTGATTACATATATACTAGCACAATACCCGTGCGTTGCAACGGCGCCACATTAATTCTAATGAAAAACTATTTTGTACCCTATATTAATTTTCTCGAAACATTAGCTTTAGACTGTTATAGTAAAAATCACATGACGTATTTAAGTCATGAAATAGTGAAAATCATGTGACATCAACTTAACGATGATAAAACCATAGTAAGTCATCCACATTCAGAACAAACACATTAAGGACAAATCTATGACAAATACATAAGATAATGGCACAACTTATTTCTTTAGAGCATCAATAGCTTTAATTCATAAATGTAGCCATAAGGTTTTTACCAATCCCTTGGCTCTAGCTAATATAAAAGAACACAATGCAGGGCCCTTTTTATCATTTTTTTTCTCTCCAAGAGCTAACCCTTTTGATTCTCCGCACGAGCCCATTTGCCTTGCTTGAAGTTAACCACACCACTTAAGGTTCGGGGAGGTATTGACTAATCGACTAACGCAATGGATTCTTTCATGAAGAACCAAAGCTGCCAACGCGAGCTATGTGTGCATCTTAGAATCGATTGATAGATATGCTCATGATCTTACATGTACCATCATTACTTATGTACCGAGGTAATTAAACATGTTCATTGTGTCATATGCTACAAAAATCTATTGTGTACTCACAATGCTGATGATAATTTCTTAAAACTGAAGACGAAAAATTAGTGTCTGAAGTGCAATCCCACAAAGCATGGTACACTTAGTTGAACTTGTATCACAGGTTGATGTATGCAACAACGCCATGACATCCTCCTCCAATAGCAATCCCTGATCTATCAGCAAATGATAGATGCATCAACTACAAAATAAAATCATGTCTGCCATCAGACCAAGAAGCTACCAGAAATTAGTACTCAAAAGATGTAGGCTGTTGTGCACCATTCGCTTCCTATGTCAGACTAATCCCGACAAGAACGTGGCCTTCATTGCCGCCATCCCGAGATAACGCAGATAGCAGGAATTCCGTTGGCTGAATCAACGACAATTCTTTTGCCACCTGCACGAGGCCTCCCACTGCTGCTACCGGTGCTGGATGACGAGGACAGCGCGCATGCTCTCCATCACGCGGTGCTCGTCCTGATCCTCCTAGACGAGAGGGTCAGAGTGACGAAAAAAATTATTTTTAACGAGAACATCAACGGTGGCCACGAATAAAGCTGACGAGCTGAGTATGGCGGTGTGCATCTCCAACCATCGCAGTCGGGCTGCGCAGCCATGGGCGAACAGATGCGAGACATGGGCTCACGCGGCGGCGTGTACTCCAGCGGCCGCAGTCAGGCTGCGCTGCCGGAGGCAAACATCTCCAACCTAAGCTCGTACCCCATGGTGCAGTTTATTAGCGTCGCGTGACGCAGCTATACGAGTTGCCTGGGGAACGTGATAGTTCTAGGAGGCTACCGAGCACGATGGTGCAGTGGGAACCCTAAACGCTCGCGGTTTGCTTCTGTCTGGTTCGTGTCGGATGCGATCGAGGAGTTCATGGCAGCATTGGCAGGCTCGGACGACCAAGAAAAACTATGGACGAAAACATATTTTGTTGGTTGAAAGCGTATTTCACAGACACGGACCAGTCCTATTGCAATATTATTTGTAGAGATATTATTTATAGAGATCATGATCAACGTGTACTGATTTTAGGACATCCTTGTGGACCACCAGATTCTGAGTTTGGATAGATGTTCTGTTTTCTGAATGCTCCATGAGCGACATCTGATACCTTGTGTTGTCGCTCGATTTGGTTTTTACGGAAAACTAGCACCCGGAAGAACACCCAAATAGTGCAGCGCACCACGCGGTCGTCAGTTCGTATACAAAAAGGTAAGGGAAAGAAAACCCTAACCAAAGCCAATTTACAACAGCGGCACGCGGCTGAGAAAAAGAAGAAGAAAAGCAGATCAAACGCCTTTGGAGATTGAGAAAAAGAACAAGAATCCGCGAAACGCCGCCGTACGGAGGGCAATTCCGCTGGCCGGATCGACGACGAATCAGCCACGACGGAGGAGATCTCGGTGGTGGAGGAGGAGATGATCTCGGAGGAGGAAGAAGGCAACTGGGCCGATATGGAAGGGGAGGGGAAGGAGTGGACAGAGGATGAGCAGATGGATGACTACCATCAAGGCCTCGAATATATATGGGGTGACGAGTTGGGTAGCATCGAACAAGAAAGTGAGTAATTCTAACTTAATTCACTTAATTTCTTGCATCCGGCTTAGTTTTCTACCTCTTCGCAAAGCAATCATGGAGATTCTACTAAAGACCCGTCATCCTTTTGACGAAGAAAGATTCTGGTTTCTGATTATCTAACACGAACGTGCTTTGCTTGCTTATGCAGCGACGTTGAGTTCCATGCTCACCACACACGAAACCATCCAAAATGCAAGGGCAGCAAGCGCCTTGCAAGTCTACTCCGTGAAAATCGAGGAGACGAAACTCAGGTGGCCACTGCACGTCTACGGCATGGTTGCAGCCCGAGACCCCGTGGATCACAATCGCAACATTCTCTTCAGTCGCAAGAGGGAAAACTGCCAGATCATTACTGAAGATGTATGTATACATTCTCCCCTTGGTTCCTTTTTCCCAGCCTAGGGAGGGGTAGATAAGACTAGAAGGACCTAACGCGCTTTGCCGCGTCCGTGAGATCACTGCGATAACCTCAACTACATTTTTCACTGCACCGGTGAAAGCGAGCCATTGAATTGTAGAACATGAACATATTTTTTTGCTGTTGTTTACTTACAGCATGTACAACTCATCTCGTGCACAAACAACCTATAATTTCAGTATGAGAAGAAAATAAATTGCACACTGACAGATTCGAAATCTCCATTTGATTTTTTGCTTTCTACAAAATCTATCCAGCTTCAATGAATATGACAACAACTGTATGACACACCTAGAATGGTAACAGAAAAAAAACATACTTTTATTTTTCTCTGACCTGAATTGATGGCAACAACTGTATGACAACAACTGTATCACTCTCGGCGCATCAAATGAGGGGCGGATAATCGACATCAGTAGTTGAATCAGTAGGAGACAGTGTTTCATACATGGAGACCCATTCATCTAACTGATCAATTCAAGCAAACATGATTCCCTCTTGCTCCACGGTACGTGATATAGCAAAACATGATTTTGTCTTCTCAACGGTAGGTGATATAGCCCAATTCTATGTATAGGCAGTTAGGCACAATGTGGAAAGAAATCAAAACCTGGTTGTTACTTCTTCAGAAGCTAGCAATCTGACACAAGGAATGCCGATTTTGAAATCAGCATTCAACTTAGATAACAATATAAAGCTATAATTAGGAGAAGGTTGGTGAGATAACCTAAATCTGTATTAACTATTCAATGGTTTTTTTTTTAAAAAAAAAACTATGGATCTATACAAAATATCGTAAGCTTTAACAGAGCATATAAGTGGAAGCATCTATAAAATTATTTGTGGAGTCCACAATTAGCCACCTAGTAACTTCACTATTCTCTTCATCAAGACATGCAACTCCACAATTATTTTGAACTACCCAGTTTGTGTGAGGAATTACCGGACAAGTCAGGAAACTACAACCTAGGGCATGCCTACCTAAAATTTCTCCACATAGTATATGAGCAAGCATGCTCTATTTTCTACAATGCAGAGTAGGAAATACTTGCGAAATGCTACAAAGATTCAGTGTAGAGTTGTTATACCTCTCAGAAACTACATGTTCTGAACCATGGCCAAAGTAAGCAGACACAATTTTTAAGGTGTTGGTATCTTGAACAGAAACTCACAAAATATGGCACTTGCAGCAGAGATAATACAAAGAAGATCAATTGGGACATGTAATGCAATAAAACATGTATAGAATTACCTGAGGAGGCTGATGGATGCATCGTCGTCTTATATTTCCTTTACCAGAGCAACGCACGATAAGGCTGTGAAGGCAAAGCAACAAATAAAGCAAGAAATGTTCAAATTATCTATTTCTTGATAGAGCCTTAATCAATTGCCTTGTATATCTGATTGCTTTTCCTACTGCTGATTGAAATGCAGGCGATGGAATGCAAAATAGTACAAAAGGTTTAAATATTTGCAGTAAGAAGTTTGGATGGAAAGAAAGGAAATGACAATTACAGCAAGAAGTATGGCTGGGGGGAAAGGAAATAACGCAACCTATAGTTGCAGGTGGAACTATATTTTAAACCACAATACCATCTATATTAGTGTCAAGAGAATATGGAATATTAGATAAAACTAACCAGAAGCATAGCAACAATAGCATTTATTTACCAGATTTTCGGATCCACTGTGGCAGATTTAATTGTAGCTTCACTGCCTCCGCGTGCAATTTGCTGGCAAATATCCAGTCGGCCCTGCCATTCGCAACCGAGTTCTTTATTGAGTGATTAGAGAGACATTTCAGGCTGTTCGTTGCTCTAGATTTTAGCAGATATCCCCTAGATTCTAATCCATTTTATTTCCACTAATCATCTACCATTGCCTACAATAACTAAATAGCTTTTGTGTAGATCAGATCTTCTAAACTCTTAACCTACATAAAAGTCTGAAACTTTGAATATGTTACTGAATGCATAAGAATCTAAGAGCCTACTCTAGCATTGTGCCACTGCAAATACAGCTATAGCTAACTACCATCCTGGCTGCCATATACTCCTTTTAATAATGGAGCACCGTTTTAACCGCAGGACAGAAAAGGTATAATACAATTTATTAATAGCAGAGTCAATGAATTGTGGACAGGTTAAAAATGTACGGGCAACAAGAAAAATCCTGCATTGCATCAAAAATAATCTTCAGACCTACAGAAGCCATCATCTGCCTCGGGGTAGAAAGTATGTTTCAAAAGTGATATTAAATAATGGCAGCTACAGAACTATTTCGGTAAGTCTATATTCACAACACTATCTATATGGATGATTCCTCTAGTTTTTGTTAGATTTCTCAAGGTGTGCCAAATCTACCACAAGTGTTACATTCAAGAGGGTATGCAAGCTCTATAATTTGGAAAAGATCTTGATACAAAGATTTTGGTTAATACATGCAAATGAACAAAAGAGCATTGCCACTTGTGAAGATCCTCATAGAAATTTTGGTGGTCCTTCAGCTCTGCCACAGAAACATAAGCAAACTCTGAACCCAGCTTGCTGCAAATATAACATGGCTCTATATAGAGAGAGAGGAGAATACAACACCAATAACCTACGGAATATACTACTGTACCCGATCTGCTATCACATGAAAAAATAGTTTACTCACATAACTTTAAGGTACATATAGATTAGGATTTTTTTTAACCCGCATTATGTGCCTAATCGAAAAGAATAGATATGCGGAACTTGGACCTTCATTATCTGCATGCCTCTCAAAATCCATCATAAATTACACAGTAATCTTCATATCAACACAAAATGATTCCCCAATGAGCTTCATATCAAATATTGTTATAAACAGCTAGAGTTTGTCCACTAAGCCAATCTGGGTTATCACTGATTGCGTGGTAGTTATCACAAGTCAGAACACCAAGCGGATATGGTTTGATGGGGGGAAATCCAACCCAGGATTGAACCAAATATAAATAAGGTAAGAGGAATCGACCTAACAAAGTACATGAAAAGATGGGGAGAGGATGGCCTCACACCTTCGTTGGGGACGGGCCTGGGATCATGGGAACATACTGTCGTCGCCGGACAGCTCGTCCCCCGCGCGTTGACGGAGCCGGCCATTTCCATCACGAGGATTGGGATGGACGAACGGGCCAGGATCATTCCGATTGAAAGAGATGATGCTGAGGCCGGACGAAGGCAGGGACGTTGGCGGCAATAGGCGGGGACAACGGCATCACAGCCACCAATGGCGAACGAATTTTGGAAGACCCTGAGAAGGACTGGCTGGGGTCCTTTCCATCGGCAGAGAGGCAGCAAAGCCGTCGCCGGCCGCCGCCGGTGCTTATCCTAGAGTCGGACAGCCCAAAACCTAGACTTATCTCTCTTTTCTTTTTGCCCCTCTCTCCCTCTTTGCAACGAGCCGCTCCAGAAGCGAAGAGCACAGGAGACCTGAGCGGCGACTGTATCCGTGTATCGCAACAACTGCACCGACTATTTGTCAAGAAAAAAATACACCGACCAAGGATGTGCCGTGCCAGGCGACGCCTCCCTGCAGTGGACCCGGCGACAGCGATGGGCTAAGCTACCAGGAGCGCTCAATAACAGGGAGCTTAGAGCTTCTTAGGTATTGGTGGTGCCATGGTAAATTTTTAGTACTTACACTAGGTACAATGCTTGATTGCAGGATCCACACCTGCTGCTCACTGGCCCGTCTCGTGCAATCGTGTTCCTCGACCCTGTTGATTTTGAAATCGATCTTAAAGTGAAGGGGGGTTTTGAAGATAAAGAAAGACTGATCCATCAGGTCTACAGGTACAACGGTACTGCTGGTTCTGGCGGTACACGCTGCTCCAACGACAATTGCACGATATACTTGCACTTCAAGGAGATTCTTGAAACGGTTCAGGCCACTATCATGAGTGTCCAAATTATCCGCGGGTCATGGCCGAGTGGTTTCGCGAGGAAAGTTGTTTGCCGCGACGTCTCCTCGCATGAGGAAGTTGTGTTGCTTGATTTCCGAGATGGAAGTGATCCCCCGGTGGATCGAGATGGTAACCTTGATCTGTCAAGGCGTGTTGTTTCAGTAGATGTGCATAAAGACATGATGGTTTCTGTAAGGGGCTACTCGCAATGTGGTGACATGAAAGGAACCATTGTTTCTGGCGATGTCATGTTCACACCCCAACGCTGCAGCGTAACTGAGGGTAAATGTGACCTTGGTGGCAACTCTCAGGTCAAATTTAGAATTGCTTGGTCTCTCCTTGTTGTGGCCAACTGGCTGCTCCCGTCATGAGAGAAATATCATTGCTCTAATGAAATCAGTTTCAAAAAAAAATGAAATCAGTTTTGTCATACAATGTCTAGCTATGTCTGTAGTCTTTCCCGAAGTCTATTAACAAGTTCAGTTGTCATGTCTACCTGTGTTATGTGAGATTATATGAACTTCTAAAAGCTGTCTTGTTAACTGTTACTCGTTAATAATGACCTCGAGTTCCTTTGTTTTACCCATATTTTATGTTTCAAAATTTTGATCAATGAATCGGACCTAATTTTTTGTTTCATTAATATTTGATTTATAATGATGAGTACTTCATTACACCTAATACTATCCTGACCAGCAAGGTAGCATAAGTTCGTGGTAAAACCCTTCAGAAAATAATAAGCCTAGAGAGTGCAGAAGATACCAAAAAAAAATGTCTAAACATGTCCTTAGTCTCTTCTTCTTTGGTCTGTCAACGGAGCTTGAGTGAGCCAGGTGCAGGGAGAGGATCATGCAGACATTCTGAACCTGAGACCCTACAAATAAGAAAACTGTGAAGTCTGAGGGCTTTGTAAATAAAACTGAACCATATTATTTATGGTCGAGGTTGCAGTCCTGTAAAAATGTAATTGGATAAGCGGAGGCACCGCACATCTTGTAGACTACAACGTGCCATGATGGGAAGAAAGATTTGATCGAGTCACTGAGATATATTTGCATGCCTATAAACGATATGTCTGGTTACCGACAACATGCAGGAAAGGAAAAATAAGAATAATCGTTCTAGAAACTTCTGAAGAATGCATTTTCAGTGTTGTGGCCAACAATCACGAGGCACTCTAAATGTGTAAGCAGGCCATGTGTGTAAGATCATGATCGTAAATGTGAAGGAAAGAATCAACCTGGAAAGATGCGGTTGACATAGACATTTTATCAAATACGCAGCCTGCACATCTGTACGGCTAAGACAAACTTGATTTCGGAAAGTATTATTCCACTGCAAGCTATAGGGTGAAGGCAGGGGGAGCCTCTATCAAAAGGAGGTACGCGCAGGCAGTCGTGCTCCTGCTCGGGACATGGCATGTGGCTCATCGCACTGCTCAGTGCTCACTGCTCACTTATCGGAGGTCTGGAGGAGCGGGATGAGACACTCACACACATGCATAGGCTAAGTGAGGGGTCCGGTCATGGTGGATGCTGGATTTATCAATTGCTTGCTTGTTCGTAGGTTGAATGGGAATGGAAGCTGAAAAGGAAGAGCAACCGTGCTGATTAGCAATTAATGGGATCAAATAATGCTCTCAGTTACCTGCAGAAAGTCTGCGACACGCTGAGCTAGTCGGCTTTCTACCTGCTGATTTGCGATCCAATGTTCAGGATAATTCGGATGACGTGGCAGTATCAGAATTGAGCTTGCAAACATTTAATGCATCTAAGTGGGGATGAGCTTTATAGATATTATAGATATCCTTGCTCTAATGAAATCAGTTTCAAAAAAAAAGTCCTGGTTATCATGTGTCTAGCTATGTCTATAGTCTTTCCCATAGTCTACCAACAAGTTCAGTTATCATGTGTGTACGGAGGACGACCTGGTTTTGAAGAGTGGGAACGGAAGCTGGGCTCGGCGAAGCCACAGTGTGACCGTGCCAGAGCAAGACCTCCTATACCCTTGTTCAGTTCGGTTCAGCAAGAGTCGACGTTGCACTGTTCAGAACCCAATCGCTGAACCCATGAACTGCACTCAAGAGCTCCGGGCAAATTTTCGAAAAACGCCACCACCAATAACAAACACCAACTCAGAATATCTTCATATCACTTCTTCCAAATAACAAGCACTCTAACATTGTTTGATGTTACTAGAAACAGGCCATCCAATCTGGTTTCCCCCCAGAAGAGAACACAAGTCCACCTACAGTAGAATTTGACACAAGTCCTACTACTACTAGGCACTGTTGGGCTAAAATTTCCAAATACTACACTCCCCAGCAAACTCTGCTTAAAACCCTCCTATGGCCTAATACTTCAGCACATATCACCCCTCTACTTTATGGAAAGAATGTCAGGGAACGCTTCCTCGACTTCACTCAAGCTGCTGCCAACCGTTTCCGCCTCAAGGGCGTCGATCTCGTACCGCACTTCCTCCATGTGCTCGTTTATGATGGTCACCGCCTCTTGAATGCCCTGTATGGCCTCCTTGAGAGCTGCATCGTACTCTGCATCCGCCTCTGCGTCCTCCGTACCGGAAGCCTCGGTTATCTCCTTCAGGTTTGCACACACATGCTGGGCCATGCTGCTTGACCTGCAATGATCGTGATTCACCAGGCGTTCCGAAGGACGGCCAGCTTTTTTCAACACCTGAATCCTCGCTGTCTGATCCAATAAGAGACATAATGAACAAACTGACACCTCAATATGGAAAATGTTACCTTGAAAAGTGCAGAAAGAAATGTATACAAGATGATAACAAAAGAAGCTGATTTTTCAGCAGAAAGTAGCATAAATTTAAATCCAGGTAATGCTGATAGAAAAATATGTTAAAGCGGAAAGATCAGGCTAAGCACTTGGTGTTAAAACAATTAAAGAAGACAGTACTATGAGATTTCAGTGGTTATCATATAGGAACATAACATTACAGCCGATACTAGCATGGGCACACAAACTAATCACCGTGTGACCTTAACAACTAAATGAACCTCCATAACAACTTCAGCAGGTCATAATAAAATAATGATCACCATAATGAAATTCAAGACACATATTCGGTATGTTTGGCGTTTTTATATAGCTTTCTTACTGAAAAGAAATAATAACAGCAAACCATTTTGGAGTCCCATACAGAATGACAAGAATCAAAGACAGCTTACCAGCTGCAACTTATCTCTCTCATGTGCTTGTACATCCTTCAGTAAGTTAGCAAGATCGCCCCGACACAAATCTTGCTTTGAGAGCAGGGACACCGTTTCAAGAATTTGTAGGACACAATATTAGGCATCTCAATTTTGATGACAAATAATTGTATGCATGAGTCAGGCACAGTTAACTGTGTTGAGCAATCATTGAATTCCGTTGTAACATTCCCACATAGTTGTTGGTAAGTACATTCACCTCCAGTAGCCATATATTCAGAAAACCCCCTGCAAAGCTTTCACGGTGAGTAACCAAAATTCATGATAGTAAACAGGGAGGTATTTCCATGCTTACTCTTGACACAAGATATCACCAATGCAGTATCTGAAGCTAACCATGCATGAACAGCACAACATACACGGTTATACACTACCACTGGTAGTGCAAAACAAATAGAATTCCCCATTTTCCAGAATATGCCAATGATGGTTTACAAAATAGTCATAGTATTCAGTAGTGTGCACTGGAAGAAAGAACCCCAGTGTTGATACTATGATATCGCTACTGGCACATGTGGAGATTCTCTCTATTTTATCTCGCTTTAGTCCAAATAGAGAGATACTTCCATTTGTATACCCTCCATTCCGAATTATAAGTTCTCCCATTTTTTTGCATGTATATAGATGTGTTTTAGTGTGTTTGTTTACTAATTTCAGTTTGTATGTAGTAACAACTTATAATTGGAAGGGGAGGGTGTAGCATTATGTAAGAATCAGCCTAATAAAGACTCTGAACAGAGAAGAACCTACAATAGGCATGGATATTGCAAAACTAGCGCTTTTAGCTACAAAAAGATTCTCTAGCTTTTCATCTGCAACTTTTCCAACTCTACCACTCCCACTTGTAGGATGAGTCATAAATGATTGAAATAGATAAATACTGTTAGATGTATATTTGTATATGTGTATTTTCCCCACCTGTTAGGGGGTTTCCTGCATATTCTCACCTGTACATGTAACTATATGTTGTGGCCTTTGGCCCCCAGGGAATACAACTTGTCTATTCCTAACATGGTATCAGAGCAAAAGGTTAGCTCCTCTCCCTCCTCGCAGCCGTCGCCGCCGCCTGCCCCGGCCTCCTGCCGCCGCACCCGGCCGCGATCCTCTGCCTCGTCCAGCCGTCCTCGATCGGCCTCGTCCCCGCCCCTGTCTGGCCCGTCCAGCTCTCGTCGATTGGATCCGCCCGGCCACCACGTGCCGCCCGACTCCTCTCCCTCCTCGCAGCCGTCACCCGGCCCGACCTCCTCCTGCTTCCGTCGCCCGGCCCGACCTCCTCCTGCTTTCGGGCGCGTGCTCCCGCCCCGGATCGAGCGCCCGCCTCCTGCTAGCGCCCGCCCTGGATCGAGCGCCCCGGATCGGTCACCCCGTCCTCGTCCAGGAATCGGCCACGCCCGGCCGTCGTCCTGCTCGATCCGCTCGCTCGAGGTCGGGCTACAGTCTTCTCGTGGTCCAGTTTGCCCTGTAGCTCCACCTCTTCTTCTATCGTCTGATCTGTAGGGAATTGGTTGATTGGCTCCTGATCTACTCGATCCCAGAGCTCCTGCCGTCAATCGGCTGATCAATTGCCTTGAATTGGCCGGACTTCATCCTGTTCTTTGCAGTCAACGTGAGATCTGTCTGAGAGTTTAAAAAAAAGAGAGAGAGATGTCTTCCTCGTCGGGTTATGTAGCGATTCCTCACTGCCCGGTGATTTTTGATGGCGCGAATTACCCTGATTTCGCCGCCTTTATGCGCGTCCACATGCGCGGTCTTCGTCTTTGGGGTGTGCTTTCCGGCGAGGTCCCCTGTCCGCCGTGCCCCACTGCTCCTACGGCGCCTATTCCACCGACGCCCGTTGCCCTTGCCCCTGATGCTACTCAGGAGGCCAAGGATGCAGCCAAGAGTGCGGATGCTACTGCTCTGGCTGAGTATGACCGACATGTCCAGGAGTATTCTGACGCTCTTGCGACCTACCGGCTGGAGCTGACTGACTACACTCAGTGGATAGATGAGGATGCTCGTGCTGCTGCTGTTCTTACTTCCTGTATTCTGCCTCAGTATGCTGTTGAGTTCATGGGTCTTCCCACTGTTGCTGCTCAGTGGGCCTTTCTTCGTCAGCGCTATCAGCCGTCTGGGGATGCTCTTTACATGTCTGTTGTTCGCCAGGAGCATGCTCTTCAGCAGGGTGATTCTACCATTGATGAGTTCTACACTCAGAGTGCTGCTATCTGGCGCCAGCTTGATTCTCTTCGTACAGCTGTGTGTGCCACTTGTGCCTGCTGTCTGACTGTGCACGCTGATCTGGAGTTTCAGCGTGTCTATGAGTTCTTGTCTCGGCTCCGCAAGGAGTTCGAGCCTCGTCGCGCCCAGCTACTTGCTCGTGGTCGTGTCCCGCTCTCTGAGGTGCTGTCTGAGCTTCGTGCTAAGGAGACTCGTCTTCGTGGTGCTGGTCTTCTTGAGGTTCCCTCTGTACTTGCTGCTCGTGGTCCTCCTGTGCCATTGGCCTCGTTGCGGTCTCCAGTGCCGCCGATACTCTCTACTCCTCCGGTCCAGGGCCAGAGTCAGCCTCAGCAGCCTCGCGGTCAGAACCGCAATCCTCGTCCTCCCTGCTCCTACTGTGGCAGGTCTGGCCATAATTTCTCTAGCTGCTGGAAGAGGGATCCTAGTTTACGTCAGCGGTTTCAGGCTCGTCAGCAGGCTGGTTCTTCTGGATCTTCTTCAGTTGCACTCTCTGAGCAGGACATTCTTCAGGGTATTCGCAGTCTGCTTGCTACTCCAGGCTCTTCCTCGTCAGACACTGCTGGTCCTGTGTCTACATCTTCTAGCACCGTGCTACCGGTTGATGGCGCCAGAAAAGAGCTGGTGGCATTTAGTTGACGTGGGAGCAGATGTCCTTGTGCGTGGTGATTGACCAGCCCGTTGGGAACCCCAAGAGGAAGGTATGATGAGTGTAGCGGCTAGTTTTCCCTCAGTTAAGAAACCAAGGTTTATCGATCAGGAGAGGAGAGACAATGACGACTGAAGGTGATGCAGACTGGCTTAGTAACACTCCAACAAGGGCACCGTTAACGATACTTGTTGACTCGTCTTCGGCCAATAGCAACGCAGAACCTGCACACAACACAACCAAATACTTTGTTTCCAACTTGCGATGAGGTTGTCAATCTCACCGGTTTGCTTGAAACAAAGGTTATAAGTGTATCGAGTGGAAAACAATATAGTATGCGAGTAAAGTAAACAGTGTGAGTAAAGTAAACAGGTGATAGCAATATGATGTAAATAGGACCGGGGTCCACAGTTCACTAGTGGTGTCTCTCCATAAGATAGCGCATGCTGGGTAAACAAATTACAGTTGGGCAATTGATAGAATAGAGCTAACATGATATGTCAAGAAGATCACTATGAGATTTACTCTGGGCATTACAACAAAATACATAGACCACCATCCAACTGCATCTATGACTAATAATCCACCCCCGGGGATATCAATCCGAACACCCTAGAAGTATTAAGTTGCGAACAACGGATAATTGCATTAAGCAAAGTGTGTAATGTAAACAAAGCATATGCCCTTGAGCATATGAATGCTGTTTTCTCCCTAGTAGCAACAGCACATCTACCACCTTAGAGGTTTCTGTCACTCCCCCAGGTGAAATAGAGACATGAACCCACTATCGAGCATAAATACCCCCTCTTGGAGTCACTAGCAACTACTCGGCCAAGATAGCTACTAACAACGGAGAGCATGCAAGATCATAAACAACATAGAGATAACAAAAGATATATTTCAGTATAGCAACTTAATCATAAACACCAATATTCATCGGATCCCAACAAACCAAACATGTAGAATTATATAACGGTGATCTCAATCATGTAGGGCAGCTCATGAGATCTAAACATGAAGCACATGGTGGAGAAGACAACCATCTAGCTACTGCTATGGACCCATAGTCCAAGGTAGACTACTCACTTATCGCTCCGGAGGCAAGCATGGCGATGAAGAAGACCTTCGGTGGCGATTCCCCTCTCCGGCAGGGTGCCGAGAAGAGCTTCTGGACCCTCCCGATCTTCGGGTCGACGGCGGCGGCGGATCGCGATGTATTCTAGAAAACTGATCGGGCACTTAGGTTTTTCTTGTCAGGGGGTATATATAGGTGAAGAGGCGATGTCAGAGGAGGGGTCAGGCCCCCTCACACGGGCCCGGTGTGGCTAGGGGGTGGCCGCGCCACCCCTGTGTGTGGGGCCCACGTGGCCCCCCTCCATCACTTCTTCAGATGTCTGGAAGCTTCCCCTTGATATAAGACTTGATGTGGTTTCGTCCAATTCCGAGAATATTTCCTGTGTATCACTCTGAAACACAAAAATAGCAGAAAACAGGGAACTAGCACTGTGGCACTTCGTTAATAGGTTAGTTCCGGAAAATGCATAAAAATGCCACTAAGTGTAACGAAACAATAGGCAAATGGTGTAAAAACAAGCATGGAGCATCAAAAATTATAGATACGTTTGAGACGTATCAAGCATCCCCAAGCTTAACTCTGCTCGTCCTCGAGTAGGTAAGTGATAACAAAAGAATAATTTTTGAGGTGACATGCACCTACACAATCTTGATCATATATGTAAGCATTTGTGAGCTGGGATCAATAAAACTTAAAACATGGGCATGAAGATATAATCATGACAATAAGAACTTAGGAACCATGTTGTAAACATGCAAATGAACACAAACAAAAGATCATGATAATGAAACAATGAAAGTCAAACGTGTGTTCAAATCATAAGGAAAAACATACAAGTGGTTTTCAGCTTGTCCTTCAAAGAGAGCAAAACATAAATGCATAGGACACCTCAAAGTTTAAGAGGGCGACTAGATGCAAATAATTTAAGAACAAGTGAAACCAATCATCATGAATCAATCAATGAACCTCGGAACAATGCATATCACACTAAGAATGACAACTATGCTCTCTTAATGGTGCATAAAGAAAGAAGGTGGTGACTCAACATAAAAGTAAAAGAAATGCCCTTCGCAGAGGGAAGCAGTGATTGCAAGTTTTATAACCTTCAAAAATTATGGTACTTACCGGCTTTGAGCTCTCATTGCCCCCATCATAAGCATCTTGAATGGTTAAAGTTAATGCGAGAACAATTATGATGCATATGCTTGACAAATCATAAGTTGAAAACCTCGTTCCCCGTGAATACGAGTACCCAAATCTCATGCTACTTTACTTAGAGTCCCAAGCAAGGCTCTTGTCATTATAAGTATATGCATATCATTGAAAACCACCAATGGGGTACCTCCATGCCCGATGACATGGAATAAGCCCACACCAAAATGATAGGACAAGCAGACAATGAACACCTCGACATCTCTTTTATTTGCCTTTTGTTTAGCTTTTTATTGTGAGATGCATCGTCGAATGTTCACCATGGGTATGCTGCAAATTTCCACCATGAATTATGCATGGCTTAGATTGGCGGCCCGGCGTTTCCCTAACACATATACAAACTCCATGATCCCCACAAGATTCCCAATTCGTTTCACACCGCGGGCATCCATAAACAAAAGATCACGATATCAACTCAAATAAGAAGTGCAATGTTGAAAGCTTGCCCCATGACGGCATGGATGGGCTAGAATCCAACTTACAACTTGCAAGCATAACAACTCAACATAAGAGACCACAATGTCAAATTTTTAAGAACAGGAAAAAGTAAAGTGTGTCTTCCGGTTTGTGAGAGCTTTACTGACTAAATTTTGCATAACACTGGTAAGAGTTTAATTTGAAGAGAAAATAAAAGCAAGTCAAATTTACTTGGAATAGCAAATTGCTAGTAGGTATGTATGGTGGACACTTTGGAAAACTTTGGCTTTTAGGAGTTGGATGCACGAGTAGAGCTCATACTCAGTACAAGGTGAGGGCTAGCAAAAGACTGGGAGCGACCAACTAAGAGAGCAATAATGGCCATAATCATGCAAAGCAACAAAGCGACATTAAAAGAAGCATAAGATGGCATCAAAAGTCAAAAACTAAATGATCATGAAGGCTATTGGTGACTTTGTAAGAGTCTAACATGTGTGAGCATGCGCCAAGTCAACCCAAATAAAGCATCAAGGAGAAAACCAAAATAATGCTTCCATACAATAAAAACAACGCATGATTTTTTCAAAGGCTCATTCAGCAATCCCAGTTATTTGAGACAAGTCATGCTACAGCAAAACCACTAAGCATACTATCAAAAAGACATCAAGCATGACATGAAAAAGCCTAAGCCGCAGTCTACACAAGCTCCTTCTTGTACCACTATTTTGCACAAAGCTTTTTCTCTTTTCAACACCATTTGAAATTTTTAAAGACACCTCTTTTGATGAAAACCAATAAAGTTCAGAGGCAAAATACACCTTGATGAAAAGATATGACAAGGTCTGAATGCAAATCAAGGCGAAAACGAAAACCAAAAGCAGTAGCAGAAAAAGATGAACGCTCGATTTTTGATAAGAGTGAAAACTAGAGCGTTCTTTGCAAATGAAAACAAGTACATCTCCTCCAAAGAAAATTTGTTGGGGTCCAACCATTTATTGCAGCAACCAAACTAAACAAACCAACTAAGAAAACTAAAACAACTGACGCTCCAAGAAAAACACATAGTGCATGAAGCAATAAAAATATAGTGTTTTGAAAGGTGACCTGATTTTTGCCGATGAAGAAGGGGTGCCTCGGGGGCATCCCCAAGCTTTGACGCTTGTACTTCTTGGATATTTCTTGGGGTGCTGGGCATCCCCAAGCTTGAGCTTTTGTCCATTCTTCAACTCATCTCATCATTCTCCAATCCCTACACTTGAAAACTTCCTTCATACAAAACTAAACACAATTCTATTAGCAACATTAGTGCAAGCATAACATATAATCAATTCTCTATTTGCTTCAGGTTTCAACTCAAAACCACCACATATATAGCATATACTACTGTAGCAACCTCTCCACAAGTTCTATGATCAAAAGAACTCAAAAGAAAGCGATAAAGTGGCAAACACAAATATTGGCAGAAATCTGTCAAAACTGAACAGCTGACAAAGGTCGAATTTTTGAGGGATTTTCCGTTGCTCAAATCAAAAAGTGTTCAACTAACAAAAGTTTGGATATAACCTAGGGCATATGCACAAGAAACTTTAGGTCCAAAAGATATACAGAGAATTTATACGAATTTTTACAGTGCAGCACCGAAAACAGTTTCAGGATAGCAATATCCCCAAATCTTTACCTCACTCAAGTGAGAGGCTTCTCTTGGCACAAAAACGAAATAAACAAGATAAGGAGCGGTCATTACAGTAGTAATGACTTCCAAGACTCAAATAAAAGAAAAAGTACTGAAAAGAAAACAATGGGTTATCTCCCAAGAGTGCTTTTCTTTAACGCCTTTGAGCTAGGCGCAGAAAATTGCGAATCAAGTAATATCAATAGATGAAGTGCTGGTTACATCAGTAGGCTCTTTGTAGGTCCCCGAAGATGATTCAACCTGCAAGTCACCCTTAGTGGAACTAAGAGTCTTACCAATTTTAAGAACATGTTGAGATTTAAGCGCAAAAACCTTAGGAACATACATAAATTTTTGCTCTTTTCCAACAAACACTTTCTCCTTCTTAAATTTAAGAGAAGAGAAGATTAAGCTAAGAGTCTCCATAGACTCCTCTAGTTTACCAATCCTCAAGTTTTGATTGTCATGAGTAGTGCTAGCCTCTAAAATGGTAATTCTCTTACCAATGTTTTCTATTAATTCACTAACGCGGCTAGCATTTTCGAGGATACTTGGTAAATTTTTCTCTAAAGAGCTGAGCTTTTCTACCACCTCCTCCAAGGTGGTCTCAGTTTTAGCAACATGAATAGGTGGTATTCCCACTAAACTTTCAATTATAGTGCATGCTTCTCCAGCGGGAGTACCCAGAAAATTACCTCCTATAAGAGTATCAAGAACATACCTATTCCAACTGGATATACCAACATAAAAATTTCTAAGGAGGATCGTGGTAGAGTGCTTTTTGGTACACCTATGATGAGCATTGTTAATACGGTACCAAGCATCTTTTAAACTTTCTCCCCCTTGTTGCTTAAAACTACGAACTTCTACTTCAGGATTACTCATTTTAACAAAACTAAAAGCAGATAAATAAAAAACAACTACCAAGGATTCTAATTTTTTTTGGGTTTTTGATATAAAATAATGCAGGTAAAATAAATAAGGTAAAGCAAAACAATAACAAAGTAAAGGATGTGTCTGCAAAAAACTCCCCTCGCAGAAGTCTTCTCTTCCTCCCCGGCAACGGTGCCAGAAAAGAAGCTGCTACCAGTTGATGGCGCCAGAAAAGAGCTGGTGGTGTTTAGTTGACGTGGGAGCAGATGTCCTTGTGCGTGGTGATTGACCAGCCCATTGGGAACCCCAAGAGGAAGGTATGATGAGTGTAGCGGCTAGTTTTCCCTCAGTTAAGAAACCAAGGTTTATCGATCAGGAGAGGAGAGACAATGACGACTGAAGGTGATGCAGACTGGCTTAGTAACACTCCAACAAGGGCGCCGTTAACGATACTTGTTGACTCGTCTTCAGCCAATAGCAACGCGGAACCTGCACACAACACAACCAAATACTTTGTTCCCAACTTGCGATGAGGTTGTCAATCTCACCGGTTTGCTTGAAACAAAGGTTATAAGTGTTTCGAGTGGAAAATAATATAGTATGCAAGTAAAGTAAACAGTGCGAGTAAAGTAAACAGGTGATAGCAATATGATGTAAATAGGACCGGGGTCCATAGTTCACTAGTGGTGTCTCTCCATAAGATAGCGCATGCTGGGTAAACAAATTACAGTTGGGCAATTGATAGAATAGAGCTAACGTGATATGTCAAGAAGATCACTATGAGATTTACTCTGGGCATTACAAAAAAATACATAGACCGCCATCCAACTGCATCTATGACTAATAATCCACCCCCGGGGATATCAATCCGAACACCCTAGAAGTATTAAGTTGCGAACAACAGATAATTACATTAAGCAAAGTGTGTAATGTAAACAAAGCATATGCCCTTGAGCATATGAATGTTGTTTTCTCCCTAGTAGCAATAGCACATCTACCACCTTAGAGGTTTCTGTCACTCCCCCAGGTGAAATAGAGACATGAACCCACTATCGAGCATAAATACCCCCTCTTGGAGTCACTAGCAACTACTCGGCCAAGATAGCTACTAACAACGGAGAGCATGCAAGATCATAAACAACATAGAGATAACAAAAGATATATTTCAGTACAGCAACTTAATCATAAAGACCAATATTCATCGGATCCCAACAAACCAAACATGTAGAATTACATAACGGTGATCTCAATCATGTAGGGCAGCTCAGGAGATCTAAACATGAAGCACATAGTGGAGAAGACAACCATCTAGCTACTGCTATGGACCCATAGTCCAAGGTAGACTACTCACTCATCGCTCCGGAGGCAAGCATGGCGATGAAGAAGACCTCCGGTGGCGATTCCCCTCTCTGGCAGGGTGCCGGGAAGAGCTTCTGGACCCTCCCGATCTTCGGGTCGACGGCGGCGGCGGATCGCGATGTATTCTGGAAAAATGATCGGGCACTTAGGTTTTTCTCGTCAGGGGGTATATATAAGCGAAGGGGCGATGTCAGAGGAGGGGTCAGGCCCCTGCACGCGGGCCCGGCGCGGCCAGGGGGGTGGTCGCGCCGCCCCTGTGTGTGGGGCCCACATGGCCCCCCTCCATCACTTCTTCGGATGTCTGGAAGCTTCCCCTTGATATAAGACTTCAGGATGTGGTTTTGTCCAATTCCGAGAATATTTCCTGTGTATCACTCTGAAACACAAAAACAGCAGAAAATAGGGAACTGGCACTGTGGCACTTCGTTAATAGGTTAGTTCTGGAAAATACATAAAAATGCCACTAAGTGTAACGAAACAATAGGCAAATGGTGTAAAAACAAGCATGGGGCATGAAAAATTATAGATACGTTTGAGACGTATCACACCGCGCGACCACCACCTTCTGCACAGTCAGGTATGTCCCCGTGGTATCTGGATTCTGGAGCTTCCTTTCATATGACCTCTGCGTCTTCTATTCTTTCTGCTCTTCGTTCTCTTGTTTCTCCTGTCCGTGTTATCACGGCTGATGGTACCTCTCTTCCTGTTTCCAGTCGAGGCACCCTCTCTAATTCCGCTTTCTCTGTTCCTGATGTTTCTCATGTTCCTAGCCTTAAGATGAATCTTTTCTCTGCTAGTCAGCTTACTGATTCTGGTTGTCGCGTCATTCTTGACGCTGATTCTTGTGCTATTCAGGACCGCCGCACACAGGCCCTGGTTGGAGCTGGACCTCCTAGCAGTGAGTATCTGGGGCTCTGGGAGTTAGACTGGCTTCGTGTTCCATCTGCTGCCTCTTCATCGGCCAGTTCTCCTACGGTCGCTGCTTCCGTCACTGGCTATTTCCGGCAGTGGCATCATCGGCTGGGTCACCTTTGTGGTTCCCGTTTATCATCTTTAGTCCGTCGTGGTCTTCTGGGGTCTGTCTCAGGAGACGTGTCTTTGAACTTTCAGGGTTGTCGGTTAGGCAAGCAGATTCAGCTTCCCTATCCTACCAGTGTGTCTGTATCTCAGCGACCTTTTGATTTAGTTCATTCTGATGTTTGGGGTCTGGCTCCTTTTGGTTCAAAAGGGGGTCATCGCTACTATATTTTATTCATTGATGATTTCTCACGGTACACCTGGTTGTTTTTTATGCGCTCTCGCAGTGAGGTGCTTTCCATTTATCAGCGCTTTGTGGCCATGGTCCGCACTCCGTATTCCTCGCCCATTCGTGTGTTCCGTGTTGATTCTGCTGGTGAGTATATCTCTCAGCACCTGCGTGGTGTTCTTGCTGAGCAGGGCACCCTTGCTCAGTTTTCTTGTCCCGGTGTGCATGCTCAAAATGGTGTCGCCGAGCGTAAGCATCGTCATATTCTTGAGACCACCCGTGCTATGATGATTGCTTCTTCTCTTCCGCCGCATTTCTGGGTTGAGGCTGTCACTACATCGACTTACCTCATTAACATTCAGCCTTCTGCTGCCCTCCAGGGTGGCATCCCTCTCGAGCGTCTCTCTGGTGGTTCTCCAGACTACTCGACTCTTCGTTCATTTGGTTGCGTTTGCTATGTTCTTCTCCCTCCTCGTAAACGCACCAAACTGACCGCTCAGTCTGTTGAGTGTGTATTTCTCGGCTACAGTGATGAGCATAAGGGCTATCGCTGTTGGGACCCTGTTGGTCATCGGATGTGCATCTCTCGTGACGTCATGTTTGATGAGACGCGTCCCTTCTACCCTCGCCCCACCGCTGGTACCTACCCGGTGGATGATATCTCCTTTCTTCTGTTTCCTGATGCACCTCCTTCTGTCCCTATTGTCCCTCCTCCTGGACCTCGTTCTGATGCGCCCTCTTCATTCTTGGCGCCATCCTCTTTGACTCCATTGTCCTCTTCCCTACCTAGTTCTCCTCTTTTCGCTCCTCCGCCCACCTCACCGTTGTCTCCTTTTCTCTTTCATTATTCTCATCGCACTCATGTTCCAGATCCTCCTCCCGATGTCCCTTCTTCTTCTGATATGTCTTCTTCTTCTGACGAGCTTCCCTCTCCTCTTTCGGTGACTCGTCCACGTCGTGCTCCAGACCGTTACTCTCCTAGTCAGTACGGTCTCTCTGTTGTCTCTGAGCCGACTTCTTATCGGGATGCTGAGCGTCATCCTGAGTGGCAGCTTGCTATGGCTGAGAAGATTGCTGCGCTTGAGCGCACTGGCACCTGGGATCTTGTCTCTCCCCCTCCCGGTGTTCATCCGATCACGTGTAAGTGGGTCTATAAAATTAAGACCCGCTCTGATGGATCTCTTGAGCGCTACAAAGCGCGTCTTGTGGCTCGTGGCTTTCAGCAGGAGCACGGCCGTGACTATGATGAGACTTTTGCCCCTGTGGCTCATATGACCACTGTGTGTACTCTTCTTGCTGTCGCTTCTGTTCGACACTGGTCTGTGTCTCAGCTTGATGTTCAGAATGCTTTTCTTAATGGTGAGTTGAGTGAGGAGGTTTACATGCAGCCTCCTCCCAGGTATTCTGTCCCTGATGGGATGGTATGTCGCCTTCGGCATTCTCTTTATGGCCTGAAACAAGCCCCTCATGCCTGGTTTGAGCATTTTGCCTCTGTGGTGACTACTGCTGGTTTCTCTCCCAGCGCTCATGATCCAGCGCTGTTCATCCACACTTCTCCTCGTGGACACACTCTTCTCCTTCTCTATGTGGATGATATGATTATTACTGGTGATGATCCTGAGTATATTGCCTTTGTTAAGGCTCGTCTTCGTGAGCAGTTTCTTATGACCGATCTTGGTCCTCTCCGCTATTTTCTTGGGATCGAGGTCTCTTCCACTTCTGATGGCTTTTCTATCTCTCAGGAAAAGTATATTTAGGATCTTCTTGCTCGTGCTGCTCTTGGGGATGAGCGCACTGTTGACACTCCTATGGAGCTTAATGTTAAGCTTCGTCCTACTGATGGTGATCCTCTTCTTGATCCGACGCGTTATTGTCATCTTGTTGGGAGTCTTGTTTATCTTGCTGTCACTCGTCCTGATATATCTTATCTTGTTCATATTCTGAGTCAGTTTGTCTCAGCTCCTACCACTGTCCACTATAGTCATCTCCTCCGTGTTCTTCATTATCTTCATGGCACGATTACTCGTCGCCTTTTCTTTCCTCGTTCCAGCTCTCTCCAGCTCCAGTGCTACTCGGATGCTACTTGGGCGAGTGATCCTTCGGATCGTCGTTCACTTTCTGCTTACTGTGTGTTTCTTGGTGGTTCACTTGTTGCTTGGAAGACAAAGAAACAGGTTGCAGTTTCCCGTTCGAGTGTAGAGGCTGAGTTGTGAGCTATGGCCTTGTTGATTGCTGAGGTGACATGATTACGGTGGTTGCTTGCAGATTTTGGGGTCTCTGTTATGACACCCACTCCACTTTTGTCTGACCGTACAGGTGCTATCAGTATTGCACGTGATCCGGTCAAGCATGAGCTTACCAAGCATATTGGTGTTGATGCTTTTTATACACGTGCTCAGGTGCAGGCTCAGGTTGTTGCGCTTCAGTATGTGCCTTTAGATTTGCAGTTGGCGGATTTCTTTACAAAGGCACAAACTAGAGCGCAGCATGACTTCTTACTCTCCAAACTCAGTGTTGTGGATCCACCATGAGTTTGAGGGGGGTGTTAGATGTATATTTGTATATGTGTATTTTCCCCACCTGTTAGGGGGTCTCCTGCATATTCTCACATGTACATGTAACTATATGTTGTGGCCTTTGGCCCCCAGGGAATACAACTTGTCTATTCCTAACAAATACAACTATATAACACACCTAGCAGAGGCAGAGCAATTCATACTGGACAAAAGAAGTGGCCGATGTGACCTTAAAAAATTGAAGAAATGTGTCAAACTCTGCAACACGTAACCAACACACACCTATTGCTTTCATACTTTTTTTCTTAAATCGAACATATAATTCGATCCATGGGATTTTTGCATTTGTATGTGTTTCCCTCGACCCTGGAAATAAGGAAGCACGACGCTCCAAAACATGACAATTGAAACCTATGTAATTTTGTAAAAAAAGGTCATCATTGTCAATACAATTTTAACTAATACAAAGAAAAATAATAATTTGCAAATAATCCATAATTCAGCATTTCAGCATTCTAGTTGGGTTATGGATCATAATTATATTGATGAAACTGGGAACACAGATAAGAGATATTAACAAACCGCTCTAACTGATATCAACATGTCACCAAAAAGGCATTGTCAAAATAAACAGCAATCATAACTGGAACAATGCTCTGATCAAGAGATTCCCCTGAAGTAACATCACACCATGCAAACTCAACTCTAAAATGCACCAAAGCAACAACAGCTACAATCAGCATCCCTGGAGCAATGATCCGCCATGGCGATGTACACAGCCTCCGATGGCAAGAGAATGAGGGCTGACTGATGGACAACTCACAAACAATGCGCAGTTTATGCCTCGTGTTGCAGATCTGGGCGGTGTTTCTGGACATTATTGAAACGCTTAACCATGTTCTTGGTCGCTGATGTCTACGCACTCCTATTCTTGTAGACACTTGTTGGGCCTCCAAGTGCAGAGGTTTGTAGAACAGCAGCAAGTTTCCCTTAAGTGGATCACCCAAGGTTTATCGAACTCAGGGAGGTTAGAGGTCAAAGCTATCCCTCTCAAGCAACCCTGCAATTACAATACAGAAAGTCTCTTGTATCCCCAACACACCCAATACACTTGTCAGATGTATAGGTGCACTAGTTCGGCGAAGAGATAGTAAAATACAAGTAGTAGTGATGATTATAAGTAGCAAATGTGACTTGAAGTAAATATCGCTGCGAGCAAACAAGTAACAAAATAGCAAGTAAACGGTGTGCAATGCTTGGAAATAAGGCCTAGGGATCATACTTTCACTAGTGGACACACTCCCAACAATATAACATGAATGAACAAGTAACTTCTCTTGCTAAGGTACTCTGAATTACTCTCCTATTGAATAACACTAATCACTGTGTAGTGGCTACAGAAGCACCCCTTAAAGTTCATCAAGTACTTGACAAACACCACTCATAGAGATATCCAAATCAGATCACAATTCAAGATAGAAATCATTGCAACTTAGACCAAGTACTAACACGGTGCACACACTCTCACCTTTACACCATGAAAGGAGGAATAGATCACTCAAACTATCATAGCAATAATTATTCTCATAATCCACAAGGGATCACAATCATAGCCTAAACCAAGTACCACCATGATGCACGCACTGTCACCGTTACACCATAACAGGAGGAATAGATTACTTTAATAATATCACTAGAGTACACAAAATATCTGAATAATAACATGTACTTGTTCAACATGATACGAAGCTCACGATCACATAAAGATCACATCATGGGAGAGAGAGGTGAACCACATAGCTACCGGTAGAGCCCTCAGCCCCGGGGATGAACTACTCCCTCCTCATCATAGGAGACAGCAAGGTTGATGGAGATGGCGGTGAGGTCGATGGAGACGGCGGAGACGGCGATGGAGACCAATGGAGATGGCTCCGGGGGCACTTCTCCGTCCCGGCAGGGTGCCGGAACAGAGACTTCTGTCCCCCAAAATTCGTCGGTGGTGGCGGCAGAGCTGCGGAACTGCTTCTGGAAAATTGCCGAATCCCCTAGGGTTTTCCATCCCGAGGCTTCTTATAGGCGAAGGGGCGTCATCAGGGGTGGAGCCAGGCTCCCACACATGGGCCCCGCGCGGCCAAACCCCTGGCCGCACGAGCCATGTGTGAGGAGGCCTGGTGGCCCCTCTCCTTCACCTCTTCGGATCTCTGGAAGCTTCCGGGTAAAATATGACTTCAGGAACTTATTTCGTCCAATTTCGAGAATATTTCCTGTGTATCACTTCTGAAACACAAAAACAGCAGAAAACAGGAAACTGGCACTGTGGCACTTCGTTAATAGGTTAGTTCCGGAAAATGTATAAAAATGCCACTAAGTGTAACGAAACAATAGGCAAATGGTGTAAAACAAAGCATGGAGCATCAAAAATTATAGATACGTTTGAGACATATCAGTCGCTTTAATTTATCGTGGGGGGTAAATACGATCTGCTCAAAGGGAAATCGCAAAGATTTTATCTGGGTATTCATCCAGGTTATGCGTCGTGTTGAATCAGGCTGTTGGGAATTTCTTCTGACTTTACTCTATCCTAGGGTTTAGGGGGAGGGAGGGTGGGGCAGCGATACCTTTGGAGCTTGGAGTAGGCCTCGGCGCGGCGCTGCTGCACGGCGAGGAACTCGCGGGCTACCCGATGGGCTCTACTGTATCCCTCAAATCGCTCTTTCGGGCATTCAGTGCCTTTATATTATTTAAGTGCGGTTGTGTCCCTCGAGACGCTCTTTCGGGCCTTCAGCTCCTTTATATTATTCGAGTGCGGGTTCTACTGTGTCCCTTAAATTACTTTTTCGGGCCTTCAGCGCTTTTATACTATTCGAGTGCGGGCTCTTCTTGTCCCTCGAATCGCTTTTTCGGGCCTTCAGCACCTTTACGTTGTTCGAGTGCGGGCCACTGTGTTCCTCGAATTGCTCTTTCTGGCCTTCAGCGCCTCAATATTCTTTGAGTGTGGGCTATCTTGTCCCTCGAAGCTTTTTTTTGGCTTATATCCGCTTCAATCTGCTCTGAATACCTGAAACATGTCACTGCATGTTTGGATGCCGTATGTCAAATACGAAGGTAAGACCACAGTTGCAACACTGATTGGCCCAGTATACGCAGCAAGCGCACTCTGTCGAGAGAATTTCTGTGCCTATGGCATGAAGAAATGCACCGATGGACGCGTCGGGTGCAGGGATGTAGGCGACCGTCCGTGTAGACCTATAAATCTGTCCATGAGTATAAATCTAGCTTTTGATCATTAGATCAGGTACGCAAAAGTATTCCTACTAAGCCCATTTATTTTCACCTGACGGTTGTCCGTGTAGTCCGCCGGACGGTCCGTCTACATCGCTAGTCGGGTGCCATGCAATTACTGAGTTTCGAATCGATAACTCCAATGCGGCAAGAGCCGGAGTTGCGCCAACCCACACGGGTTTGAGTCAGGGGACTTGAATCTGAGTAAGCTAACCGATTATTTTTGTGACTATGCAATTAACTGGATCCAACAAGTGTTCCAGGCAGGTTATGCCAATCCCCATAAATATAATCCGACACTTTTTCCGAAACTAATAAATTGCTACTCGAACGTATGTCAGCAATGTTGGTTAATCATTTGAATGCTTGTCAGTGGCCTTGAGATTTTGCAGGTATTTAATAGGTGCTTGGCAATAGCGTAAAAAGGTTTGATTCGAAGGAATTATAGTCCCTGCCCTAGTCTTCGACTACCCCAGGCACTCGGGGGCTACTAATGAAGGAATGACCCATCGGGTCCTCATCTTTGGCCTATATGGTCCTGGCCCAGAAGCAAGCCCGTCGAAGGGGTGATTAAATCCCACAGAAGCACACGGATGGCGCAGCCCATGAAGCCGAAGCTTAGCGTGCACTGCAAGGATTCAAAGGATAACACCTAGTCGTATTCCTTCTCATCTAGTGAAAGATCATATCGAGCCCCATGTGTGGTTTTGGTAATTAATGACAATCTATATGGACTAATGGTTGCATTGAGTTATATGTGTAGGACTTGTCCATAGACAATGCTTGAACCATTTGTTGGAGTCAATGTTGTAAGAAGAAGATTATGTGTTGACCAAGGTGTTATTCAAGGAGTGATCCAAAGATTGGTCTTAAGGGAGTTGAGCTTAGGTCAAGTGTGTCTTGAAGAATAAGATTGAGTGAGCTCTCATGTGTATCCTCAAGACACCATCATTATGGAGAAAGAAGAATTGATTCAAGGATTGATCAAGTCAAAGCGGAAGTTCAAGATGAGCAACTAGAAGAGAACATATGCTTGAAGCTTGCCATCTATATTGTGATCATGGATATGTGAAGATATGCTTAAAGAGAGTCTCTTCCATAGTAGAGTATGGGGGAGCAATCCGCAAGACTTCACCAAGCAAGCTCAATCAAGAAAGGTGGTCCAACTTGAGAAGATCAAGATCGTCTTTATCCACCTCAAGTGGAATGTTCAAGGCAAAGGTATGATAGTGTTAGGGTTTCTTTCTTACCGGTCTCATGGTGTTATTTGTGAGACCGGGTTATAGGATCGGTAGCCGTGCTATCAAGAGGGGCTCTCGAGTGAGTAACTTAATTGTATCGTTCGAAGAGAGCTCAAACCTTTGCATACTTAGCATCATCTTTCTTGGTTCTTATTTGGCTTTTATTCATGTGAGGTTCTAGAGCTTATGGTTATTTCCATGACAAGCTCTAGCTCATCAAAAACGGATTTTGCATGAAACACTTATTGAGTTTTTGGTGTTCAGAGGTTTTACCTGTTTGCCTTCAAAGAGAGGTCAAACCTTTCATCATTTGGTTTTATACTCCCTTGTTGGACTATGATTTTTCTATCGATGAAGTTGTAGAGCTCGTTGTGGTGATTCCAACGAGCCCAAGATCATCGAAAACGGAATCCGGATGAAAAAGTTATCACCGTTTTCGTATTGCTTTTTCTGCTCGGCGTCACCCAGATACGGGGCCGGAAATTCTGGCCCGGGGGAGTCTCTGCTAGATTTCTGCTAAGGACCAGAGTCGGCGTCACCCAGTATAGGGGGTGGATAATCCGGCCTCGGGGCCAGATAATCCGGCCAGCCGGATATTCCGGTCATATTTTGGCCGGATAATCCGTCCCTCCAAGTCCTGCAACGGCCATATTTTGTGGGGGGGGGGTATAAATACCCCTTCTTCCTCCTTGGGCTGAGCACGTTTTGGGCTTCTCTCTCCTCCATTGTTGACTTTGCAAGCTTGCCCTTCCTCCTCCATTCGTCCCATGATTCTTGCATATTTTTGAGGGAAAAGAGAGAGGAGATCTAGATCTATCTTTCCACCAATCAAAATCTCCTCTAAGTGAGGGGAACCTATTGGATCTAGATCTTGGAGTTCATTTGTTGATTTCCTTTGTTCTTCCTCTCATATTCCTCCATAGTATTTGTTGCTTTGGTAGAATTTGGGAGAGAAGGATTTGAGCACTTTGTGTGCTCTTGCCATTGCATTTGGTGCATCGGTTTGAGTTCTCCTCGGAGATTCGGGTAAGTGGAAGTTGTGAGCTTATTACTCTTGGGTTCTTGGAACCCTAGATGGCTTAGTGGCCTTTGTGGCATTTACTTGGGGCCTCCAATTAAGTTGTGGATATTCCCCACCCTTTGTGGTGCCTTTGTGGCGATTCTTGGGAGCCTCCAATTAAGTTGTGGAGATTGCCCCAAGCTTGTACGGGTTTGGTGACCGCCCTCAAGTGTCCCATAGTGGATTGTGGCATCTTGCTTTGTGCGAGGGCACGAGGAGAATAAGGTGTGCCTTTGTGGCATTTGGTGTGTAGCGTGCCTCCGCATCTTGAGGTGAGCCTTTGTGGCATTTGGTGAGCATTGTGCTACCACATCTCAAGGTGAGGCCTTTGTGGCATTCGGAGTGCATTAAGCTGCCACACCTCTCCAACGGAGACTAGCTTCCTTTGAAAGTGAACTTCGGGATACATCTTCATCTCCTTCGTGCCTCGGTAACTCTTATCCGAGCTCCACTACTTATGCACTTTACTTTTGTGATAGCCATTGTGCTAGAAGTTATATATCTTGCTATCACCTTGCTACTTGTCTTGCTTAGCATAAGCTGTTGGTACACATAGGTGAGCCTAGTTTATTAGGTTTTGTAAGCTTGTCAAATTAAATGTTAGTTTATTTCCGCACTTGTACAAGCCTTTCGTAAAAGTTTTAATCGCCTATTCACCCCCCCTCTAGGCGACATCTGTGTCCTTTCAATTGGTATCAGAGCTAGGTCTCTCATTTTAGGATTCACCACCTTGAGAGCAAAGATGTCGGCTAGGGGATTAGTGCACAATGACACTTTTATATTCGATGGCACAAATTATGATATATGGAAAATTTACATGCTTAATTATTTTCGGTTCATGGATCCAACTATGGAGCAAATTGTGTATACAAGTTTTTATCCTCCAAAGGATTCTCAAAATCTATCTTTAGAGGATGAGAAAAACTTGCATCTCAATGCTCAAGCTATTCATGTGATTGTTAATGCTTTGAGCGATGTAGTTATCTTCTCAATCATGCCTTTTCGGAGCGCTCATGAGTTATGGACAAAGCTTCAAGAAAAATATGATGTGTCCAAGTTTATTGAGGATGAGTGTATTCCTTCCACTTCTGGCCGTGATGAACTTTCTTCCACTTCACCGATGTGTGGCAAGACACAAGGTAATGACATGGTGAGTGGTGATAGAAATTGCAATGTTGATAGTGAGCTTACTTTTGATAATCATTCATCTCGATCTCATTGCAATGCTTCATCTTTGGACTTTAACACTTCTAGCACCATAAATGCTTTACATGCTTGTGTTAGTCCTTGCATATCATGTGTAAGTTGCTTAAATAAATCTCATGATGATATGCTTGCTCTGTCTAGTGGCCATGATAAAAATGCCTCTATTTCCTCTAGTCTTTGTGTGGCTAACAATGTAGAGGAAACTGGAGATTCTATTGACCAAGACAAAATTTTGATTGGAGCTTCAAGTATTTCATCCTCATCATCATCTCTTGGTTCCCACATATGTCTTATGGCTAGGGATTCAAAGGTAACTCCTTCTTTGGAACCCACTATATCTAGTGATCATGAAGAAGAGGATGATTATGTTGCCTCTTTAAAAAAGAAGGGAGAAATAGTCTTTCATGCTATTGGTAAGAACAAAATTGCTTGCTCTAACTTTGTTCATATTTTGGTTGCTGCTATTGAGAGCCAGAAAATTATTGTTGAGCTTCAATCTCATGACGAAGAGCAAGAAGAAACTATTGAGAATCTTCATAGTCTTGCCAATGATTTTAAAAAAGACTCTTTTAAAAGAACAAAGCACCAACGAAGCTCTTGAGGAAAATTTTGCTCTAGAATTGTCTATAGTAAAGGAACCCCATGATAGAGCTCTTGAGGTGGCAAATGATTTAAAATTAAAAAATGATAAGCTTGTTTTTGTTAATGCTAAACTTCTTGAGGATGTTGAGCACCTCAAAAATGGCTCTAGGGACATTGAGAGTGTGCTCACCAAACTCACCGAGTCACATGAGCAACTAAAAGCTTCTTATTTAAAAGAGTGTTCCAAGTTGCCTTCTCCTCTTTTGGTTAATCATGATGCTTGTGCTACTAACTCTACTTCTTGTGAGGCATCTATCTTGAAGGAGAATGTTGAGCTAAGGGCTCAACTTGAGTTGCTAACTAGCAAGTATGGGATATTGGAAGAAAGTCATGAAAAGCTATCTAGCTCTAATGAGGATCTTCTAGTGTTCCATGCTCGCCTAAAGTTAGCTTATGAGGATATGTCTACAAAGGTAACATCTTGTGAACCTCATGTGGTCACTAGTACTACTTCCCAAAATGCTATATTGCCATGTGCTAGTCCTTGTAATTCATCCACTCATACTATTACTATATCTTGTGATGAATTACTCTCCTTGCCTTGTTGCTCTAATAATATAGCTTCTACTTCCTCTATTACTTGTGTTGTAACTAACCATGTAGAGGAAATTAAAGAGCTCAAGGCCCAAGTCACTTTGTTGAAGAAAGACTTGGTAAAAAGTCGTGAAGGGAAGTCCAAACTTGACAAGATGTTGAGTGCACAAAAATCCCCCAATGACAAGAGTGGACTTGGATTTATCTCCAACAATAAGAAGAAGTCCAAACTCTTCAAGAAGAAGAAGGGCCAAGAGCAAGTCAAGGATCCGGCTAAGATTGTTTGCTTCAAGTGCAAAATTGAAGGGCATCATGTTAGGTCTTGCCCATTGAAGAAGAAGCATCTAAGTGAGAAGCAACAAGGGAAGCGGCCTCAAGCTCAAACTCAAGTCCTTCCTCAAGATGAAGAAAAGTTACCTCCTAAGAAGGATCAACCCAATGCTCCCATTATGGAGAAATCAAATGAGAAGAAAGGAAAGATAAGATCTTGCTACATATGCCGTGAGAAGGGTCACCTTTCTTCTACATGCTCTATTGGTAACTCATCCAACCCTATCATAATCGATGATACTTATTCACTTTGTAAGGATAAGGTTGGAAATGTGTTTGCCAAATTTGTTGGTACTCAAAGTGGTGTCAAGAAAAGAACCATTTGGGTTTCCAAACCTATTGTGACTAACCTCTTAGGAACCAACTTGGTTGGGGACCAACAAGCCAAAACTTAATCAATAGGTGTTAAATGGAGGACTTTGGAGACTTGGCTATATCATGAAGAATTAAGGGATCTTCATTAATTATATTGTCTCAAGTCAAGTCAATTGGATTATCTTATTTCTATCATATATTCATTGTTCCTCCTTGCGGTAACAAGTATTCAACTTATCTACATTTAAAGTTACTCGCCCCTTCGCATGTGTGTGGTTTTGTATCTTGCATGTGTTTGTATATGTTGTGCTCCCTAAATGCTTTATTTTGAGTAATCAAGTATGTGCATATTGGTTTGCACACCATGTATGGTTGTTATCATTGAGCCCATTGCATCTTGATCTATCTTACTTGGCTCTTGTGAGTGATTAATGGACCATCCCATTTTGGGGGAGTGATATGCTTTGGCACTTCACAATCCTAAAAATGTGTGTACATGAGTAATACCACTTAGTGTTGATATTTAAAGATTATCTAGTCTCTATGTGGTATGTCATTTTCATGAGAAATTCAAATTCTATAATGTCCATTAATCATCTTGTTGGATTCTATTTGCCTCTTGTTGGTAAAGTTTAATTTTCTAGGTTTGGAGACTCCGTTGGTTCTACCCCGGAGACTCCGGTCCCCCTCAGAATTTCCGGGCCCTATGGAAATTGACTTTAACAACTTATTTGAAAATTGGTTTTATCACATTATGGGGGAGTATTGTGCTTTGTGCATATTACAAATCCATGAAATATGTATATTTGAGGTTGTGTCACATAGTGTTGATATTATAAATTATCTTGCTTCTATGTGGCATGTTTTCTCAAACAAGTTCCAATTTGCCAAATTGTTTTATTGCTCTTGTTTTGGATCTTGTTTGTGAGATACTTTCTTGATATGGATTTCCTAAAATGTGGAATACTACATCAAAGTTGGAAAACCATTTGCTTCAAGCTATCCTAATCATTGCTTTGCATGATTGTTTAACTATTTGAGTCTATCAAGAATATCTTTGTTTGGCATGGTGCTTAATTCTTATCCTTTTTCATATGCTCATTTGTTGTGAAGATGATCTTGGATTTATGTGTAAACTACCACCAGAAATAACTCCATATACCTCTTCTCCTTGGAAATTGGTAATCTATCATGTGGTATTTTTATATTGATCATCTTTACTTTGGCTATTGCTTTTAATTGCCTTATCTCTCACCAAGAAATGTATTTGCTTTAACTCCCATTGTCTTTCTTGACTCTTGTGATTCCATTTGATTTTGTTGAATTTATTTTGTGTTATTTGTCTGTAGGTAGATGTGATGATCCCATTTGTGTGCATTTTGTATCTAAATGCAAAATCATAAATAATGCACTAATCTTGGGGGAGCTCTCCAATATTTGTTATAACACAGTCTTGTGCTTATTTCAATTGGTTTTGATTATTGTTGGAAGACAAATCTTTTCTTTTTGGTACTTAGTGTGCCATCATAAAAAGTGTGGAGAGTTTGATTTGTTGTTCGAACCTTACTCTCTTTGGGAGTTGCTTATCTCATTCCTTGTAATTTGTTTTTCACTCTTAAAATGAGATATGTCTTTGAGCATGTGTCTTTTAGTGATTTTATGCTCATTGGCTTTTGATTTGTTCACTTGTTGAACATTGGAACCAAACCTGTGTTGATTGTATTCTTTGATATAGTTTGGACAACTTTTAGTTTTCACACCTTTGTGTGACTTCTTGGTCTTCTTGGTGTTTTGTTCAAATTGTATCTCACTTTGGCTCTTAAAAGTATTGTGCATGCATTCTTACTAAATGTATAATTTATGGCATGCTTTGCTTTCGTTGATCCAATATATAGGCAAAACTCTATCAAATCCTAAATTGGCTAAGATGTGCATGAATTTCAAGTTCAGATCTATATGCACATATTTATGTGGAGTTTGTCCTATATATTGTAGTTTCTCTAACTACTTTGGACCCAATGAGTTTGGGGACCATCTTGTACTTGAACTTTGTTTTTAGGTACATGGAGATATATTGGTGCTTGTCTCAATAATAAGGATGAAGTGGTGACTAAATGATAATTTGAGGCAAGCTAGGATTATTGAAGGACTCCTATCTACTAGATCCTACCATTGATATCTCGGTAACAAGTATCTTCTTCATGCATACTTTTCTAGTATCCAACCTTGTGTAGGTTGTTTCATGGCATGGAAAATCTTTATTTGCAAATGTTGTGCTTCTTGCAAAGGTCTTAATGAAACCTCTTTATTGCAATTGTGAGTAATTTGAGATGAGTGCATATTATTGGGAACATATAAAATCATGCTCATGATTCTCCTATCCCATATATGTCTATTTAGTAATTTTATTACATATCAATTCCTCAAGTTTCTCACATGTGCAATATGGTTGAAAGTGTAAATTTAGTACTTTCTTTTGGTATCCATCTTTGTGATACTTGTTGTTTTTATCAAAGCATCCCAACTATCTTCTTTCCCTTGTTGATATTTGCGATGTCTTTGGCATGTTTGTGGTTGAAGTTCATCAATATACAATAAGATAACTTGAGCCTTTGGCCATGCTTTAAAAGAAAAAATCTTATTGGTATATTGCATGACTTCATTTTGGATATCATGTTCTATTCTTAGTATCTATTTTGTGTGTACATGTTTCTTTGTGATATTGTCTACTCAGAAACTTATACACATGAGAGATGATATCTCATTATTTGATATATTATTTGAACCTTATGTGTTTGGATGGAATGCTAAGCAATATCATTCATTGAAGACTATGTGGATGCTCTATGCTTATCCTTGTATTAGTCTTATAATATGCTTTGTCATTCATATCACACATTCCTTTGGTTGAGCCTTTTAATATGTTGTCCCTTGCTTGTTGCTCAACCATTTGTTTGATGCAAGTGTTAAGCTTAATTTCTTCTCTATGATCTCTTGCAAATGGTTGGGTTTTAAATGTTATTGAGGGAGTGAGGATTCCATGTTGTGCAAATAGTATTCAAATGCAATTATTCCATTTTTTTGCACGTACCTTGGGGAGCTTCCTCATTTCATTTAAAGCACCATTTTGCAGTCATCATAGTATTTGACTTCACTTGGTATCATTTTGTTTTGAATAATATTGAGGGAGTGATGATTCCATGTTTATGCACCTTATGCTTTAATTCAAATAGAATATTTTGTGCACAAACCTTGGGGAGCTTCCTCATATTATTTAGAGCACCCTTTTGGTCTTATCATAATATCTTTATTCAATTTGTTCTTTGGATTGATTGATTGCTCTCTTCATTTGTTGAAGTTTATCCACCATGTGATATTATTTTATTTGCAATCTTTGATCCTCAATATAGGATGATTTCCTCTGAGTTTTCATATTTGGATATGTGCATATGTTTTCAATTATACTTTTGGTTTATGCACAGATTATGGAGAAACTCTCACTATATTGGCCTTCTAAGTTTTTCCGCCCATTTTCGGCAATTGGTGCCAATGGGGGAGAAGTTTTGAGGGTTTAAAGGGAATTGGGTTTTATGCTTTGGTTTTGTTCTTAAGCATTTGCCTTTCATGCTTTGCATGGTTGAGTATATAGAGAAAACTCCACCAACAACCTTGGTTGGCAATATATGCAATGAAATCAAGATCATTCACACGTGCATAGATTGTGGGGGAGTTTGCTCTATATATGGTGGTTTTACTAACATCACATACTTTTATAGTATTTGATGTTAGTACAACCATTTTGGTTCTTTGAATTCATTATATAAACCCTCAAAAAGAGATTGTCATCAATTACCAAAATGGGGAAGATTGAAAGATCATATCGAGCCCCATGTGTGGTTTTGGTAATTAATGACAATCTCAATGGACTAATTGTTGCATTGAGTTATATGTGTAGGACTTGTCCATAGACAATGCTTGAACCATTTGTTGGAGTCAAGGTTGTAAGAAGAAGATTATGTGTTGACCAAGGTGTTATTCAAGGAGTGATCCAAAGATTGGTCTTAAGGGAGTTGAGCTTATGTCAAGTGTGTCTTGAAGAATAAGATTGAGTGAGCTCTCATGTGTATCCTCAAGACACCATCATTATGGAGAAAGAAGAATTGATTCGAGGATTGATCAAGTCAAAGCGGAAGTTCAAGATGAGCAACTAGAAGAGAACATATGCTTGAAGCTTGCCATCTATATTGTGATCATGGATATGTGAAGATATGCTTAAAGAGAGTCTCTTCCATAGTAGAGTATGGGGGAGCAATCCGCAAGACTTCACCAAGCAAGCTCAATCAAGAAAGGTGGTCCAACTTGAGAAGATCAAGATCGTCTTTATCCACCTCAAGTGGAATGTTCAAGGCAAAGGTATGATAGTGTTAGGGTTTCTTTCTTACCGGTCTCATGGTGTTATTTGTGAGACCGGGTTATAGGATCAGTAGCCGTGCTATCAAGAGGGGCTCTCGAGTAAGTAACTTAATTGTATCATTCGAAGAGAGCTCAAACCTTTGCATACTTGGCATCATCTTTCTTGGTTCTTATTTGGCTTTTATCCATGTGAGGTTCTAGAGCTTGTGGTTATTTCCTTGACAAGCTCTAGCTCATCAAAAATGGATTTTGCATGAAACACTTATTGAGTTTTTGGTGTTCGGAGGTTTTACCGGTTTACCTTCAAAGAGAGGTCAAACCTTTCATCATTTGGTTTTATACTACCTTGTTGGACTATGATGTTTCTATGGATGAAATTGTAGAGCTCACTGTGGTGATTCCAACGAGCCAAAGATCATCGAAAACGGAGTCCGAATGAAAAAGTTATCACCGTTTTCATATTGCTTTTTCTGCTCGGCGTCACCCAGATACGGGGCCGGAAATTCCGGCCCGGGGGGCGGATAATCTACCCCTCCCCCCCCCTCGAAGATTTCATTTCAGAATTTCTGCTAAGGACCAGAGTCGGCGTCACCCAGTATAGGGGGCGGATAATCCGGCCTGGGGGCCGTATAATCCGGCCAGCCGGATATTCCGGCCATATTTTGGCCGGATAATCCGCCCCTCCAAGTCCTGCAACAGCCATATTTTGTGGGGGGTATAAATACCCCTTCTTCCTCCTTGGGCTGAGCACGTTTTGGGCTTCTCTCTCCTCCATTGTTGACTTTGCAAGCTTGCCCTTCCTCCTCCCTTCCTCCCATGATTCTTGCATATTTTTGAGGGAAAAGAGAGAGGAGATCTAGATCTATCTTTCCACCAATCAAAATCTCCTCTAAGTGAGGGGAACCTATTGGATCTAGATCTTGGAGTTCATTTGTTGATTTCCTTTGTTCTTCCTCTCATATTCCTACATAGCATTTGTTGCTTTGGTAGAATTTGGGAGAGAAGGATTTGAGCACTTTGTGTGCTCTTGCCATTGCATTTGGTGCATCGGTTTGAGTTCTCCTCGGAGATTCAGGTAAGTGGAAGTTGTGATCTTATTACTCTTGGGTTCTTGGAACCCTAGACGGCTTAGTGTCCTTTGTGGCATTTACTTGGGGCCTCCAATTAAGTTGTAGAGATTCCCCAACCTTTGTGGTGCCTTTGTGGTGATTCTTGGGAGCCTCCAATTAAGTTGTGGAGATTGCCCCAAGCTTGTACGGGTTCGGTGACCGCCCTCAAGTGTCCCATAGTGGATCATGGCATCTTCCTTTGTGCGAGGGCATGAGGAGAATAAGGTGTGCCTTTGTGGCGTTTGGTGTGTAGCATGCCTCCGCATCTTGAGGTGAGCCTTTGTGGCATTTGGTGAGCATTGTGCTACCACATCTCAAGGTGAGGCCTTTGTGGCGTTCGGAGTGCATTAAGCCGCCACACCTCTCCAACGGAGACTAGCTTCCTTTGGAAGTGAACTTCAGGATACATCTTCGTCTCCTTCGTGCCTCGGTAACTCTTATCCGAGCTCCACTACTTATGCACTTTACATTTGTGATAGCCAGTGTGCTTGAAGTTATATATCTTGCTATCACCTTGCTACTTGTCTTGCTTAGCATAAGCTGTTGGTACGCATAGGTGAGCCTAGTTTATTAGGTTTTGTAAGCTTGTCAAATTAAATGTTAGTTTATTTCTGCATTTGTACAAGCCTTTCGTAAAAGTTTTAATCGCCTATTCACCCCCCCCCCCTCTAGGTGACATCTGTGTCCTTTGATCTAGGTTTTCACCTACCGTCAATCTGTAACCGACTTGGAGTATAATCCTGAGACCTAACCTTCATATATAAAAGGTTAGGCCTCTACACACTTTTTGCCTCCACCCGAGCAATCGTAATCTCAAGTGCTCTCCACCCTTGGCTAGATCCAATCTACGCCGCCATTGTAAGACCTCCCTGTAAACACCATATCCATAAAATGTCAGACAAGCAGGACGTAGGTCTTTACCATCTGGGGGCCGAACCTGGGTAAACTCTTGTGTGCCCTTGTCCTTGTTTGACCGCCGTCGAGTTCACTGGATCCCACGCTCTCTCCATGATTCAAAAGCCCTCAAGCATGGGCATTGTCGGGGTAGAACCTCGTCAAGGGGTTCTAACCGACCTGGTGGACTGGAGTAAAAACATCCGAGACTTGGAAAAGAAGATCGCTAAAATAAAAAAGGAACTCAAAATGCGGAGGAAGAGGAAAATAGGAGATGGGAAGGTCAGGAAGGAAGAGGTACTTCAGTTCAAACTGAACTGGTTGGAAGATCAAAAGGATACTTATTGGAGACAAAGGACCCATGTGCATTGGATGAAGGGGGAGATCGAAACACTAAGTATTTCCATACGGTGGCATCGGAGAGGAAAAAATGAATAAAATCAGGAGGTTGAAGAGGGAGGATGGGAGTGTGGTGGAGGAGGAGGAGGAGGCCATGAGAGAATTGGATACTGGATAGTAATTATTTCTTGAATCTATTCACCTCAAATGCAGGTACACGAATAGAGGAGCTCTTGGGGAATATTGATCCGAGAGTTACTCCATCCATGAAAGAGTTGCTATGCAAGGAGTTCACAGTGAAGGAGATTAAAGAGGCGTTGAGTAATATTGGTGATCTGAAGGACCCAGGACCAGATGGGATGCCATCGGTCTTCTATAAGCGGTATTGGGACACGGTGGGCGATAAAGTGATTGAAGAATTGCTGAGGGTGCTAAATGGTGGGCCAATGTCGGAGAGTTGGAATGAAACATGTGTGGTTCTAATACCAAAGGTGAAGGATCTGGAAAGCATTAAAGATTTGAGGCCAATTAGCTTGTGTAATGTGGTTGGTGTCCAAGGTACTTGCTAATAGGCTTAAATTAATTCTCCCGGAGATTATTGCTCCAAACCAGAGTGCTTTGTTCCTGGAATATTGATTACATATAAAATTTTGTTGGCATATGAGTGTACACATTATATGAGGAATAAGCAATGTGGAAAGTAGGGTTTTGCAGCAATTAAGCTTCATATGAGCAAGGCTTATGATAGAGTAGAGTGGTCATTTTTGGGGGAAAAATGATGAGGAAGATGGGGTTTGATGAAAGATGCATCAAGTTAATCATGAATTGTATCTCCACGGTGAAGTGCCAGTTCAAGGTGAATGGTGTCTGCACAGATGCGATATTCCCTCAAAGGGGGGTTGCGACATGGGATCCTATATCCCCATATCTGTTCCTCATTTGTGCAGAAGCCTTTTCCTCTTTGCTGAACAAGGCTGATTTGGATGGAAGTCTACAAGGCATCAAAGTATGCAATAATGCCCCAAGTTTTAACCATCTTTTTTTGTGGATGACTCTTTGGTACTAATAAAAGCTTCTCAAGCAAGTGCCAAGACTGCAAAATATTCTACAGTTCTATGAGGTGTGCTCGGGACAAACTATCAACTTTGATAAGGCTTTTGTGCTCTTTAGCAAGAATACCCGCAAGGTTAGAAGGGAGAGGTGCTTTGGGAACTGAACATTAGTAAGGAGGCAAAAACTGAGAAGTATTTGGGGCTGCCAGTTTATGTGGGAAGAAGTATAACAAAAACATTTGAGTATCTATTGGATCGAATTTGGAAGAGAATTCAGGGGTGGAAGGAGAAGATGTTATCTCGAGGGGGTAAGGATGTCTTGATTAAGGAAATTGCTCAGGCTATCCCTACCTTTGCTATGTCGTGTTTTGACATGACAAAAACATTGTGTGACAAAATTAGCACAATGATCTGCCGGTTCTAGTGGGCACAATAGGGAAATGAAAATAAGATGCATTGGCTGAGTTGGGAAGTCCTCACGAGGCCGAAGAGAGAGGGAGGTCTCAGGTTTCGTGACCTACATGGCTTCAACATGGCTATGCTTGCAAAACAAGCCTGGAGAATGCTGAATGAGCCAGAATCACTGTGCATGAGGGTTATGAAAGCTAAGTACTTCCCAAACTCGTCTATATTAGAAGCATAGAAAATGTCGGGTATGTCGTATACTTGGCAAGTTGGCATAGTACTAAAGGGGCTGCAGTTGTTGAAGGAAGGAAATGTGTGGAGGGTACGAGACAGAACAGATATTAAAATATGGAGTGACCCCTGGTTACCAAGGGAGGGTGCGACTAAACCAATCACCCCGAAGAAGCAATGCTTGCTCACTCGTGTATGTGAGTTGATTGATCCAGTGTCTCTATAGTGGGATGAGCAATTGGTACGAAATATCTTCTGGGAGATTGATGCAGAAGTAATCCTAGCAACCCCGATTAAAGAAGGCTTTGAAGATTTTATGCGTGGCAGTATGATGATAAAGGACTTTTTTCAGTAAAATCAGCCTACAAGTTGTATGTGAAAATCCGAGACGGACCACAGGCCCCATCGTCCAATGATACAGATAGTGCACAATTTTGGAAAGCGATCTCGAAACTTCCATGTATTAAGAGAGTGCAACAATTCTTGTGGCGGTTGGCACACGATAGTTTGCCTCTACTGAGCAATATCAAGAGGAGGGGCCTGGAATGTGACACTCTATGCGTGTGTTGTAGGAGGCTTGATGAAAATGGGGCGCACCTCTTTTTAAAATGCAAGGAAGTGAGTAAAGAATGGGACAGACTTCAGCTGGGAGAGGTATGTGATCGCATGTGTAAATGCCAGTATGTGCATGCCATGGTTGATGAATTACTGAAGACAGATCGAGACAAGCAGATCAAAGTTTTTTGTCTGCTCTGGAGGTGGTGGAATCGGAGGAATAAACTGAATGACAAGGAATCAGCTACTCCCTCCGATACATATTACTCTTCACTAATTCGGATGTATCTACCATTAGAATATTTTTAGATACATCTATATTAGCGAATAATATTATGGATCGGAGGGAGTACACTTTGCATGCAGAGGTTCTGTAGTGGGCAGGGGAATCATAGGAGTACCGTGTTCGACAAAAGTCTACAAATAAGCCCAAGGAGTATCCAGCCTGGGAAGCGCCCCATTGGTGAGTGGCTGAAACTACTCATAGTGATAGTAACATAGCTAACATCACACACTTCAATGCATTTTGATGACATGGCATGCTATTAAGTGAGGAAAGAGAGTGTTGTGGTAACATATTATGGTACTGTCACATCACACACCCCAATACACAATGAGTCTATAACCTAATAAATAAGGTCTTGCATGACACTACATACTATATGTTATTCCCCACTATAAAAGTAACATAGACTAGTAACATCTGCATGACACTAGTCTATCACTACAGTACACAACAGCTATGTCGACGGCCGACGGCCGTCGGGGTCAGCTACAGAAGGCCGTCAGGCCAGGCTGAGCCAACGGCAGCCGTCGGCGTAGCCCCGTCGGCGTAATCCATCGTCGGGCCAGCCACCGAGGCCGTCGGGTCAGATCAGAGCCGTCGGGTCAGCCTCACGCTGACGGTCGGCCGGATGCCGTCGGTCAATTTTTGCCGTCGGCTTAGCTCTCGGAGGATCCCACCGTCGGTTAACGCCGTCCAGGGTCTACGCCGACGGCATAGCCGTCGGCTCAGGTTAGCAGGCCGGCCGGCCCATCTGGCGCAGATTCAGCCTAATTAGCAGCCAGGGGCTATGCCGACGGGTTAGCCCCTGCCATTTGGTCATATTGGCAGGGCTAACCCGACGGCAATGCTGTCGGCATAGCTCCTGGCATTTTTTTTTGAAATTTAGGTTTTCAGCAGGATATTTAGCAGGCAGGCAATACAATAAAACAAATGTACAAATGCATCATGTTATCACACATTTATATGCATAGTATCACATAGTATCACACACATAGTATCATGCATACATAGTATCACATATCCAACATCGTGCATACATAGTATCGCCCACACACGCTCACACTACCTACTCGGCGATGACCCCATTTCTGACCTAGTGAAATTTGGAAAGCGCTCGTCGGCAGTGGTCGCCGTATCTCCAACGGAAGACCCAGGAGAAGCCGAAGGAGTACGACGAGCACTTGGATGAATCGGCGTGATCTCTCGTGACATACTCGGCGTTGCCCCGTCACCACCAAACTCGGCGTTCCGAGAACGGCCCGTTCTCTACATGTTTTGAACAAGAGTTAGCAACTTGCGACACGTTGGCATAGAGAAGGAGCAAGTATGCACGTTGGAGAAGAACTTGCCGGGGTCTGTGCGTAGTACTGGGCAGCGAAGGCTTCCTTGTGTAGGCACACTGGGTTAGCCCCCGGCTCAGGTGGCCGCTCTGAGTCTAGCGCCGCGCTCCGCCCTCCAGTTCTAAGGAACATCTTCACCGCCTGTAAGATAGTTTGGATGTCAGATAATGCAAAGATAAAGGTTCAAAGTAGCTAGGATAAAAACAAGACGGCTCATCTTTTGCAAAGGTTTGAAACTTACGTCGGTGGACTCTAGGAGATACGTATCGAAGACACATCTCTTCTGCTCCCACGCATCTAGTTCGGCCTGATATGCCGCATAGTAGGCATCGTATGCCGCCTCGAACTCATGCTACAATGTCAAAATTCATGAATTCTCGTCAACTTAGCCATTTTAGGGATGAATGTCAGAAAGATGATGAAAATGAGAACTTACATCGACCCGTGTAGTAGTCCTGCGAGGTGGCGGTGGCGGGACAGAGGGGCAGTCGGCGGTGAGGGTAGCTTTCACACGTGTGAGGGTCGTGGTAGGCTGGATCACCGCATTAAGAACGCGGTAACGGCCATGCTATCGGCCATGCCCTGAGACGATCACCGAAGTCTCGTCAACCTCGACCGCCGCGGGGTTATCCACCTCTGGATGGAAACCCTGCAAAGTACTCGAGTACGAAGAGAAGTCCTCTGCGGTGTTGCCGTAGTACAGAGGGAGCGTAGGCTGAGGCTCACGGAGGTCGGGAGGCGCAAGCCTCATTGCCAGCCACACTTGCATGTCGGTGGGCATCACGCCGGTCTCACGAAACTGCATCGCGAAAGAGATGTAACGGTTATCAAGTAGGTAAATGAGAGGAAATAAATACAAGTTGTTTGAGGGTAAATAAATACCATCTTTGCCTTGAAGCGATCATGGTTCCTGTTGCCCGCATTGTGTGTTCCCTCGGTGCCGTGGTTTGCCTTGTTCCGCGAGCTCACATCGTTGAAGGCATCGTCCTTCCCCATCCACCTCAAGGCAAGCTCCTTCCATGCCTCCACTTTCTCATCGGTCCACAAGGGGTGAACCTGAAAAATGAACATACGGAGTCACTTGAGGAGCAGATAATGCAATTGCAACTTTGAAGCACATTGCCAATTTACTTACCGATACATAATCATCTAGCGTCATCGGAGGCGGATCATTGATAAGCTCATGCTTCGTCATCATCCTGCCGAGCTTCTCAGCCAAGAAGTGGTTCATGGATGTGTGCTTCTGATTGTAGAACTGCTGGCGTGTGAGCTTCTGACACGCCCGCCGCAAAGTCGCGTTCGCCAACTCCTGATGCTCTGGAAGCACCCTGTGCCACTTCTGCACATCATGCATAAAAATTTGTGAGGGTCATGGGCTAGCATGGTGAGGTCATGAACTATGAATGGAATTCATGAAGTATATGCACTTACCCAAAACTTGGCGATCACAGCATCAGAAGCTTTCCCAAAGCCAACACAATCTACGGCCTCATAGTCCGCCCAATGGAGGGCAAGCTTAGGCATGCCGCCGGGGACCACTGTGTACAAGCCCGACCAATACATCCTAATGGCAGCTCCAAGCAAGCCATTAGGAAGTCAGGCCCCCTGCGGAACGATCCAATTGCTGCATAATAATCAAACATTAGTACATGCCAAGAATGAAATTACATGTTCAAAATTACTATAGACACTTACTCAACGCCGTTAGGCTCAATGAGGAGCTTGCCCTCCTCGGTGGTAGGTTCCTTGCTCGGATGTGGAACCGTCGCTTCCCCATGAACCTTGTGCTTCTTGGGCTGCGGAACCCCCGCCGCCCCCCTCCATCCCCTCCTTCTTCATCCCCTCCCCCTCCATCCCCTCCTGTGTATCCTCCGTCTCCTCCGCCTCCATAGACCGCGAGTGGGAAGCCACGTCGCCAGAAGCGGAGGGTAGGTCAGACAGAGGTGACTCTCCACCAACTCGTCCTCGTCCTCGTCCTCCCACTCCACCACCTCATCCTCGTCCTCGTCCCCCCCCCTCCGTCTCCTCCTCCCGCGTCTCCTCCTCCTCCTCCGTCTCCTCCATCTCCTCATCCTCGGCCTCATCCTCGCCCTCGTCCCGCATCTCCTCCATCTCTAAGACACGGCGGCAGACGAGGTTCTCTTCTACTTCTGGTTATCTTTTGTTGCTGCATCGTATTAAGCAGGGAGGACGGCGATTGCTTGCTCATATTGATCAATCACCTGCATTGAAAAACAAATAAACAATTAAGATAAGTACAAAGCATGGCAAGATATGAAGATAAATACTAAGCATGGCAAGATATGAAGATAAATACTAAGCATGGCAAGATATGAAGATAAATACTAAGCATGGCAAGATATGAAGATAAATACTAAGCATGGCAAGACATGAAGATAAATACTAAGCATGCAAGATAAAATGACACTAAGACATAAAAAGACCCTCACCTCGAATCATCGCTCTCATAATCAGAGTTTTCATTATCATTATCACTATCACTATCACTATCACTATCACGTGAGTATCTTGGAAGCTCATCGCATGGTGGAGGCTCATCAACGATGCCATTGTTCGCATGTAACTTGGAGAGCATATCAATGTCCTTTAGATCTACCACTGTCTCGCCACGAGGTTGTGCATCATTCTCAAGGTCCTCAAGACCACCCATTTGTAAGTCAAAGTCCCCGAAGGTCTCTTGCTCTTGATAGAAAATTCCCTCATATGTTACAGGGTCAATGTTGTTGTAATCTTTGACAGAGGGCATGGGTAGCTTACCATGTGGAGATACCTGGAACACGACTTCCCAGCCGTTGAGTTCCACTTTCTGGCATGGGTAGGGCAAATAGTAAACTTGCTTGGCTTGGTGAGCCACAACAAACACATCCGCTCCGCTATAGGTGGTTGAAGGCCTAACCTCAACTAACCCAATGGAAGGGGTAATTCTTTGTCCACTGTGTGGGTCAAACCAGTGGCATTTGAACACAACCAGGTTGAGCTCTATGTTTGTTTGATCGAACGTCAGCTTGTATACGTTCTCTAACCTTCCGTAATAATCGAATCCATCGGCCCCTTTGGTGAAGACCCCGGTATTAACAGTTTTTGCATTAGGTCGACTCTTCTGGTGAAACTCTGTATGAAAGCGATACCCATTGACATCATACTTCTCATACTTCTTGACTTTACGGCTAAAACCTTGGGAAACACATCTCAACTCATCCGTCATCTCAATGTTGGGATCCGCTCCCTACAAGTTCAGTTCAAATTGTTTTTGTGCATTAATTACGTGTAAAAGTGACAAGTCACGGATTGCAAAGTAAGAAGGACTGGTTAGAAATTACTTTGTCCCTGAACCAAGCTGAGAATTTTTTCTTTCCAGGGGCACCCTCTTTTAGAAGAGTGTCCACCTCCACGGCATCGGGACCCGTCGTTCCCAACCAGTGTTCATCAATAAATTGGCTAAAAGGAGAAAATAAGTATTAGACCAAAACCAAGTTACTAGTTGCAAAGTAATATGTTCACCATTTTACCTGGCGAAATCGACAACTTCATTCATGTTCATAAGCACATATAGCATTATGCAATCCTTCTCTTCATTGGTGATGATATAACTTTTTGAGCCACCGGCCTTGCCACCGGGACATTGGAAGAGGAGGAGCTTGGGACTATGCTTGGGATCATCGACATTGTACCGAGAGACCTGGTTATGCAGAGTGGGAACATCATCGGCATAGTAAGTTGTCGAGGCGTTTGCCATCTCCTCAAGCTGAGTTGCCTCAACTATGCATGCTTCAATCTTAGCTTTGTTTCCACATTTACTTGAACTCTCTCTCAATACAGAACTGCCAACAAAACTGCACCGGTCCACCCAAGAGTGTCTCATTCGCAAGATGAACAACGAGATGTGCCATCGGAGTAAAGAAGCCTGGCGGAAAGATCGTCTCTAACTTGCATAGCAACTCCGGCACTAGATCATGCAGCTTCTCAATCATCAGGGGACATATCTGCTTAGCACAGAGCGTGCGGAAAAAATGACTCAACTCCGCAAGAACTCGCCAGACATGCTCGGGGAGATACCCTCGAACCATCACCGGCATCAGCCGCTCAAGACTGTGTAAAAGATGGACTTTGCGACATTCTTTTCGGTGTGCATCACATCGATGTTATGGGGAAGTTCGAGGTCCTTGTAATACTCGAGCTGAGTTAAGCCTGCCACGTGAGTCCAGTTATGTGTTTGACCATATCCCTCAAATTGTGGGCCACCTCTCTCTTTAGGCAGGAGAGCCCATAGCTCGGCATCAACAGCTGTACCATCGAACGTAGGTATCTCCTTTTCTTCAAGCACAACTTTGCCCTTCGTGAAGTTCTTTTTGTCTTCTCTGAACCGATGCCCTCTTTTAAGAAACTACCGATGCATGTCAAAGGAGGTACGTTTGTGACCCGCATTTAGCCAAAGGAACTCAAGTCGGTGCCTACACACTGGGCATGGGAACTTACCAGCTGTACACCAACCGCAGAATAGGGCATACCCGGGTAGGTCGTGCATGGAATAGTGGAACCAAACTTTCATGAGGAAGTTTGTCTTTGATGCTCAATCATATGTCAACATCCCGTGGTGCCAAGAGTGGTTCAAATCATCAACAAGCGGCTACATATAGACACTCAGATTCTTCCCCGGGTAGTCGGACCCTGGAATGACCAGCGACAGGAATATGGTCTTCCTTTGCATTAGGACTCCGGGAGGGAGATTGAGCGGAATAACAAACACGGGCCAGAAGCTGTACGATGAAGCTGACATACCATATGGATTGAATCCATCGGTTGCTATCGCAATCCTGACATTCCGAGCATCTGCTGCCTCATTGGGGTGTTTGTCATTAAAGTTCTTCCATGCCTTACCATCAGATGGATGACCCATCTTTATCTTTCTGTGCTCGTCCGGGTATCTCTTCCCCTTCTTATGCCACATCATCTGTGTGGCAGACTCCTCCGACATGTAAAGCCGCTGGATTCTTTTTATGAATGGGAGATAACGAAGAATCTTCACGGCGACTTTTGTCTGCTTCTTCTGACCATCAGGTCCCTTCACCTCATGATACCTAGAGGCCCCACACTTTTTACAATACTTGTCATCCACAAACTCTTTTCGAAACAGAAGGCAACCTTTAGGACAACAATCTATCTTTTCATAATCCATGCTGAGCGCTTTCAGAATTTTCTTTGTTTCATACGTGGTTTTAGGCATGCAATGTCCTTCGGGCAACAGGTTACCAGTAGTTCTCAAACCCGCTTCATAGCTTGCTCGGGTGTTGCCATACTGGACCTTGTTGGCTAGAGCTTGCGAGATGGCATCGAGCTGAGAAATTTTTGCACCCACATACAGAGGCCTCTTAGTCGCGGCCATCATATCATAGAAGGCCTTTGCGGTTGGCTCTGGTTCCTCCGGTTCTGGCGGTTCCTCTGGTTCTGGCGGTTCCTCCTGCGTAGGTGGTGAATCTGGCATGTACGCATCATGGAGATCATCTAGCAAGTATCTAATCCCATCATCCTCATTGCCATCAATTCGCTGTCGCATCACCTCACCTCTATCACGGTCGTACTGAGAAAAGTCGACCGAGGTAACATAGTTAGGCATATACCCATGCAACCAAAGGTGCTTGGTCATGTCATCCTTTCCCTGACGATGACGCCTGTTGCACCGAGTGCAAGGACAACTTGGACAAACACCTGACTTTGAACCACGTGCCAACTCCTTCACTAATAAATCTATCTTCGATACCCACTCAGCTGTTTTTTCAGTCGCACTAATACGGCCACTGTACATCCACCCATTATCAGCCATCCTCTATTTTGTAGGTAGCCAAATAACAAATATAGCATTTTATATCAAATAATAGCTTGAAATTAAATGCATCTTATTTTTATTTACTACCGGGTAGAACGCATGCATCAACCAACATCTCTACTAGGTGGGCTCCTAGCAGCCGCCGGATCCGCAGATTGATTACATTCTCCATGCTCTACCTCGGTCCGAGACAGAATTTCGGCAGCACCTCCCCGCTGCTCTCCCGATACATGTCTCAACAAAAAGCTGAGAGGATGTGTACCTGGAGAACAAAGGGGGAGGCGCTGCTGAAACTCTGACTCGGCCCGAGGTAGGGCATGGAGAATGTACCCAACTATGCATCCGCCGACTGTCCCGTAAATACCGCAAGCGTTACGGTTCAAAATATGCCGACCTCTAATGCATATTTATCTGTGTAATGCTTGTGGACGGGAAGTGACACCTAGGTTACGCGACTCGACGAGAAATGGAATCTAGTGACATAAAAAATGCGGAGTTCGAGTTGACAATGTAGCTCACTCTCGGCTGCAGAGGAAGTAGTCAAACAACCGAGTGTCGAAGACGTCACGGGGGGGTGCTCACGACAGGGCGGTCACGACGGGGCGGTCACGACGGATGGTCATGACGGGCGGTCACGACGGGCGGTCACGACGGGGCGATCGCGACGGACGGTCACGACGGGCGGTCACGATAGGGCATATTTTCATTTCAATTAAAACAAATTCAAATTATTAAACAAATTCACATATGCATTTTGGTTTCATTAATAATCAAAATCATATCTATTAAGATTCATTTTCCATTTTATTTCTTTTCCCATCTTTTTTTTATTTTTATTATCCAATCTATTACTATTTCATTAATAATTAGAACTATTCTATTCTAATTACAACGATTAAAGGAAAAATAAGAAAAAACAAGAAAAAAAGCTCCATACCTGCGGGTGGAGGGGCGGGTGGCCGGCGGGGGGCGGGTGGCCGGCGGTGGGCGGCCGACGCGCGGGGGCGGTGGCACGCGCGGGGCAGCGGGCCAGCACGCGGGGGCGGTGGTGCACACGCGGGGGCGGCGGGCCGGCGCGCGGGGGCGGTGGCGCACGCGCGGGGCGGTGGCTCGTGGGGGCGGCGGCGCACGGGGGGTGGCCGGCGGGGGCAGCGGTGCGCGGGAGGTGGCGGGTCGGGCTCGGGGGGAGAACGGCGGCGGTCGGGCTCGGGTGGAGAGAGGGGATGGGGACGAAAAGGGAGAAAAGAGGAGTGGCTGGGCCGGCCTAGCGTTTATTAGGGTTAACCCCTAAGCCGACGGCCAGCCCTTTGCCGACGGCAAGCCGTCGGCCTAGGTATTTTATTTTATTTTTCTTTTTTTCTTTTTTTTTAATTTTTATTATATTTCTTTAGATTGTTAATTAGGTTAATATATTTATTCTCCTGTACATATGACCTTACTGCCGCCCTCCGAACAAATCTAGGGGATAGACCGTGTGGGAGCTACTGGCTAGGGTTTCGCCCCAGAACGGGCTTCGGGGGCCCGCATGCATGTGAACCTTTGCTTTCCATGTATATATGTTCTAAACAAACCAAAATAAAGCAAAAAATCCATCGATGAGGCCTCATACGGAGAAAGCTATAGGGTGTAGATCTTTGACCCCCCCCCCCCGGTCTAGGGTTTCGCCGGATAAAGACCACCGGAGCATCGTCCACCCTAGAAAACTTGCATGCATGTGTCCCTAAACTATGTGTATAGGTGTGACCCAAGGTTGGTACATGCAATATATATAGGTCCCGGGCAAGGCCTTCTTCACATACGTGGGGTGTTAACAGTAGCTGAAATCCAGGATCTGTACGTGGAAACTCCCGCTACGGGTCTATCGGAGCCTATTTCATGGTAAAGTGGGCCCAACCATTGCTTTCCATGTATATATGTCCTAAAGAAACCAAAATAAAGCAAAAGATCCATCGGTGAGGCCTCATACGGAGAAAGCTATAGGGGGTAGATCTCCGACCCCCCCGGTCTAGGGTTTCATCGGATAAAGACCACCGGAGCATCGTCCATCCTAGAAAACTTGCATGCATGTGTCCCTAACATATGTGTATATGTGTGACCTAAGGTTGGTACATGCAATATATATAGGTCCCGGGCAAGGCCTTCTTCACATACGTGGGGTGTTAACACTAGCTGAAATCCAGGATCTGTATGTGGAAACTCCTGCTACGGGTCTATCGGAGCCTATTTTATGGTAAAGTGGGCCCAACCATTGCTTTCCATGTATATATGTTCTAAACAAACCAAAATAAAGCAAAAGATCCATCGGTGAGGCCTCATACGGAGAAAGCTATAGGGGGTAGATCTCCGACCCCCCGGTCTAGGGTTTCGTCGGATAAAGACCACCGGAGCATCGTCCACCCTAGAAAACTTGCATGCATGTGTCCCTAACATATGTGTATAGGTGTGACCCAAGGTTGGTACATCCAATATATATAGGTCCCGGGCAAGGCCTTCTTCACATACGTGGGGTGTTAACACTAGCTGAAATCCAGGATCTGTACGTGGAAACTCCCGCTACGGGTCTATCGGGGCCCATTTCATGGTAAAGTGGGCCCAGCAATTGCTTTCCATGTATATATGTTTTAAACAAACCGAAATAAATCAAAACATCCATCGGTGAGGCCTCATACAGAGAAAGCTATAGGGGGTAGATCTCCAACCCCCCGGTCTAGGGTTTCGCCGGATAAAGACCACCGGAGCATTGTCCACCCTAGAAAATTTGCATGCATGTGTCCCTAACATATGTGTATAGGTGTGACCCAAGGTTGGTACATGCAATATATATAGGTCCTGGGCAAGGCCTTCTTCACATACGTGGGGTGTTAACACTAGCTGAAATCCAGGATCTGTACATAGAAATTCCCGCTACGGGTCTATCGGAGCCTATTTCATGGTAAAGTGGGCCCAACCATTGCTTTCCATGTATATATGTTCTAAACAAACCAAAATAAAGCAAAAGATCCATCGGTGAGGCCTCATACGGAGAAAGCTATAGGGGGTAGATCTTTGACCCCCCCGGTCTAGGGTTTCGCCGAATAAAGACCACCGGAGCATCGTCCACCCTAGAAAACTTGCATGCATGTGTCCCTAACATATGTGTATAGGTGTGACCCAAGGTTGGTACGTGCAATATATATAGGTCCCGAGCAAGGCCTTCTTCACATACGTGGGGTGTTAACACTAGCTGAAATCTAGGATCTGTACGTGGAAACTCCCGCTACGGGTCTATCGGAGCCTATTTCATGGTAAAGTGGGCCCAACCATTGCTTTCCATATATATATGTTCTAAACAAACCAAAATAAAGCAAAAGATCCATCGGTGAGGCCTCATACGGAGAAAGCTATAGGGGGTAGATCTCCGACCCTCCTCCCCCCGGTCTAGGGTTTCGCCGGATAAAGACCACCGGAGCATCGTCCACCCTAGAAAACTTGCATGAATGTGTCCCTAACACATGTGTATAGGTGTGACCCAAGGTTGGTACATACAATATATAGGTCCCGGGCAAGGCCTTCTTCACATAAGTGGGGTGTTAACACTAGCTGAAATCCAGGATCTGTACGTGGAAACTCCCGCTACGGGTCTATCGGAGCCTATTTCATGGTAAAGTGGGCCCAACCATTGCTTTCCATGTATATATGTCCTAAACAAACCAAAATAAAGCAAAAGATCCATCGGTGAGGCCTCATACGGAGAAAGCTATAGGGGGTAGATCTCCGACCCCCCCCCCCCGGTCTAGGGTTTCACCGGATAAAGACCACCGGAGCATCGTCCACCCTAGAAAACTTGCATGCATGTGTCCCTAATATATGTGTATAGGTGTGACCCAAGGTTGGTACATGCAATATATATAGGTCCCGGGCAAGGCCTTCTTCACATACGTGGGGTGTTAACACTAGCTGAAATCCAGGATCTGTACATGGAAATTCCCGCTACGGGTCTATCGGAGCCTATTTCATGGTAAAGTGGGCCCAACCATTGCTTTCCATGTATATATGTTCTAAACAAACCAAAATAAAGCAAAAGATCCATCGGTGAGGCCTCATACAGAGAAAGCTATAGGGGGTAGATCTCTGACCCCCCCCCCCGATCTAGGGTTTCACCGGATAAAGACCACCGGAGCATCGTCCACCCTAGAAAACTTGCATGCATGTGTCCCTAACATATGTGTATAGGTGTGACCCAAGGTTGGTATATGCAATATATATAGGTCCCGGGCAAGGCCTTCTTCACATACGTGGGGTGTTAACACTAGCTGAAATCCAGGATCTGTACGTGGAAATTCCCGCTACGGGTCTATCGGAGCCTATTTCATGGTAAAGTGGGCCCAACCATTGCTTTCCATGTATATATGTTCTAAATAAACCAAAATAAAGCAAAAGATCCATCGGTGAGGCCTCATACGGAGAAAGCTATAGGGGGTAGATCTCCGACCCCCCCGGTCTAGGGTTTCACCGGATAAAGACCACCGGAGCATCGTCCACCCTAGAAAAATTGCATGCATGTGTCCCTAACATATGTGTATAGGTGTGACCCAAGGTTGGTACATGCAATATATATAGGTCCCGGGCAAGGCCTTCTTCACATACGTGGGGTGTTAACACTAGCTGAAATCCAGGATCTGTACGTGAAAACTCCCGCTACGGGTCTATCGGAGCCTATTTCATGGTAAAGTGGGCCCAACCATTGCTTTCCATGTATATATGTCCTAAACAAACCAAAATAAAGCAAAAGATCCATCGGTGAGGCCTCATACGGAGAAAGCTATAGGGGTAGATCTCTGACCCCCCCGGTCTAGGGTTTCGCCGGATAAAGACCACCGGAGCATCGTCCACCCTAGAAAACTTGCATGCATGTGTCTCTAACATATGTGTATAGGTGTGACCCAAGGTTGGTACATGCAATATATATAGGTCCCGGGCAAGGCCTTCTTCACATACGTGGGGTGTTAACAGTAGCTGAAATCCAGGATCTGTACGTGGAAACTCCCGCTACGGGTCTATCGGAGCCTATTTCATGGTAAAGTGGGCCCAATTATTGCTTTCCATGTATATATGTCCTAAACAAACCAAAATAAAGCAAAAGATCCATCGGTGAGGCCTCATATGGAGAAAGCTATAGGGGTAAGATCTCCGACCCCCCCCCCGGTCTAGGGTTTCGCCGGATAAAGATCACCGGAGCATCGTCCACCCTAGAAAACTTGCAAGCATGTGTCCCTAACATATGTGTATAGGTGTGACCCAAGGTTGGTATATGCAATATATATAGGGATTCAATAGCTATAGCTCCCCGGCCGCTCTCACCTGCCTCCCACGTACATATCGCTCCCGACTCATGACTTAGAGGTGTAAACTCCCACGTCGGTTCCACCGAGGGGAACCTTGTTATAGGAATGGTCAAACCTATGCTTACCATGTTCATATGTCCTGACTAAAGCTAAAGGAACACACTACCACACCTTAGTGCCGCCCTCCGGAGAAATCTAGGGGGTAGACCGCGCGGGTGCTGCTGGCTAGGGTTTCGCCCCAGATCGGGCTTCGGGGGCCCGCATGCAACCCAGAGCATGCATACGGACCTAACATGTGTGTGCATGTGTGTTGGTGGGTTGATGGGATTCAATAGCTATAGCTCCCCAGCCGCTCTCACGTGCCTCCTACGTACATATCGCTCCCGGCTCATGACTTAGAGGTGTAAACTCCCACGTCGGTTCCACCGAGGGGAACCTTGTCCTAGGAATGGCTAAACCTATGCTTACCATGTCTATATGTCATAACCAAAGCTAAAGGGACACACTACCCCACCTTAGTGCCGCCCTCCGGAGAAATCTAGGGGGTAGACCGCGCGGGTGCTGCTGACTAGGGTTTCGCCCCAGAACGGGCTTCGGGGGCCCAGAAAACAAAAATGCCTAAAAAATATAATTATACTATAATAATACAAAAATAATCAGTTAAAAATATGCATATTAATAAACGATTTTTGAAAAAAAAATCAGAGGCTGAGCCGACGGCATGCCGTCGGGTCAGGCCCTGCATGATAACGCCGTTGAGCGGGCCCAAATGGCTGGCTCACGGCGAGTGGCTGAACCGACGGCCGTCCTGTGCCGATGGCATGCCGTCGGGTCTGCGCGGGCTACGCCGACGGCAATCCTGGCCCGACGGCCCTTTTGCTAGGCGTCCGTGGTGATAGGCTACGCCGACGGCCCCGATATTTGGCCGTCGGCGTAGCATATGGCCGTCGGCACAAAGCCTCGTTCCTGTAGTGTATGTTACTCCCCACTATGAATGGCCTGAAAATCGACATGGCGGATGGGGATGTGTTGTCACAGATATCAAGGGGGAAGTCAGGGGAGCAGGTGCCGGGCGATTGTATTGTGTCGCGGGGCCGGCACATGCAGAAGCGGAGGCATGCAACCAAGCGTTGCAACTTGCAGTATCCTGGGGAATATCGAAAGCGATATTGAAGCTGATTCCGCGAACCTAATCCAGGCGATTCAATCAACTGATCTGGATTTAGCACCGGAGGGAGTGATCTACATAGACATCAGGACGTTTAATCGTCTTAACTTTCCAGCATTAGTTTTTCGTTTAAACCTCGTTGTTGTAATAAAGTGGCCGGTGAATTTGCGGCTATAGGAGCTAGAGGTGTTGATCCCAGGCGTGTCTGGCTTGAGGATTTGCCAAACTCTGTAAATGTGTTGGTGGACATCGACATCGCTGATCCTGTTCGGTAATGGAATATATTGTTCCAGGTCAAAAAAAGGACATTATAACCGAGTCAAAGAGGAGGCCGCTCAGGACCTAAGCGTTTTTGGCTGTCCGATCGCCATTATTCTCGTATAGGAAAAGGTAAGAGAAAGAAAACCCTACTAGGGCCAATTTACAACAGCGGCACACGGTTGAGAAAAAGAAGAAGAGCAGATGAAACACCGTTGGAGATGGAGACCGATGGAGTGTCCGGCAGCGGGTAAGAATCTGCGAAGCGCCGCCGTACGGAGGGCAATTCCTGTAGTAGGATCGACGATGAATCATCCACGACGGATGAAGAAAGAAAATGAGCCAATATATATCGGGAGATGTCCATGGGGAAGGTGATGACCGAGGATGAGGAGATGGATGAGTACCGCCAAGGCCGTCATCAGGGAGGAGAGGAAAGCCGTCGTTGGGGAGGAGGGAGAAGCCGTCATCGGCGAGCAGGGTGAAGCTGTCGTCGGCAAGGAAGGCGGGATGGAGAGCTTGGTCTTGCCAGGATCCATCGCGAAGGACCTGATGAATCTGTCCCCCAGTCGAGAGTCGATCGAACCTTCCCGAACCACGGACCACGCAGCTCATGCAGATTTCAGTGGTTGAGAGTAGATACGTTGTAGTTGAGGTAGGTTACCGATGCTGCCTCGTCGTGGATAGCCCCGGCGAGCAAGCAGATTACCACAACCGCGGCAGCGGTAACGGTGCCTATCGCCATAGTGGCGCCCGAGGGACTGCGAGGTTTCCCTTCCGAAGGGTGAGGATAGGGAAACAACTGTCCAAGATATTTTCTGATAATCGGGTGGGCCCATCCATAGACCACCGGTTACTGGATCTATTCCTTCCCGAAAAGTCAGAAATTCTGCATATTTTGACCATTTAAGGTGAAAAACCAGGTTGCTCTTTCGGCAAAGCTAGGATAAAGTTGAGCCAAAAGGTCTCGATTCAAGATAAATTCATGAAAAAGTGGTATCACACATGAGTCACGGGACATGCGAGTTTGATGTATCAACTTTGATATCTTCGTATCCGAGAATCCACAAATTCTACCCTACATTTTTGGCAAAATCTTTCATCTTCGTTTTCTGCTCCACTCACTCGAAAATTGCCACAAGCGCAAATTCCGCTTATCCCACCATTCAATCCGACAAGCTAGATGTCTTTATTTTCCTTTTTTGGGAAGCACAAGCACCCTTGTGTGAGCTTTATTAATAATCATCGATAGTAGTTAAATCGTATATGAGATTGTCAAGAATAAAGCTAAGGGTTCATTGACACAACTACAAGAAAGATTATTCAAAAACAAAACTTAGCTATCTCATGAGCCACCTGATTGGCTTCCCTCGGAGAAAACTTTAAACTTATAGAACCAATAGAAGATGCCAAATCCACACATTCCGCATAGATCACGGAAGATTCATTCCACCATCTCGACTCCGTCATTGCAGGCTTCAACTGTCTCGGATGAATCTCGAATTTCATTAAATGGAAACATAAGTTCTGAGTGGTGCATATGGAGCATTCGTCCAGACGATGATGGAATCGGGACCAAAGGGGCGAATGGCCCCTAGTTCCTCCCCGGTGGCAGGTCGAAACTCCACCGCCTGGCGCGCCACGATGTGGATCTTCCCTTTTGCCCCCATGATCGACTGGTAGAAAATCACCACATCGGTGGAGAATGTAAAGCTCTCCGACGTCTCCTTCTCTATTACTATTAGTGCTGTCTCGGACAACTCCGTCGGTCGCACCGGCACTAGGTCTTCCTCCTCGGGGAGCATCCAGAAGAGGGCGTGGTAGTGCGGCCATGCATCATACATGCACGGCATCTCAGGTCGGTTGGCACAGACGCTTGATAGGTGGCCACCGGAGGTGCGCACATAGTACTCCTCGAAGCCGTCTAAGCGCGGCCGGATACGCATGGTGAGCTCGTCGCCGGAGCACTGGAACAGCAGCACGTGGTCGCCGGGGAACTCCAAGGTTTTCCACATCTGCATTGGAACAGCAGCAGGCTGCATATCTTCAGGCTTAGCCTGGTTGTTTGTACTGAAGTCCTCCTTATCCTATTACATGGAATGCAAAGATATAAAGCAAGTGTTTTTTGAAGACAATCACCAGGCGAGGATCCTTAATTAAGTTGCAGTAATAAGTAGATTAAAGGGACCAGTTTAGGATCTAGTGAGGCATTGCGACCAAAACGCAGCAAATAACAGTATGATGATCGATATACCTTTTTATGATTTCCAACTATAATAATAGTATCACGACCAACCAAACATGTTTAACTGAATATGTACAGAACTATGTAAATGTGAATTCAACCAGGTGGTCCTATACTCCTATATGTACAACTATTGATACCCACGTCGATAGACGGATAGAGTTCAACTAGGTTGAGATTGAATCGCATGTCAAAAAAATGGTTGAGATTGAGTCGATGGGTGTACTTAGTTGAAAGGAGAAACAATGGTCAAACGGCGATGCATACACACTTACCATGATTCCACCTTGGTGATGATCATCCTCTTTCGGTTGTTGGACGCCGTGCTCGCTCGTCTTCTCTTCGTCGCTTGCGATTGCGATTTTGGGACTCACTGTCGTATCCATGATCGATGTAGGGTTTCTAGAGAGCATACCTACTGATTCACGTCCTTCCATACCGTGCTGATTTGCCTCGATCTCTGCATTAAAATCAATCTCATCTAGTTGCTCTACTGAAAGTAAACTAAAAACGTTGATTAGTAAGTTCTACTTACGCATCCGCTCCGTCTGGATCACCATGGTCGGCTCCTCAATCTTGCAGGACACAGCGGAACAATAGGTGGCTAAGGAGAGCAGCGTGGCGAAGAACAACGCCTGTCTTGCCCTCCGTCCGGCCGGCATAATAAGGTCGCTTCTTGGGGAGCACTGAATTGCTGGCAAGGAAGCGCCGCCGGCGACCATGAACTCGAACATTAAGATCCTCACCTTTACACGAACAAGACAACAAGGTCGTCAACTAGTCTTACGTTTTGTTCGGTTCTTATTATATGGGGCAAGCCTTACGTTTCCTACACGGGTACGATAGAAGAAAAAAATAATCGAAGG
>QXEO01001072.1:0-85880 GCA_007115705.1 Dactylis glomerata | reverse complement strand
CCCAACCATGTTAATAAGGAGCAAGAAATCATTAAGGATCCCTGCATCACTCAAAAAGTTAATACAAGGGAAGGTGGATGGATGTGCATCTCCATCATCCCCTTCAAGGTTCGGTGACATGAGATCCTCATTATAAGACATCCTATATTGATCAGTGGATCTTGAGGGCCTTGATGACCTTCGTGCATCACTTTCAAACACTTCTCCATATGTGAAGTTGTCCATCTCCCTTCTCTGAATTTTTTTTACAAACTCATAAAAAGTGATCTTAAGACAAGCAAGTGTAGGAAGCCATTATAGTGGGTTACTAGAGAGCCAACATGCATCAAAATAACAATTCTAAGCAATAGAACAAGCATGCATACTCATTTATACTGTCACCTACAATGCTAAAATACTCAAGAAATACTCCACCAAAAGAAATTCTACTTGGACAAGCGGAGGAGTCACATGCCGGAGAACAAATGCTCCAAATCTCAGCAGAAATGTTGGGCTGAGCAAGGAGATCGAAAAATCGAGGTGAAGAACAGCAAGAACTCGGGTTTGAGCTAAGTGTGTCGTTGTTTTCGGGAGAGAGAAAGAGCAGGGGAGGAAGAGATAAGTGAGGGGCCAGGTGGGGCCCTCTCACACCTAGGTGGCGCGGCCAGGGCTGGGCCGCGCCACCTATGTGTGAGGTGGCATGGTAGCCCCTCCTAGTGCCTCCCAAGTGTCTCTCTGCCCCATTTTTAACATAAAAATTTATAAAGAATTTTCTGGAATTTTTCGAGAAACTTTATTTTCGAGGATTTTTCAGAAATTGGCATATCGATAAAAATTCAGAAAAATGAAGATGAAAAGATTTCAAGCAAATCAAAACCAAGCATGCAGCAGCTCTGAGATACTCTTAATCATGCAACTAAACTGAAGGAATAAAAATTGATGAAAGTAAATACAAGTGAGGTGGAGTGGATGCAGTGAAAATGAAGTTTCGTTCATATAAAATCACTTTTGTTAACAAGGTTGATCAAGTCTTGTTCCCAAACTAACTTTATATGAGGCAAAACTTTGCATTTCACTAAACGCTTATGTTACCTCAACTTTGATAGGTATAGTCCCAACCATAACAATTTGATATTCTTCCTTGGGCTTTCGCTCTGAACAAATAATTTGACCAACTTTGATGGTCTCAACATGCTTGATCAAATTTAGAGCATTCTTCCTATCAATCTTCTTGGGAAAATAAGCTGTGTACTCTTTGTCATTGACATTAAAAGTGACTTTTCCTTGATTGCAATTAATAACAGCACCTGCGGTGTTTAGAAAAGGTCTCCCAAGAATAATAGACATATTATCATCTTCAGGCATTTCCAACACAACAAAGTCAGTTAAAATCAAATAGCTGTTAGCAACTTGAACAGGAACATTTTCACATATACCAATAGGAATAGTAGTAGACTTATCAGCCATCTGCAAAGATATATCAGTTGATACTAATTTTTCTAGATCAAGTCTCTTATAAAGAGAAAAAAGCATGACACTAACTCCAGCTCCCAAATCACATAAAGCAGTTCTAACATAGTTATTTTTAATGGAGCAAGGAATAGTAGGTATACCTGGATCTCCAAGCTTCTCCGGAACTTTACCATCAAAAGAATAATTAGCAAGTAAGGTGGAAATTTCCTCATTAGGAATTTTCCTTTTGTTAGTGACAATATCTTTCATATATTTTGCATAAGGGGGCATTCTAATAGCATCAGTCAAAGGAATTTGCAAAAATAAAGGTCTCATCCATTCACAAAACCTGTTGTAGTGTTCTTCTTCCTTGGACTTGTGTTTTTTACCAGGAAAAGGCATTGTTTTCTATACCCAAGGTTCTCTCTCTTTACCATGCTTGTTGGCAATGAAGTCTTCTTTGGTGTACTCTGCATTTTTATCACTCTTTTCTGGTTCCTCTTCAACTTCTTCTTTATCGGAAGCATCTCCTGGTTCAGTTTCAGCATCAAAAATAGAAACACTGTTAGGATCTTTACCTGCATCAGATGATTCTGTGGTTGTTTTATGCTTCTTCTTCTTCTCCTTAGAAGGAATATCATCACTTGAAGTACGTTGAGAATCTTGCTCGACCCTCTTAGGATGTCCTTCAGGATATAATGGATCTTGAGTAGCAGCGCCACTTCTTGTGCGTATTTCACATGCTTGCTTCTCTCTTGCGGCATTAACTAGCAAGTCTTTTTGCACCTTGGTAAGCTGATCAATTTGCGTTTGAACCATTTGAAAATGTTTAACAAGTATCTTCACATCATTAGCGGTTCTCTCCACAATATTCTGCAACTTATTAATAGCTCTAGAATTTTCCAACAAATGATTATGCACCATTCTATTAAAATTTTCTTGCTTAACAATAAAATTATCAAATTCATCTAAGCATTGATCAGGAGGTTTAGTATAAGGAATATCTCTTTCATCAAAGCGTTGGAGAGAGTGTACCTCAATAGTTGATGAGTGAGGGATTGGCTTACATAATTCTTCTATAGGAGGTAAATTCTTCACATCTTCGGCCTTAATACCTTTCTCCTTAAGAGATTTCTTAGCTTCCTTCATAACTTCATCATTTAATTCAATCATCCCTCTCTTCTTCGATGTAGGCTCTGTAGATGGCGCAGGGGTTGGTGCTGGTGTTGGCTCAACTAAAGTCCAATCATCATGATTTCGGCTTATTTTAGCCATTAATTCTTCAGCATCAGCCGGTTCTTTCCCTGAAAACACAACCAGCACAACTATCCAAATATGACTTAGATTCATCCGTTAGTCCATTATAAAATATATCAAGGAGTTCGTTTTTAGGCAATGGTTCTTTAGGCAAAGCTCTAATTAAAGAACAAAACCTTGTCCAAGATTCAGGCAATATCTCTCCTTTTCCCTATTCAAAATCAAAGATTTTCTGCACAGCGGCATGTTGAGCACTAGCAGGAAAATATTTCTGAAAGAAAGCATTAACCAAAGCAATAGGACTAGTAAGAGATCCAGGAGACAACCTATTAAACCAAGTTTTAGCTGCATCTTTCAACGAGAAAGGAAAAATCTTAGCAGCAAAGTAAGTGCGGAGCTTAATATCATCAGAAAACAAATTACTCAAAGTAGAAAGCTCATTCATGTGCCCCATAGCACTCTCATCTTTAGTACCACAAAAAGGAGTTTTCTCAACAATAGATATGTAAGATAAATCCAAAGAGAAATCATAATCCTTGTCTCTAATATTTATGGGAGAAGCAGCAAACTTAGGATCAGGAGACAAATTATATCTAACAGAACATCTTGCAAGAAGTTCTCTAACATTACCAGCATTACGAGCAGCACGTGCTTCAGCAATAAAATCATGATTAAGCTCAATATAAGCATCATCATCATAATCATCACTAGGACATTCCCTAGACTCAGGTGAACTAACAGGTGTAACAACGGTGTTTCCCAACTTAGCTCTAGCAATAGTAGCATCTAAAAAGGAACCTAGTGAACCACTCTCATCAAGCACAGTAGAAGCATCATCTAAATTATCAGTGGCATTTTCAATCTCAGCAGAAGTAGTAGCAGTAGCATGTGGGTGTGGTGGTGTAAGCAACTTACTCATAACAGACGGTGAATCAAGAGCAGCAGAGGTGTTGAGAGTCGTACCTCTTCTTGTAGTGGATGGCAATATAGGAACTTTTCCATCACGAGGTTTACCCATGATGAAGGGATTTCAGCGAACAATATGAATACCAAGTGAACTTACAAATAAAGCTATGCTCCCCGGCAACGGCGCCAGAAAATAGTCTTGATGACCCACAAGTATAGGGGATCGCAACAGTTTTCGAGGAAAGTATTACCCAAATTTATTGATTCGACACAAGGGGAGCCAAAGAATATATGTAAGCCTTAACAGATAAGTTGTCAATTCAGCTTCACCTAGAAACAGTCTTGTTCGCAATGGTTTATCAGTAGCAATAGTTTTATAGTGGTGACAGTAGTGAAACAGTAACATCAGTAGTAAAATAGCAGCGGTAATAGTAACAGTAGTAAACAGTAGGAACAAATACTGTAGGCATAGGGATGGATTACGGGTGTTGCATGGATAAGATAATTCATGAAATCAATGAGACATGGGCATTGCAGATAAATAATGATAAAGCATCCTAGTACAAACAATCATAGGCATGTGTTCCGTAAATAGTCGTACGTGCTCACAAGGAGAAACTTGCACGACATCTTTTGTCCTACCAGCCTGTTGCAGCAGGGCCTCAAGGGAAACTACTGGTAATTAAGGTACTCCTTTTAATAAAGTACCGGAGCAAAGCATTAGCACTCAGTGAACACATGTGATCCTCATATCATAGCCATCCCCTCTGGTTATCCCAATTTCTATCACTTTGGGGCCTCGGGTTCCGGACAACAATATGTGTATACAACTTGTAGGTAAGACCATAAACAACAAGTATCATCATAGAAATAATAGCATGTTCAGATCTGAAATCATGGCACTCGGGCCCAAAGTGACAAGCATTAAGCACAACAAATTGCAACAATATCATAGGCACTAAATAAAGATACTAGGCACTATGCCCTAACAATCTCATATCAAATTACATGAACAATCTCATCCAATCCCTACCATCCCCTCACCTACAGCGGGGGAATTACTCACACATGGATGGGGGAGTCACGGATGGTCGATGGAGTGACGTCGGTGATGATGGTGATGAAGATCTCCTCCAAATCCCAGTCCCGGCAGGGTGCCAGAACGGAGTTTCTGGTTCCGAATCGCGGTTTCTGATGGCGGCGGCGCAACGGAAGTCTATCTGGGAAAAACACCGTCTCCCTGATATTATGTCGTCAGAGGGTATATGTAGGCAAGAGGGGAGGCCGAGAGGATGGCTGGGGCCTCCTCACGCCAGGTGATGTCTACACACGCTTCTGTTCTTGTAGACAGTGTTGGGCCTCCAAGTGCAGAGGTTTGTAGAGCAGCAGCAAGTTTCCCTTAAGTGGATCACCCAAGGTTTATCGAACTCAGGGAGGAAGAGGTCAAAGCTATCCCTCTCAAGCAACCCTGCAATTACGATACAGAAAGTCTCTTGTGTCCCCAACACACCCAATACACTTGTCAGATGTATAGGTGCACTAGTTCGGCGAAGAGATAGTGAAATACAAGTGGTATGGATGATTATAAGTAGCAAATGTGACTTGAAGTAAATATCGCTGCGAGCAAACATGTAACAAAACAGGAAGTAAATGGTGTGCAATGCTTGGAAACAAGGCCTAGGGATCATACTTTCAGTAGTGGACACACTCCCAACAAATATAACATAATTGAACAAATAAACAACTTCTCTTCACTATGGTACTCTGAATTACTCTCCTATTGAACAACACTAATCATTGCGTAGTGGCTACAGAAGCACCCCTTAAAGTTCGTCAAGTACTTGACAAACACCACTCATAGAGATATCCAAATCAAATCACAACTCAAGATAGATCTTATTGCAACTTAGACCAAGTAGTAACACGGTGCACACACTGTCAACATTACACCATGAAAAGGAGGAATAGATCACTTCAATACTATTATAGTTATAATTATTCTCATAATCCATAAAAGATCACAATCGTAGCCTAGACCAAGTACCACCATGATGCATGCACTGTCACCGTTACACCATGGCAGGAGGAATAGATTACTTTAATAACACCACTAGAGTACACATAATATCTCAATAATAACATCTACTTGTTCAACATGATACAAAGCTCACGATCACATAAAGATCACATCATGGGAGAGAGAGGTGAACCACATAGCTACCGGTAGAGCCCTCAGCCCTGGGGATGAACTACTCCCTCCTCATCATAGGAGACAACAAGGTTGATGGAGATGGCGGTGAGGTCGATGGAGACGACGGAGACGGTGATGGAGACCGATGGAGATGGCTCCGGGGGCACTTCCCCGTCCCGGCAGGGTGCCGGAACAGAGACTTCTATCCCCCGAAATTTGTCGACGGTGGCGGCGGAGCTACGGAACTGCTTCTGGAAAATTGCCGACTCTCCTAGGGTTTTCCGTCCCGAGGCTTCTTATAGGCGAAGGGGCGTCGTCAGAGGGCAGCCAGGGGCTCCTCACACCAGGGTGGCGCGGCCAGGGCCTGGGCCGTGCCACCTATGTGTGAGGGCGGCCTCTGGCCCCCCTCCGGCTCTCTTTCGGTCTTCGGGAAGCTTCCGGGAAAAATAAGACTTCTGGAACTTGTTTCGTCCAATTCCGAGAATATTTCCTGTGTAGCTTTTCTGAAACACAAAAACAGCAAAAAACATGGAACTGGCACTGTGGCGACTTGTTAATAGGTTAGTTCTGGAAAATGCATAAAAGTGCCACGAAGTGTAACGAAACATCGGGTAAATGGTGTAAAAACGAGCATGGAGCATCAAAAATTATAGATACATTGGAGACGTATCAGCATCCCCAAGCTTAACTCCTGCTCGTCCTCGAGTAGGTAAGTGATAACAAAAGAAATAATTTTTGAGGTGACATGCACCTACACAATCTTGATCATATATGTAAGCATTGTGAGCTGGGATCATAAGAACTTAAAACATGGGCATGAAAGATATAATCTTTGACAATAAAAACTTAGCAACCATGTTATAACATGAAAATGAACACAAACAAAAGATCATGAAAATGAAATAATGAAAGTCAAACGTATGTTCAAATCATAAGGAAAAACATACAAATGGTTTTCAGCTTGTCCTTCAAAGAGAGCAAAACATAAATGCATAGGACACCTTCAAGTTTAAGAGGGCGACTAAATACAAATAATTTAAGAATAAGTGAAACCATGATCATGAATCAATCAATGAAAACTTTGGGACAATGCACATTATACTCAGAATGACAACTATGCTCTCTTAATGGTGCATAAAGATAGAAGGTGGTCACTCAACATAAAAGTAAAAGAAAGGCCCTTCGCAGAGGGAAGCAGTGATTAAACATGTGCTAGAGCTTTTCATTTGTAAAACAGAGAGATAAAAATTGGGTTTTGAGAGGTGGTTGCTTTTGTCAACGACTGGCAATGGGGTTCTTACTATCTTCCATACAAAAATGAAGCAAGTTTTTGAGAGAGAGATTGGCACTTTTGTGCTCTTTTATAAAGCTTGGCACTCCTCCCCACCTTTTTTCCTTTCTCAAACCACGGCTAACCGATTCCATCGGGTGCCCACTAACATTCACATTCCATGGAGGAGTGCCTTTTTTCTTTCTTTTTTCTCTTTTTTTCTTTTTGGAATAAGCAATATGGAAGATAGCAAATCCGACCACTACGTCCCCATGAGCTGAAAACAGTGTCACAAAACGAGAAGTATTTTGAAAGTTTTGAAAGGTAGCACATGAAAATTTACTTGGAATGGCTTACAAATACCATGCATAGGAATATATAGTGGGCACAATGTCAAACTTGGTTTTTGGGAGTTGGATGCACGAGTAGAGCTCATACTCAGTACAAGGCGAGGGCTAGCAAAAGACTGGGAGCGACCAACTAAGAGAGCAATAACGGCCATAATCATGCAAAGCGACAAAGCAACATTAAAAGAAGCATAAGATTGCATCAAAAGTCAGAAACTAAATGATCATAGAGGCTATTGGCGACTTATTTTGTAGTCAACATGTGTAAGCATGTGCCAAGTCAACCCAAATAAAGCATCAAAGGAGAAAACCAAATAAATGCTTCCATATAATAAAAACAACGCATGATTTTTTTCAAAGGCTCATTAAGCAATCTCAGTCATTTGAGACAAGTCATGCTACAGCAAAACCACTAAGTATACTATCAAAAAGACATCAAGCATGACATGCAAAAGCCTAAGCCGCAGTCTGCACAAGCTCCTTCTTGTACCACTTTTTGCATAAAGCTTTTTCTCTTTCCCAACACCATTTGAAATTTTTATAAAGACACCTCTTTTGATGAAAACCAAATTGCTAGTAGGTATGTATGGTGGACACTTTGGAAAACTTTGGTTTTTAGGAGTTGGATGCACGAGTAGAGCTCATACTCAGTACAAGGCGAGGGCTAGCAAAAGACTGGGAGCGACCAACTAAGAGAGCAATAACGGCCATAATCATGCAAAGCGACAAAGCAACATTAAAAGAAGCATAAGATGGCATCAAAAGTCAGAAACTAAATGATCATAGAGGCTATTGGCGACTTATTTTGTAGTCAACATGTGTAAGCATGTGCCAAGTCAACCCAAATAAAGCATCAAAGGAGAAAACCAAATAAATGCTTCCATACAATAAAAACAACGCATGATTTTTTCAAAGGCTCATTAAGCAATCTCAGTTATTTGAGACAAGTCCTGCTATAGAAAAAATCACTAAGCATACTATCAAAAAAGATATCAAACACGACATGCAAAAGCCTAGGCCGCAGTCTACACAAGCTCCTTCTTGTACCACTTTTTTGCATAAGGCTTTTTCTCTTTTCCAACACCATTCGAACTTTCTTAAACACCTCTTTTGATGAAAACCAATAAAGACCAGAGGCAAAAAATACACCTTGATAAAAAGATATAACAAGATCTGAACATAAATCAAGGCGAAAAATGCAAGCCAAACCCAGTAGCAGAAAAAGAGAACACTCGTTGAAACGATAAGAGTGAAAAATGGAGTGTTCTTGGCAAATGAAAAATGGAGTTCATCTCCTCCAAAAGAAACATGATGTGATCTAACCATTTATTGCAGCAAACAAAACAAAATAAAACTAAAACAAGTGACGCTCTAAGAAAAATGCATAGTGCATGAAGCAATAAAAATATAGTGTTTTGAAAGGTGACCTGATTTTTGCCGATGAAGAAGGGGTGCCTCGGGGGCATCCCCAAGCTTTGAAGCTTGTAATTCTTGGATATTTCTTGGGGTGATGCATGGGCATCCCCAAGCTTGAGCTTTTGTCCATTCTTCATCTCATCTCATCATTCTCCAATCCCTACACTTGAAAACTTCCTTCATACAAAACTGAACACAAATCTATTAGCAACATTAGTGTAAGCATCGTAATGAATTAACCCTTTTTGCTTCAGGTTTCAACTCAAAACCACCACATATAAAGCATATACTACTGTAGCAACTTCCCCAAAAGTTCTATGATCAAAAGAACTCAAAAGAAAGCGATAAAGCGGCAAACACAAATATTGGCAGAAATCTGTCAAAACAGAACAGCTGATAAAGGTCGAATTTTTAAGGGGTTTTCTGTTACTCAAATCAAAAAGTGTTAAACTAACGAAAGTTTGGATATAACCTGGGGCATGTGTACAAGAAATCGCAGGTCCAAAAGATATACAGAGAATTTTCACGAATTTTTACGGTGCAGCACCGAAAACAGTTTCAGGACAGCAACATCCCCAAATCTTTACCTCACTCGAATTAGAGGCTTCTCTTGGAACAGAAACGAAATAAAAAGGATAAGGAGCGGTTATTACAGTAGTAATAGCTTCCAAGACTCAAATAAAAGAAAAAGTACTATCAAGAGTGCTTTTCTTTAACGCCTTTGATCTAGGCGCAGTAATTTGCAAAGATGCTCAGGTGGGCGCCATATAAGAGCTTGAGGCAAAGGCGCCATATAGAAACTTAAAGTAATAGAGAGCATCAAAAAGCAGATATGAAAGACATTTAAATCTAAACCACTTCCTATGCATAGGAATCTTGTAAGAAAATAAATCAATGAGGCACATGGTAGCAAGCATGGATAGATAAAACAAGTGCCACTTCAAGATTTGCAACATAAAGAGGGGAAACTTAATATTGTTGAGATCCATCAAACCATGTTTCCCTCTCACATAATAACTTTCAGTAGCATCATGAATAGAACTAACAACATAACTATCACATAAAGCATCCCTATCATGAGCCACATGCATAAAAGAATTAATACTCACCACAGGAACAATAGTAGTTGGAGCAGATTCAACAGAATAATTATTCTCATCACCATAATCATCAAAAATAGGAGGCATATTGTAATCATAACTAATTTTCTCCTCAAAAGTAGGTGGACTGAAAATATTATCCCCATCATCATAACCATCATATACTAGAGGTTTAGTATCATCACAAGCTAGAGAACAGCTATTTCTCAAAGCATATTCTTCAAACATATCATCATAAGAAGAAACATCACATATGGGAGATAAAATATTATGAGAACAAACTTTATCCACTAAAGCTGGAGAACTAAAAATATCATGCTTAACAAAACTAGCTTCCCCAAGCTTAGACTTTTCTATAGCATTACCAATAACGGTGTTCGAAACATTCATACTAACAACACTATTAGCATGCAAATTAAGCTCCAAAGGTTTTTCAATTTTCTCTTCAAACACTTCATATCTAAACTCAGGAAAAAGACTAAAGAACTCTTTGTTTTCCATTAAGCCTAACTAGTGAAAATAAAAACAAGAAACAAAAAGATGTAATTGCAGAATCTAAAGGAAATAACTCCGAGTACTCACACAGGAGAATGCGAGTACCTTTTACCTTACCTCCCCGGCAACGGCGCCAGAAAAGAGCTTGATGTCCACACACGCTTCTGTTCTTGTAGACAGTGTTGGGCCTCCAAGTGCAGAGGTTTGTAGAGCAGCAGCAAGTTTCCCTTAAGTGGATCACCCAAGGTTTATCGAACTCAGGGAGGAAGAGGTCAAAGCTATCCCTCTCAAGCAACCCTGCAATTACGATACAGAAAGTCTCTTGTGTCCCCAACACACCCAATACACTTGTCAGATGTATAGGTGCACTAGTTCGGTGAAGAGATAGTGAAATACAAGTGGTATGGATGATTATAAGTAGCAAATGTGACTTGAAGTAAATATCGCTGCGAGCAAACATGTAACAAAATAGGAAGTAAACGGTGTGCAATGCTTGGAAACAAGGCCTAGGGATCATACTTTCAGTAGTGGACACACTCCCAACAAATATAACATAATTGAACAAATAAACAACTTCTCTTCACTATGGTACTCTGAATTACTCTCCTATTGAACAACACTAATCATTGCGTAGTGGCTACAGAAGCACCCCTTAAAGTTCATCAAGTACTTGACAAACACCACTCATAGAGATATCCAAATCAAATCACAACTCAAGATAGATATTATTGCAACTTAGACCAAGTACTAACACGGTGCACACACTGTCAACATTACACCATGAAAGGAGGAATAGATCACTTCAATACTATCATAGTGATAATTATTCTCATAATCCATAAAAGATCACAATCGTAGCCTAGACCAAGTACCACCATGATGCACGCACTGTCACCGTTACACCATGGCAGGAGGAATAGATTACTTTAATAACACCACTAGAGTACACATAATATCTGAATAATAACATCTACTTGTTCAACATGATACAAAGCTCACGATCACATAAAGATCACATTATGGGAGAGAGAGGTGAACCACACAGCTACCGGTAGAGCCCTCAGCCCTGGGGATGAACTACTCCCTCCTCATTATAGGAGACAGCAAGATTGATGGAGATGGCAGTGAGGTCGATGGAGACGGCGGAGACGGCGATGGAGACCGATGGAGATGGCTCCGGGGGCACTTCCCCGTCCCGGCAGGGTGCCGGAACAGAGACTTTTGTCCCCCGAAATTCGTCGACGGCGGCGGCGGAGCTATGGAACTGCTTCTGGAAAATTGCCGACTCTCCTAGGGTTTTCCGTCCCGAGGCTTCTTATAGGCGAAGGGGCATCGTCAGAGGGCAGCCAGGGGCTCCTCACACCAGGGTGGCGCGGCCAGGGCCTGGGCCGCGCCACCTATGTGTGAGGGCGGCCTCTAGCCCCCCTCCGGCTCTCTTTCGGTCTTCGGGAAGCTTCCGGAAAAAATAAGACTTCTGGAACTTGTTTCATCCAATTCTGAGAATATTTCCTGTGTAGCTTTTCTGAAACACAAAAACAGTAGAAAACAGGGAACTGGCACTGTGGCGACTTGTTAATAGGTTAGTTCCGGAAAATGCATAAAAGTTCCACGAAGTGTAACGAAACATCGGGTAAATGGTGTAAAAACGAGCATGGAGCATCAAAAATTATAGATACGTTGGAGACGTATCACCAGGGTGGCGCGGCCAGGGCTGGGCCGCGCCACCAGTGTGTGAGGGGCCCTCAGGCCTCCTCTCCCTCATGTCTTGTGGCTCCGTGGGTCTTTTGGTGAAATAGGATTTTTCATGATTTTTCCCAAATTTTTACTGAAAGTTGATTTCTGCACAAAAATGAGACACCAGAGCAATTCTGCTGAAAACAGCGTCAGTCCGTGTTAGTTGTATTCAAAACACACAAATTAGAGGAGAAACGATAGCAAAAGTGTTCGGGAAAGTATATACGTTTTGGACGTATCACTGGCCGAGCCTGCTCCTTGCCCGACCAGCACATCCTGGCCGGCCTTCTTGCTGCCGACATTCTTGTCAGCTTGGCTGGCATTTTTCTGAACTATTGCCTGCTTTCCAGCGATTACCGGATTATACACCTGGATCTGCTTGTCCCGGCGGCCAGAGGTCACACTTCCGGCACGCCGGGCGCTTGGATGCAGGGACGAAGCCTGGCCCTTCGACCTCGCACCGGCACCTCCCACCGACGCAATGTACTGGGATGCACCGGCACCTGGGTTTGCCTTCTTAAAGGCCTCCTGCTGCTTGGTAGCCTCAGAAAAAAGATGGTTAAGCCGGGCTTGCTGCTCACGCAGTGCTTCGCCGGATAAATTAGATAAGTCCTTAGCTACTTCTGCTGTTGCTCTAAGATTCTTCACTGGTGAGCTATAGATTACCTTAGGTACAGTACTAGTTGCACTATAACTCTTAGCTCTAGCATCTTTACCTAGCTCAGCGTTAAGATCTCTACCTCTAGTTCTAACTTCCTCTATCCGGCTAGGCCGGGTTACCACAGGAGTAAAACCATGGGCTGCCTCATACTCACGGAGTTGCCGGTTAAACCGTTCGCGCTCCTGATGCATGGCCAGGGCCTCGTCGAAGAGGGTCTGGCGAGATCCCTCCAGAATCTCCTTTGTCTGCTCTGGATCATCACTGGATCGCACCGGCTCAAGAAGCCGATCGATGATGGGGAGGAGGGTGGCCCCTAGCCGGCACGCCGGAAGTGTCGGCCAGGTTCTCAACCCGCTCCAACGGAGGACGCACTGACCTCTTGGCCTTCGGCGGCTCCGGGGGAGTATCTGCTGCTGCTGCTAGTGCTTTGCCGGCACCATCCGCCGATGGCACGGATGTGCCGGCCATCATTACCTCTGCCGACTCTACTGGGCGAGCGCTACGCCCAGCGTGAGCCAGCAGATGCGACAGAGGATCCGCCACCACCAGCACCCTCTTCCTGCAAATACTCTCTGTCCCTACGTACACCTCGTGGGAACCGAAAGACATGATCCGGCCATCCCTGGGGAACGGCCGGCCGCCGAGACATCCGGCGTTGTCGCTGATGAAGCTGAGCGAGTCTAGCCTCTGGACGAGGCCAGAGACCACGCGCACCCCTGACGCCGCTATCACGGACCCTGTCCGAATGAAGACTCCGCCCAGCATATCGATCTGCCCCACGGTGGGCGCCAAATGTCGTCGTAGTGAAACAACATATGCCATGGGATGGCTTATATGGGGGCCGAACTAGATGCTGGAGGATTCGGGAGAGGGGAGCGAGCTAAGAAGCATGACAGAAAGGAACACACGATCTACCCAGGTTCGGGGCTCTCGTAAGGAGATAACACCCCTACTCCTACTCTACTGGTTATATATTTGGAACGATGGAGTGTACAACAATGGTGCTTCCTAGCTCTCAGTGAGAGGAGGAAGATGAATTATTAACTGAGAGAATGAGCAGAGACCAACCCCTAGCTAGGGCTCCCTGTGCCACCTTATATAGTGGTGGCCAGGGTTACAACGGTCATACACATGCATATGACACTGGCTATAGTCCAAGTAGGACAAGGTGACGATGGCTGCCACCCTTGACTTTGCCCCTGATTGCTCTCGATGGGACTCACCATCCCTGTACCTTGTACCTGCTTTGACTGTGACCTTACCGCTGTGAGGTAAGGACTGTAATTTGGCACAGTGATGGTTGTTAGACCACCACTGTGCACCCTGTCATCATGACCTTCCTCCATACTTGGATGTTTCCTCCCTTGATTGCAGGGATATGACACCTTGGTTGACTTCTGTATCCCGGATATAGCCGTTGGCCATATCCTGGACCTATGTGCCGGACCAACGACCCAAGGTCGGGTAATCCAGCCTCCCCTGTTCCTGCATGGTATAACAACTAAGTTAGACCGGCATATCTATACACGCACCGGCACATCTCTCCAAGTATCCCGGCTATGCCGATATATCAGAACACTGATCGGGATACGCCTTATATGCTGGTCTGGCCGATACTTTTATATTCCGGCCAGACCCAACTTTGGTCAACCAACATAAAGTCAAGCATATTCCTTATATCTTTCTAGTCTCTTGACCCTACCGAGGGTCATCCCCCCGACAGTCTTGATTCTCAAATACTTGCTAATTGTCTTAAGGCCTTTGCCTCTTATCTTGATGTTCCAAAGAAAGATTGGAACAAATATCATGCACCTTATAAAGATTCCATTAGTCATATTCCTGTTGCAGCTACTAAAGTTTGTACTGTTGATAGCATTGTGCCTGAACCTTATTTTGAGAAGACACCTTTCCCTGCAAAGGTAAAAAAGTATTCTACTTTGGTAAGTGTGTCTAATAAAAGCACTAAGAAAGCTGTAGAGCCTGATGAGCAAATTACTATTAAGTCTCCTGTAGCTATATTGAAGGACCTTGTTACTAAAGATGTAGGGGATGAATATATTCTTTTTTGTGAAGATGCTTCTAACATTCTCTCACATCCTAAAAGGCATAGAAAAACAAGTGTTCCTGTTATTTCCGTCAGGATTGGAGATCATTGCTATTATGGTTTATGTGACATTGGTGCTAGTGCAAGTGCCATTCCCTTAGCGCTTTACAAAGAAATTATGCATGAGATTGGCACTTGTGAACTTGAAGATATTGATGTGGTTGTTCAGCTTGCTAATAGAGAGACTGTTTGGCCTCTTGGTATTGTTCGAGATGTGGAAGTCCTATGCGGTAAGACTAAATATCCCACTGATTTTCTAGTACTTGGTAAGGAGGCTAGTAAAACTTGTCCTATTATTTTTGGTAGACCCTTTTTGAATACTTGTGGTGCCGTGATAGACTGTAAGAAGGAGAAAGTTTTTACTAAGTTTAATGGAGAGTCTTATGTGTTTAATTTTTCCAAGTTTGCTAAGACTTCTTATGAAAATAACATGCCTAATGAAAATTTTCGAGTTGAACAGCTTGCTTCTATTGCTCTTGCTCCTAATAATGCTTTGCAGCAATTCATGGAAGATCACGAAAGTGACATTTTCAGTAAGGAAAGAGAAGAGATTGACGATATTTTCCTTCGTCAACAACCATTAATCAAGCACAATTTACCTGTGGAGGATCTTGGTACCACTTTGCCACCTAAGGAAGATCCTATTTTTGAATTGAAACCTTTACCTGATGATCTTAAATATGCTTATATTGATGATAAGAAAATATATCCTGTTATTATTAGTTCTAAGCTTTCAGGAAAGGAAGAAGAAAGATTATTGGAGATATTGAGGAAACACCGAGGAGCTATGGGATATACTCTTGATGATTTAAAAGGGATTTGTCCCACTTTATGTCAGCATGCTATTAACATGGAGAAAGACGCGAAGCCGGTTGTGGAGCATCAACGCCGCTTAATTCCCAAGATGAAAGATGTGGTAAGAAATGAGGTATTAAAGCTCCTTGATGCTGGTATTATTTATCCTATTGCTGATAGTCATTGGGTTAGTCCTGTTCATTGTGTTCCTAAGAAAGGAGGTATGACTGTTGTGCCTAATGAGAATAACGAGCTTATTCCTCAAAGGGTAGTAGTTGGTTATAGGATGTGCATTGACTATAGAAAAGTTAACAAGGTTACTAAGAAAGATCATTATCCTTTACCGTTTATAGATCAGATGTTAGAAAGGTTGTCTAAGAAGTCGCACTTTTGTTTTCTTGATGGTTATTCCAGTTTCTCTTAGATTGCTGTTAGGAAGGAAGATCAAGAGAAAACCACTTTTATTTGTCCTTATGGAACTTATGCTTATAGACGCATGCCTTTTGGTTTATGCAATGCTCCTGCTACTTTTCAAAGATGCATGTCTGCTATTTTTCATGGCTTTTGTGAAGAAATTGTGGAGGTTTGCATGGACGACTTCTCCGTCTATGGAACTTCTTTTGATAATTGTTTGCACAATCTTGATAAAGTTTTGCAGAGGTGTGAAGAAACTAATCTTGTTCTTAATTGGGAGAAATGCCACTTTATGGTAAATGAAGGAATTGTCCTTGGACATAAAATTTCTGAAAGAGGTATTGAAGTTGACAGAGCAAAAGTTGAGGCAATTGAGAAAATGCCCTATCCCAGAGATGTTAAAGGTATTCATAGTATTCTTGGTCATGCTGGTTTCCATAGGGGGTTTATTAAAGATTTCTCTAAGATTTCAAAGCCTCTTACTAATCTTCTTCAAAAAGGTGTACCATTTGTCTTTGATGATGATTGTAAGGAAGCTTTTGAAACTCTTAAGAAGGCTTTAACCACTACTCCTATTGTTCAACCACCCGATTGGAATTTACCCTTTAAAATTATGTGTGATGCTAGTGATTTTGCTGTTGGTGCTGTTCTTGGACAGCGCGTAGACAATAAGTTGAATGTTATTCATTATGCTAGTAAGACTCTTGATGCTGCTCAAAAGAATTATGCTACCATTGAGAAAGAGTTTCTTGCTGTTGTTTTTGCATGTGATAAGTTTAGATCTTACATCGTTGATTCTAAAGTTACTATTCATACTGATCACGCTGCTATTAGATATCTTATGACTAAGAAGGATGCTAAGCCTAGGCTTATTAGATGGGTGTTACTTTTGCAAGAATTTGATTTGCATATCGTAGATAGGAAAGGTGCTGAAAATCCTGTTGCTGATAATTTGTCTAGATTGGAAAACATTTCTTTTGATCCTATTCCTGTTAATGATAGTTTTCCAAATGAATAGTTGGCTGCAATAAATGTAACTTCGCGAGACCTTCCTTGGTATGCTGATTATGCTAACTTTATTGTTTCCAAGTATTTGCCTCCAACTTTTACAGCTCAGCAAAGAAGGAAATTCTTCTATGATTTGAGGCATTATTTTTAGGATGACCCACACTTATATAAAGAAGGAGTTGATGGTATTATGTGAAGATGCGTACCAGAATATGAGCAACAAGAAATATTGAGAAAGTGCCATGGCAGCGCTTATGGAGGACATCATGCTGGAGATAGAACCACACAAAAGGTTCTACACTCAGGTTTTTATTGGCCAACCCTCTTTAAAGATGCTAGAAGGTATGTTTTATCTTGCGATGAATGTCAAAGAGTTGGTAATATTTCTAGACGCAATGAAATGCCTATGAGTTACACTCTTGTTATTGAACCGTTTGATTGTTGGGGATTTGACTTTATGGGTCCTTTTCCTCCTTCAAAAGGATATACCCACATACTTGTTGTTGTTGATTATGTTACTAAATGGGTAGAAGCCATACCTACAAAAAGTGCCGATGGTGAGACCTCGTTAAAAATGCTTAAGGATGTTATTTTTCCTAGGTTTGGTGTGCCTAGATATCTTATGACTGACGGAGGTTCTCATTTTATTCACGGTGGTTTTAGAAAAACTCTTGCTAGATATGATGTTAATCATAGAATTGCTTCTGCTTATCATCCACAAACTAGTGGACAGGTGGAGCTTTCAAATAGAGAGATCAAGTCTATCTTGCAGAAGACTGTCAATAGATCTAGGAAAAACTAGGCTAGCAAGTTAAACGATGCTTTATGGGCTTATAGAACTGCTTATAAGAACCCCATGGGTATGTCTCCTTATAAAATGGTTTACGGAAAAGCGTGTCACTTGCCTTTAGAATTAGAACACAAAGCTTTTTGGGCAGTGAGAGAGCTTAATAGGGATTTTAAACTCGCCGGTAAGAAAAGGTTGTTAGATTTGAGCTCTCTAGATGAGTGGAGAAATGAAGCGTATGAGAATGCCAGACTTTTCAAAGAGAAAGTCAAGCAATGGCATGATAAGAGGATTCTTAAAAGAGAGTTTCATGTTGGTGAGAAAGTTCTATTGTATAGGTCCCGTCTCAGATTTTTTTGCAGGAAAGTTACTCTCTAAATGGGAAGGACCATATGTTATTGTGGAAGTGTACCGCTCAGGTGCGATAAAGATTGCTTCGTTGAAAGATGACACTACACAAGTGGTGAATGGGCAAAGACTCAAACATTATATTGCTGGAGATTCATATAATGAAGATGTTGATGTTATTGAAATAGTTTCTCCGGAAGAATTCATCCAAGACAATTTGCAGAAACCTGCAGAGTTCATTTTCGAATAGGTAACAGTTCTAGTCAGAAAAGGTTCGTGAAAAATTCTTTCTTTATTATTTTTGCTGTTTTTACTAAATATGAAAAATCACGAGACAAAAACGGGGAGGAAAAGGAGTCCGGGTGCTCCTCACACACAGGGGGCGCGGGCCCACCCCTGGCCCACACGTATATAAAGAAGGAGTTGATGGTATTATGTGAAGATGTGTACCAGAATATGAGCAACATGAAATATTGAGAAAATGACATGGAAGCGCTTATGGAGGACATCATGCTCGAGATAGAACTGCACAAAAGGTTCTACAATCAAGTTTTTATTGGCCAACCCTCTGATACGTCCATTTTGCATCACTATTTTGTATCATAATTTACTGTTATTCATTGATATATTTCATATTTAGAGATGATACTTATGTTGTTTCCTCTGTTTTTTTACATGTTTGATGATCGTTGGAGGATTTGCTGCCGGAGTCAGGATTTTGCTGGAAAAGGACCGTCAAGACACCATATTTCGGAAGATCAAGAAAATTCTAGAAAAATACCAAAAAAATATATTTTACCAAAAGACTCAGGAAACCAGAAGGAGGAGTCGAGAGGAGCCAGGGGGTAGGCTCACACATAGGGGGCGCGGCCTGGCCCCTGGCCGCGCCGCCCTAGTGTGAGGCCACCCTGGCCCACTTCAGGTCTCACCCGTTCGCGTACTTTATCGTCCTCGAAAACCTAAGTCAGGGGGGGCTCAGAGATAGACACCGCCACCTCTGCGGGGCAGAAAACACCAGAGAGAGAAAAGCTCTCCGGCAGAGAGAAATTTGCCGAGGAAATTCCTTCCCGGAGAGGGGAGATCGTCGCCATCGTCATCACCATCGCACCAGACTTCATCGGGATCATCATCATCATCTCCATCACCAGCACCTTCATCTCCACCATCACCACGCCATCCCGCTGTAACATCTTGAGTTGAATCTTGTCAAATTCTTAGGGGAAACTTTCCTGGTGTTGATTACTCTTGTGGTTGATGCTATTGAGTGGAACCGTTGAATTAAGGTTTATGTTCAGTTTGTTATTTACCATTATTTCACCTCTGATCATGATCCATATGATGTCTTGTGAGTAGTTCATTTAGTTCTTGAGGACATGGGAGAAGTCAAGTCGCTAGTAGTGGAATTATGTTGAGTAATATTTAGTGGTTTGATATTTATTTGTTGTGGTGCTATTTCACTAGTGGTGTCATGTGAACGTCGACTACATTATACTTCACCATTTATGGGCCTAGTGAGATGCATTGTGTATTTGGCTACCAATTGTGGGGTTGCTGGAGTGACAGAAACCTAAACCTCCATTGGGAAACCATTGCACCAGGGAGCGTAGGATCTTAGAGTTTAAGGCTGTGGTTAGATTTATCTTAATTACTTTCTTGTATTTGCGGATGCTTGCAAGGGGTATAATCACAAGTGTGTATTTATCCTAGTAAGGGTAGTGCGCTAGCACATGTTCACCCACATAACACTTATCAAACCAGTAAAGATTAGTTAGCGGAATGAAGCGAAAGCACTTGACAGAAACTCCCGTGTGTCCTCGAGAACGTTTGGTCATCATAAGTTACACAACCGGCTTGTCCTTTGCTAAAGAAAGGATTGGGCCACTTGCTGCAATTATTACTATTGTCTTTTATTTACTCGCACTTTATTTATTTGTATTACCAAATACCCCTGAAAACCCGTTTGCTAGTATTTACAGTGAAACCTTGATCAAAACCACTTGTCAACACCTTCTGCTCCTCGTTGGGTTTGACACTCTTATTTATCGAAAGTAATACGATACACCCCCTATACTTGTGGGTCATCACCCTCTTTAAAGATGCTAGAAGGTATGTTTTATCTTGTGATGAATGTCAAAGAGTTGGTAATATTTCTAGACGTAATGAAATGCCTATGAGTTACACACTTGTTATTGAACCATTTGATTGTTGGGGATTTGACTTTATGGGTCCTTTTCCTCCTTCAAAAGGTTATACTCATATACCTGTTGTTGTTGATTACGTTACCAAGTGGGTAAAAGCCATACCTACAAAGAGTGCCGATGGTGAGACCTCGTTAAAAATGCTTAAGGATGTTATTTTTCCTAGGTTTGGTGTGCCTAGATATCTTATGACTAATGGAGGTTCTCATTTTATTCATAGCGGTTTTAGAAAAACTCTTGCTAGATATGTCGTTAATCATAGAATTGCTTCTGCTTATCATCCCCAAACTAGTGGACAGGTAGAGCTTTCAAATAGAGAGATCAAGTCTATCTTGTAGAAGACTGTCAATAGATCTAGGAAAAACTAGGCTAGCAAGTTAAACTGTGCTTTATGGGCTTATAGAACTGCTTATAAGAACCCCATGGGCATGTCTCCTTACAAAATGGTTTACGGAAAACCGTGTCACTTGCCTTTAGAATTAGAACACAAAGCTTTTTGGGCAGTGAAAGAGCTTAATAGGGATTTTAAACTTGCCGGTAAGAAAAGGTTGTTAGATTTGAGTTCTCTAGATGAGTGGAGAAACGAAGCCTACAAGAATGCCAGACTTTTCAAAGAGAAAATCAAGCAATGGCATGATAAGATAATTCTTAAAAGAGAGTTTCATGTTGGTGAGAAAGTTCTTTTGTATAGGTCTCGTCTCAGATTTTTTGCAGGAAAATTACTCTCTAAATGGGAAGGACCATATGTTATTGTGGAAGTGTACCATTCAGGTGCGATAAAGATTGCTTCATTGAAAGATGACACTACACAAGTGGTGAATGGGCAAAGACTCAAACATTATATTGCTGGAGATTCTTATAATGAAGATGTTGATGTTATTCAAACGGTTTCTCCAGAAGAATTCATTCAGGACAATATGCAGGAACCTACAGAGTTCATTTTCGAATAGGTAATAGTTCTAGTCAGAAAAGGTTCACGTTAAACTTTCTCAGTTATATTTTTATTGTTTTTGCTAAATATAAAAAATCACGAGACGAAAATGGGAAGGAGAAGGAGTCCGGTGTGTCCTCAGACATAGGGAGCACGGGCCCACCCCTGGCCGCACCCACCTATTGTGTGAGCACCCCGGAGCTCATTTCGGTCCTGGTTTCCTCCTGAGACTTGGTTTTGATGTTTAATTTTCACCTATATAACCCCCCGGAGTCCCCGAGGTCTATATATCGTTTTCTCGTCGTGTTTTCGTTTTGTGCTATTTCTGTCAGGAGTTGATCTTAGTTTTGAGAGCACCATGGCTCCTTCAAGCAACGACAAGGGCAAGAGGCCTAGGGAAGAAGACCCCAAGCTGAAGGAGGAACATGAGGCTGGAAAATCAAGGGCGAGAAACTCTACTTTTGTAGGATCAATGAACGCCGGACGTGCCTTTTCTCATGATATGCGGGGACCAACGTTTCCAGCCTTGGATCTAAATTTCATGCCTATAATAAAAGAGGGTATGCTGGTCACTAACAAGCTTTGTGCCTAATACCGAGTTCTGGAGAGGGAGATACAGATACTTCAAGGAGAGAATCTCAGGCTTCGTAGGATGCTAGAATATTTCATTAACCCAAGGGCGATCCCACCACCGCCGAAGGAGTAATTCATCATTGGTATTGGCATCCCCTTGGCTTGTTCCAAGCTTGGGGGAGTGCCGCGGTATCACATCATTATCCTTTACTCATTTACTTTTCAAGTAGAGTCATATCATAAATAGAGAAGTTATCTTATAGAATAGTTTGCAGCATGGAAGTATCCTCCTTAGTTGGTTATCTATGTATCCCTTGGTGTGAGTTGCGGTCATAAAATATTAATGAGAAGTGGTATCGTTTACTTTCCGCACACTTTATTTTAGTTTGCAAAGTTCTTTTATATGATTAATCTTGTTGATTAGTATTGGTATCACTTTGAGAGCATGAGTAAATTTAGTTGGTTTTGGCAAACTTAGCTTGGTCAGTAGCAACATTACCTTGAGGTTTGAGTAGAAAAGAAGAAGAAGTGTTTGTAGTTACATCACTTTAGTTTTCCTTCATGTTTGGCTTATAAGCAATATTATTCTCAAAGTTAAAATTGTTGTACCTTCAAGGAAGTTTGCATGATTGTTCCTATTATATGTATGTTTATTTGTTTCATGCAACTCTTATGCTTGCTACCCAGCCTTGCTAGCCAAAAACCTGTACTGAGAGAAAATACTTCTCGTGCATCCAACTCCCAAAAACCAAGTTACTTCCAAAGAGTCCACTATAAATTCCTATGCATGGTATTTCAAGCCATTCCAAGTAAATTTTCATGTGCTACCTTTCAAAAACCTTCAAACACTTCTCAATTTGTGCCACTGTTTCTGGCTCATGAGGACGTAGTGGATGGATTTGTTATCTTCCATACTAAATTAAGTACCCCTCGACTAGGCAGCTTCATCTGCTCGTCATTAATTTTGCAAGGGAGCTGGTCAGACCATTGTAATCTCAAAAAGAAAAGAAAAAGGCACTCCTCCATGGTATGTGAAAGTTGGTCGGCACTCGATGGAATCGGTTAGCAATGGTTTGAGAAAGGAAAAGGTGGGGAGAAGTGCCAAGCTATAAAAGAGCACAATTGTGCCAACTAATCAACATCTCGGAACCGCTCTCACTTGTTTAGTATGTAAGATATCAAGAACTCCGTTGCTAGTCGTTGACAAAAGCAACCACCTCTCAAAATAGCTTTTATCTCTGTTTTACAAATGAAAAGCTCTAGCACATGTTTAATCCCTGCTTCCCTCTATGAAGGGCCTGTCTTTTACTTTTATGTTGAGTCAACCTATTCCCTTCTATCTCAAGCAAGCATTTGAGTTGTTATGTTTCACTCATCCATATGTTGATCCGTTCAATCATGTTTACTAACTTCTTTTGTTAGTACAATGCTTTTATCTGAAGGAATACATCTTTGAAAGCTTTCTATGATTGCAAAAGTTTGTTTCATTGAGCATATGGTTTTTGCTATATGAGCTCTATTTTTAAAAGGCTCCATTCAAAAGTAAGTATAGTTTGTTCATTGTTCTCTGACCAAGAACTAAGGTTTGCCATCACCAATTATAGTTTACCTTGTGCATCTTTGTTTGTGATTCCCTTTTACTTATTGCAAGTCTATATCATATAAAGGGAAATTGCTGTCTATTATAATTTATGCCTTGGTAAATATGATGCTTCTTGTCCGTATTTTGATTATCGACACTTCACTCCATAAACCTGTGGTCATGTTTACCGAGTTTAGTTTTCGCTTGGGGACAAGCGAGGTCTAAGCTTGGGGGGGGTTGATACGTCCATTTTGCATCACTATTTTCTATCATAATTTACTGTTATTCATTGATATATTTCATATTTAGAGATGATACTAATGTTGTTTCCTCTGTTTTTACATGTTTGATGATCATTGGAGGATTTGTTGCCGGAGTCAGGATTCTGCTAGAAAAAGGACTATCAAGACACCATATTTTGGAAGATCAGGAAATTCCAGAAAAATACCAGAAAATTATATTTTACCAGAAGACTGAACAAGGCAGAAGGAGGAGTCGAGAGGGGCCACGGGGCAAGCACACACACAGGGGGCGCGGCCTGACCCCTGGCCGCGCCGGCCTGTTGTGTGCCCCCCTGGCCCACTTCTGCCATCGCCCCTTCGCGTATTTCATCGTCCCCGAAAACCTAAGTCAAGGGGGGGCTTAGAGATATACACTGCCGCCTCTGCGGGGCGGAAAACACCAGAGAGAGAAAAGCTCTCCGGTAGGCAGAAATCTGCCGGGAAAATTCCTTCCTAGAGAGGGGAGATCGTCGCCATCGTCATCGCCATCGCACCAGACTTGATCGGGATCATCATCGCCATCATCCTCATCACCAGCACCTTCATCTCCACCATCACCACGCCATCCCGCTGTAACATCTTGAGTTGAATCTTGTCAAATTCTTAGGGAAAACTTTCCCGGTGTTGATTACTCTTGTAGTTGATGCTATTGAGTGGAACCGTTGAATTAAGGTTTATGTTCAGATTGTTATTTACCATTATTTCACCTCTGATCATGATCCATATGATGTCTTGTGAGTAGTTCGTTTAGTTCTTGAGGACATGGGAGAAGTCAAGTCGTTAGTAGTGGAATTATGTTGAGTAATATTTAATGGTTTGATATTTATTTGTTGTGGTGTTATTTCACTATTAGTGTCATGTGAACGTCGACTACATGATACTTCACTATTTATGGGCCTAGTGAGATGCATTGTTTATTTGGCTACCAATTGTGGGGTTGCTGGAGTGACAGAAACCTAAACCTCCGTTGGGAAACCATTGTACTAGGGAGCGTAGGATCTTAGAGTTTAAGGCTGTTGTTAGATTTATCTTAATTACTTTCTTGTATTTGCGGATGCTTGAAAGGGGTATAATCACAAGTGTGTATTTATCTTAGTAAGGGTAGTGCGCTAGCACAGGTTCACCCCCATAACACTTATCAAACCAATAAAGATTATTTAGCGGTATGAAGCGAAAGCACTTGACAGAAACTCCCATGTGTCCTCGAGAATGTTTGGTTATTATAAGTTACACAACCGGCTTATCCTTTGCTCTAGAAAGGATTGGGCCACTTGCAGCAATTATTACTATTGTCTTTTATTTACTCGTACTTTATTTATTTGCATTACCAAATACCCCTGAAAACCCGTTTGCTAGTATTTATAGTGAATCCTTGATCAAAACCACTTGTTAACACCTTCTGCTCCTCGTTGGGTTCGACACTCTTATTTATCGAAAGTACTACGATACACCCCCTATACTTGTGGGTCATCAACGCCACACCCGCTCTGATGGTTTCTCAACCGAGCTGGCCACTCTCCAAGCTCATGTCGGCGCGGCCGGTGTCGTCCCTACGCATAACATGCCGTCCATCAGCTCGCCATCGCCGACATCTGCGTGGGACGTGCGACAATGCCTTGCCCACTCCGGTGGTTTCTCGCCCGAGCTGGCCACTCTCCAAGCTCATCTTGGCGCGGCTGCTCCCATCCCTACGCATGGCCTGTCATCGGCTCGCCATTGCCGGCATCTGCGTGGGCCGTGCGGCAACGCCTCGCCCGCTCTGGCGGTGTCTCACCCGAGCTCACCGCTCCCCGAGCTCATGCTAGCGCGGCTGCTCCCATCCCAACACAAGGTCTATCGTCCTTTGGCTCGCCATTGCCGAGAGCCGCGTGGGACGCATGGGAACGGATCGCTCGCTCCGGTGGTGTCTCCCCCGAACTCAAAACTCCCCCTTCTGCTACGTCTCATGCCAGCGCCGCCGCTCCCGTCACACCGCGGGCCGTGCCAGATACCTTCTTGTCGTACTTTCCCTCCGTGCGCCTTCGTCGGCGTGCGCGACGACGCCTTGCTCGCTCCGGCGGTGGCCAGGTCGTGCAAGGAATTGGACCGGCCACACGACAAATGTCTACGAGGCAGGGACCTCCAACGCCACCGCTCCCACGTACGACGCCGCTCATGTTTCCATTGGAGGCTCGCCGTGCTTCCGCACCCCCTCTTCCTCGTAGCGGTGGCAGCACCAACTTACGATCTCGCCTGCTGCTCCGGCCGAGCACATTCGTACCCCAGAGGAGAGCATGCCTGGTGTCAAACATGGTTTCTAGACCAACTAGCGTTTATATATATGTATGTGTTTAACTATATTTATAATGTAACTGCCACCGACAATCTATCACTCTACCATGCATGTACTATTTGGTAGTCAAAAAATTATATCTTATCCACTATGTTGAAGTTTAATTATAGTTTTTGATAATTATTTTAACTGTTTCCCATGTTTGACATATTTTGTTCTCCCACTTATTTCGGTAGCAATTTTCTTTGGATTGGCCCCAGCACAATATCGTCCAGGGGCTGTACTCGCAGCCGGCTTTACAAAATCGCCGTCTCCAAAGATTTTATTTTTCACGCCAGCCCGTATATTCGTGGGCCTCTGCAGTACCTGGCGTGGGTTCTGGATTTCGCCCATTTGGAATAAATGATTTATCACGTCCGACCCGTTATCCTGACCCCCCCCCCCCCCTCCTCCCCCTATGCGCGGCGGCTGAAAATCCGGGCCGCCATCGAAAGCCTTTTTTGGAGCCGGTTTTGTTTTTAGAGATGACTAACTTGGTAAAACCGACTAAGATTCACGTGATTAAGGCCGGCCCAATTTTTTCCAACTAAAACCGCCTCCACCCGGTGTCTCTAATACTCGTTATTCTACTAGTGAATATGTTTTTACACCGTTATGAGATAGCTCATGTGATTGGTTAGGACATACTTACTTACAATCACCAATGATGAATGCACTTATCTGCGTTCACAACATAGGCTTTTTAAACATCGACACATTCGAACCTCAAAAACAAGGTCACAAACAAATTAAGCAAATGTGGCAGATGTGGGGTGGTACAAGGATGATTTTGTTTGGCTAGACTTCGCCCCCACAGTGCGCAGTAATTCTCTTTTAGCAGGTGGCTAGCTACTGCATCAACTTGCGTACGCCTGCAGTGCTTGCAATTTGCGATCAACGAGTTGGACTTTACGTAACGTAACGTCTTTGTGGCTAACTACATATGCAGACTTAGTGACAGACATGTGTGCGCCCATTACTTACCTTGTCAGTGTGGTCAAATAAGTACACGGATCATCAAGTCTGGCGTTTCCTAGTTCAGGGTTGAACCATGATGTCGCCGTTGATTCGCACATTATTTCAGAATTAAATGTAAGCAAAGGGATTTTACGTAACTATAATTAAGTTTATCTACGGGTTAACTATGCCTGTAGAACCGTTATCGTTTCTGTAGCTAACTAACGATGCCATATAATGCATGGAAGTAAAGAACAAGTGAAGCGTACATCCGGTAGGTATTGGCCGTTGGTAGTTATTCTCGTGGGGATCGATCATGCATGAGAGAGAGAGGCACTGGCCGGTATGATTTCCGTAGGGCCACATCATCTACATATACGTGGTTTTTTAATTGTGCGAGAAGCATCTATGCATGATTAGGGCAGGCAGACCATATATATCTTTCTCATTGTGCAGCATCATAGCATATTATAAATTATTATCATTTTGCCAATTAATTCGAGGACGCGAGAGAGATCACGAGAGAAGCAGACCCATAGCAGACCGACTAACTGCAACGCGCGCGGACCACAACAATGCATGGCAAATTGGCAACAGGGGCACATGACTACTTGGGCGAGAGAGCCTAGCTACAAACCACACATTAACTCATTGTACCGTGGTGTCCGCCCATATGTGCATCCACAAGAACTCACATGCATTGAGTAGAACGTATGTGTGGTGGACTACATGAACCGCACATTAACATCTTGAGAAGAAAGAAAAGATGATGTTTCTTTTAGACCAAGCAAAGCTAGCCAAGGAAGATGAGTTAACAACAATTTTAATCATTGCTTGAATTTTATGCTGCAGAGTCATAGAATTCTAGCGAGCTACTACCTCTGCTACTAGTATATGTGTGCGCGTTATTTTTATTTTGAAATAAAAAACGCAGATTATTGGCACAACTAATAGTAGGGAGATGATGAGGTCATAGGATATTGGGTTGAAGATCTTGCAGATCTTCCTTGGGACGGCAATGCAGGTGACATGGGAACTGGCGATGGGTGGTCACATGTGGCGCCATGTGCCGGCGACGCTCCCCGGAGGTTGACCGGTCGGTTTTCTCGGTACTCCGGCGCCGCGCGGGACCCTCGCCGCGTCAGCCGCGCGCGAGCAAGAGCATGCATTAATGGATGAATGCATCAATATGTGAGTAGAGCTCGAGTTGGTCTCCATGTCCATGCCGGCAAGATATCTCACCTCAGATTTTCAGTTATGTTGGGTGTGTGTTAACTGTTAACACAAGTTAACGCTGGGTTTTCTGCAGCTACATGCATGCATGTCGTCTCGTGTAGATCGCATCTACCACATGGAAGTATCATGCATGGATATGTGGGATTTGCGAGTCTACCACAAGCTTATCATGCCGGCCAGAATATGCATGCACGTAGATACATAGGGATCGGGGACAGAGAAGGCAAGTTGATATCGATTCTACCAGAAAACTAAGTCACAGTTGTATCGATCAAACCAAATGTGGTTGTGACTTGTGAGAGATCGATCGACACGGTTCGAGATCGTAGTATACGAACAAGTCTCTGTGTCGGTTCCAGTTTTGCTAACTAGAGTACTCGATCGATCAGTAGTACGTAGTTGTTCATTTACAAATGTGGCGCGGCTCACATCTCTTTGTGTCGGTTCCAGTTGCTAGCTAGAGTACTCGATCGATCCATCGGTAGGATTAGTACCACGTTAACACATACATGCACGTTGTTAATTAGCTAATCAACCAACTAACTAACTGGGCGGCGCCGCGGCGGCCGGTCGAGCGGCTGGCTGTCTATTAATTGGACCATGTTGAATCGTCCGAGATGACCATGTTGGACCTGACTTAACCACCAGTATCAGGGATTAATCAAATCCATAGAATTAAGAACGTACTACAATATTCGGTGAAGTCAACAACTAAGACAATCTCCAACAGATGCGGCTTTTTAACGTGTGTTTGCAGCACCTGTTTTCGACGTTTACAGCATCGGCGTCGCTGCAGCAGCGCTAAAATGCAACGCCAGCCGACACGTGCTTTACCAACAGCGCTAAAATGTAGCACGCGCGGTTGCGTAAACAAGATTTAACCATATGTATGCACAATGAAGATAAAAAATTAAGTAAAATCAAATAAAAATCTCATATAAGTTGTGCTTTATTATTATTACAACACAAACAAATTATTCATTAAATCACACAAAATAGTTCACAGAAGCACACACAAATCGGCACCGGCTTCACTTGTTCTATGGAGGTAGAGGAGCGCGATGCTGGTGGGACACGATGGAGTTGCGTAGCTACGGAGGTAGAGGAGCGTGATGCCGGCGGGACGCTGTGGAGTTGCATAGCTACGGAGGTAGAGGAGGAGGGCGGAGGAAGGGCGAAGAAGAAGATCCCGGTGGGCCACTCGAGGACCGGATTTGGCGCGGCGGCGATGCTCTGCCGACGGCAGTGAGGAGGGGAAAATGATTTTAGAGGGGGAGCGACAGCGGTGGGAAGGTCTACGCACGTTCTCTATTACCAAAGCTGGGCTGCAACGGCGAAACTGAGCAGTGGTTGTGTGGGGACCCCGGATTACCCATCCGGAATTCTCGTTATGCATACAACTCACGATCCCATGATCAGTATGTCGTGAGTCCACATAACCGAGCTGATATCAAAGTTACATCATCCATTACAGTACCGAATATAAAGTCTTACAATTGGTCACATGACCATGACTGATAATGCCGCGCAGGGCAAGTTTACAAACTAAGCAACGGATACCAAGCAGCGTTGATGACCCACGTCATGTCTACTACCCTACAGGCAACTGACTGGGAGACGTTCCTAGTTCGCACAGGCGTCGTCGAACTCCTCACCATCAGCTTCAAAGCCTTCATAATCTGGCCAAGTTAATAGCCAGGGACAAAGCCGTGAGTACATTTGAATTGTACTCGCAAACCATCTAAAGGGGAGAGGACAAATATGCAGTTTGGCTGTAGCAAGACGAAAGGCCCTAATCTAGTTTTTTTTCCTATCTAGTCAATTTCTCGTGTCGATATAGCATGTCATACGACATCTCTATACCCTTATTAAAGAAGAATTTTACAAGAGAAATCTTTGCAAAAGCTCTAGGAAAGGGGGAAACTCCTTTTCAAGAGAGAAGCCGGCGGTCAATCAAACATGACCACCAGCCTTATTAAATTCCGGTCAATCACACATGACCACTTCCATTCCTTCGGCAGTACCCTGCAAGTACTCCGAACCATAACCGTGCCACGGCAGTACCCTCCGAGTACTCCATCCGGCCCCCTTCTCCATTTTCTCAAAAACCATTTATAAAACCAAAACTCGACACAGGTTAAGTATGGCCATTCCAACCGTCCATGACCGAGGACGCGGCTATTCGAATAGATTACACTCTGCAGAGGTTGTACACTTTACCCACACCATTCGATAAATCCGCCGGGATACCACCACGGACCGTCATACACAAGTATGCGGGGTTCGGATAATCGATCGAAGCCCTCCATCTATCTACCTTAGTACGGGTGCCTACCCTGTGGAGTTTACCTCCCCGGCACGTCCCGGCAGTACCTCCTCCAGAGCGTAACTCCGGCGCCACGGCGGGAGAACCCAAGTGTCTTCCGGCGGCTCGGGATATGCCGTGATATGTGTTGACCTTCATCAAGCGTCAACCCGGATTCAGGGGTCCTGCAGACCCTTATATAGTATGAGGCTCCCCGCACTAAAGCAAATAAACTTCAAACTAAGCCCGTCCCATACCGGGTAATGTGGTTGCACGGGAGTAATTGGTTTGGCGAACACTTATACACAATGCCTTTTTTCAGAAAATCCACCAACTCCTTCATCTCCCATTGTCCACTCCTTGTTTATGAAATCATTTCAAAACATCTCAATGGAGTAGTAACTACTCCAAGGTTTTCGAAACCATTTTCGAAATACTTCCCGAGAGAGTATTCCCAATCCTAGAGTTTTTGGCTCCACTACAAAAGTTTCCCAAAGACTTCGATGCTAATCATCGAGCCTCTACAAACAGGGTTAATGATAGGGGGTAAAGGAGTCATCCTCCTTGGATGATAATAATGTGACTTGTGGAGCTAAGTCACCATCTTTTGCTGACTAGGGATAATTAGCAAAATAAGAAAAATGATGCATAGTAATCAGAGTAAGAGTAGAATAATGCATAGTGCCGTGATAGGATTCAGATATGCAACAAGTAGATGGCTTGCCTTGGTTGGCTTGTCCCTGGTCTCCTTCCTCTTGATACTCAAAGTCTTCTCCCTCCTCGGTACACTCCTCGTTCGAATCTATCGCCGGAAAATAAAAGCACACAATAAGCATACATGCATACACAAGTCACAAGCCTTTCAGCACTCAATACCACACCACCATAGAGTATCAGAAACAAACATGTTTAGAATCTAAAGTAAGATTTCACAGATTTATAGTAGCAAGTTAATCCTATTGGAACTAGGGTTTTTCAAACATAGCAAGCACCACACCACTTCATCTCAATCAAGCATGCAGGTGGTCACATAGGTCAAATAATGTATTAAGCATACTTGCAGATAAGCAACAAGTTTCTGAACCAAGACTTCATCTTATAAAGGTAAAGCTACTATATTAATAGGGAAAACAATTTTTAATAGAAAATAACCCTATACTCAACACAATCATCAAGCAGGCATAAATCTTGATCAAAACATGTCAACCAGCATAGCATCAGATAGCTAACAATAATACAAACCCAACCAAATTGGATTTGCAATTTTCTGATTAACAGGGAATATTCTAAGCATTTTATAGTGGAAATAACTACTGAATCAGAGATAAATCTACCAGAAAATCATACAAGCTCAGAAAAATTTATCCTATGGTCAGAAGCAAGACTTAATAGTACATGATCACCCAAAATTGGTTTCACCCAAAAATAATTCACAGATTAGGTTTTAAAATTCCCTAAAGTCAAATCTGGTAGTATATTACAAAAACAACCATGCTAAAAATAAAATTCTATCTGCAACCATACCAGTGGCATTAGAAAGGTACTGCATAGGGCTTCCCTACAAAATTGTATTCAATCCAATTAAGTCTTTAGATCTCAAGATATGAATTTTTGAGTGAAAAGGACACATTAAGCAATATTAAATGCTATAAATATTCTAGGTAATATTTTGGCAAACCAGTTGCTCTGCATGTTGGATAAGAGGTTGTAAAACACTCATAAAATCAGATCTAGCAATTTTCCACGTATTATCTATTTGTTTGGGAAATTATTCTTAGCAGCATACTAACAGATCTGCAAAAAGGGAAAAGGATTAGAAATAAAAAAAATACTAACAGGCCAGATCTGAGCACACCCGGGCAGCACCCTGCCGGGCCGGCCCATCTCCGGCACCACTGCGCGCGCGGGAGGCCGCACTCGAACGCGCAGCCTGGCCTGCCAGTCGGGGCCCGCCGGTCAGTGGCACGCCTAGGCCGAAGCGGTATGCGGCAACCGGGGCCGTCCGATCAAGTGACGATCGACGGCCCCTGGCCGTCGTCTTCCTCAGGCCGCGGGCGGACATGCCCGAAACCCTAGCGGGGGCAGCGGGCACGGGGCGTCACCTAGAGACCTCCTCCGGCATCGGCGAGGGCACAGGGCGACTCAGGGGACTCCGGTGATCTCGACAAGGGGCGGCAGAGGTGGATCTGTGCCTGGGAAGAAGATCAGCACGCCGGCGGTGAATGAACTCGATCGGGTAGTCCAGATGGTCGTTGATTTGGCATCCCTGGATCACAAAAAGTGTAGGGTTAGGCTTCTAAGGTTATCAGGAGGGTATGCATGCACAGGGAGAGGGCAGTGAGGGTCGGGAAGGTGATGCTCTTTCTCGTCTTGCTTGCAGATCTAGAGGAAGGCTTCCTCTGCTCCTCGGCCAGCAGAGAAGGAGGGACACGGGGTGAGTGGCTGGGGTTCCAGAGAGAGCGTGAGGGAGTGAAATGAGCATCAAGATAGAGGCTGGAGGGGTCTGCACCCTTATATACGGAGAGGGGTGAGGAAAAGGTAGCTAGGTCGGTTTTGGGGGCATGTGGGGTCTGGGGAGAGGCCCTGATTGGTCGAGCTGGACGGTGGAGGGGTGAGAGTGGGACAGAGGGTTGCCTTGCCTGGGAAGGGTGGCTGCTGCCCACCTATTTTAATATGAAACAATATTTTAGCTTGTACCTTCCCCCTCTCTTTCCAAACACTCTAGGACAAAAAGTAAGGGCATTGCTACAGTACACTTTGACCAGAGAGGGGGGGTGAGGGTGCTGGGGTGGTCAATGTGTCGTGTTGGTGGAGTTTTAAAAAGAGTTTGGCTAATTAGAGATGGCAAACTAATTTGATGCAAGCAAGATCCAAAAATTCGAATTTGGAAAAATTACCTTAAATAAGCTCAAGCAAAGACATGCCAAAGTGGATCAGATATGTGTGATTTTGGTGAGACTAAAAGCAGTAGCAAGTTGTAAATTTTTTGGCATTAGCAAAGATCACCAAAAATTGGAATATGGAGGTTGGCACTAAACCACTTAGGACAAAATTTTGAATTTTGGAAAATGAACCACTAGGGTTTTCGAGTCCATAGGGTCCTACAGGAATAGGAGGACATGGTAGGAGATTGAAAAAGGCTTGTTGAGAAAAATAAAAGTGCATGAAATAATATCGGTACCATTCATATGCATTGTATTAAGCAAGAAAGAAGAAATAGAGAAGTAGTTATTCTTGATAAAAGGAAAGTGATATTTTGCAAGAATAGCATTTCTAAATGCTAGAAGAGAGGAATTGATTTTATGGAGAGATTTTATGTTGAGGTTTGACAAATTTCCAAGAGGATCAAGGAAAACTAGAATGGGGAAACAGTTTTGACTAGGGTTCAAAACCTAGTTACATAGATAGGTTGCACGGTTCAAAATGCACATGCAAGTGCATAGATAGTTAGAGTAGATCAAAAGGAAGAGGAATGGGTCAAGGAATGGTCTCTGAACAGTTTATTTTGAATTCTAGAAGGGTGAGCAAAAGTGCATATGATAATAGTCAAATGGTCAGTGATTTGATTAGGGTCAAAAACAGGATTAGAGCAAGTAGCAGATGATCCCAAATGACTGAGTGGCAATGGAAAGAATGGAAGATTAGGTGACAAGGATGAGTTATAGATAGGTGCATTGGTGTGGATAGAATAGATGAGCTTAATATAAGCGTCAGAAAACTGAATCCATTAACAGACACTAAGATAGTCTACACACTAGGTGTTTGATGGAATGCCTGCAAGAGATGATTTTCTAAATCTGGGTGAAACCTTTTTATGGTTGGATGAAAATGATTCTAATAACACCATGGGTGCCTTCCTTGGGCTAGTTTGATTAGTTTTAAGATTCCTCAAAATGGTGCTCCTAATGTCTCATGATAAGACTAAGATATTAGAGTTAGGAATTCAGGATTGGGATGAAAATAACAAGATAGGTTTGATTTGAAAGATAGAGTGGAAATAACTTACATCGGGCAAAATATAAATTGATGAGTTTTGAATAGGTTAGGCCACAGGCCTATATGAGGATTATATCTACACACAAGCAATTTATCAAAGTCCAACAAGTCACACAAAGTCAACTCACCAAACAAGGTTAATTAATTACAGCTAATCTAGCAACACCAGAAACAATGATTGAACAAGTGCTCAATAATGATCATGCCCTGGTCAAGTAGGAAAGAGTTTCAAATAAAGGAGTAAGGTTTTGGTAGATAGTTTTAGAAACAAATGGAGACATAAACATCTCCTTTGTAAAGTCTTCTCAAAGGTGTTTGAAATCCTTTTTATAAATATCAACAAAATAAAAGTTTGTAAAATAGTGGGACCACTCTACTTTGTGGGTCCAAATAATTTTGTAAATACTTAGTTTTGATAAAAGCTCTGTCTCAAAAATAAATCTTGGCGCTTATTTGGATAGATAAAATAATTTGAAAAGAAAGGAGAGTTTGCCAAGATAATGGTTTTGGAAAATAGCTGGAAACATAAATAAGAGCACGATCACAAGGGCACAAGGATTGTGTTGGTTCGCAAAGGTGTTCAATAAGCAACTCAAACAGACATCACTAACATAGCAACCAAGTCAACAAGCAAGAAACAGTACTTCTAGAGGTTTGCTCGAAAAGTTTTTTGTTGGCCCCCATTTTTGGCTCACTAAACATGACTTAAACAAGGTCACAAAAAGTGGGGTGTTACAGCTCTTCCCCCCTTAAACAGAATCTCGTCCCGAGATTCCTAAGCGTAGTAGTAAGAGGTGCTGAGATTAAGCCAGAGTTAGGTCTCAACAGTTTCTCTTCCAATTCACCGATGATACTTTGAGTTGCGCTGAAGTCTTGAACTTTGCTGAGGATGTAGTTCGTCTTCATTTGCTGAAGTGGGCGGCTAAAAAGTTGACGTTGCTGAAAAATCTTGTCGAAACCATGTCGGGACACTTTTAGGTTAGTGGGGTTAGGCTTTCTAGTATGCCCGAAAGATTCTTCGGGAGTTAGAAGATTTCCAGCTTGCAAATTGAGGTCTTGAAGAGTCTAGGCTTCACGGGTAGCTTTTGTAGTCTTGGGGCCACTTCTTCCCTCGTATAGCTTGATGGAATCTTCAGATCCTGGAGTCGTGCCTTGAAGCTTGATATTGGCGTAGACCTTTAATCTTGAGCTTGCAGACGGTAGACAAGAGCATCTATGCTTCAGTATTGATAGACACGTCAAAACTGTTAGCTTAGTCCTCTACGCTTCCTAACTACCAAAGCGTGGGTTAGTACAAATGGAAACCATTCTCCTAGGTCTTCTTGTCCTTGAGCTGAAATCTCTTCAGGTGGCAGTGCACCACCAATGGTGTGTCTTCTAGTAGTCCACGATCTATTTTTTCTTGTCTTCGGGTTGGTGGAGACTATTGAAGATCTTCTTGCTCCTCCATCTTCTTGTAGCCTTGACGATCTTGAGGTATATTGGGATACCTTGAGTCGACTTCATCCGAGAATTCTTCAGGTGGTCTTATTCCCGTGGCAAAAGTCAGTTTTGGTCTCTAACCCATCAAAATTTGGACAAGCAGTGAATTAGTTAGAAAAGCACTTCTTCTTGTTGCTACCTTCATTGAGGTCTCCTAAAGGCAGAATCGACATTGACGGCTTGATTTTGGAGAGTCTTCATCCTTCTATTTGCTCGGTGGAGATCAAGCACGTGAGTCTTCGGGCTTCAAGTGAAGATAACGGTTGATCTTCGAGAGTTAGGCTTGGCTTTGACACTTCTATGCTCATTGTTAGTTGGTTTGTTAGAAGATTAGCAAGTGTTGGGGTGTTAAAGGAGTATTGCCAATGTTAGCAAAACTTTAGAGTTAAGGTTAGGCGATTCGAGTTAGTGAAGTCTTTGTCTTCTAGAAGTCCTTTGTAGTCCAGGCGGGTCTGACTTTTGCTTCCTTGACGCTGTAGAGAGGTATTAACGAAGCTTGAAACACATAGTAAAATTGTGGCATCAGATCTTGTGGAGGTGTTGCGGGGAGAGTTATATTCCACAAATCAATGTTAGAGTTAGAGTCTAACTATTTACTTATCTATGCCACTAGAGCTGACATAAATAGATGAGGGGGAAACACATTTTAGAGAGGTCTCCTATTTGGTGTTCACACATCAGAGGGGTTTTAAGGCCAAGAGGCCAAAACAAGCACAAACACAAGGTAACAGTACACACTCAAGAAACACACCAAGCAACTGTAGACAATATCCAGAATACACAAGGCAATCAACAAACAATTGCAAGAATCACACGTGGTACTTCAAGTACCAACGATGCCTAACAACGCACGATATTTGGGGTTAGTCCTATACATCCTAGGGTCATTGTTGGCCATAATTGTTGATGTCTTCATTCTCCTTGACTCTTGCTTCACTTGAGATTGATGGTAGTCGGTGAGGTAGCCGCACTGTTGTTGAGCTGTTGTCATTGAGTTCGGAAGTGCAGGTCTTGTAGGTACTCTTGCTCACATTTCACGAATGTGAGGTCTTCGGGAAGGTTGTTGAAGTCCTTCCTATGCGATGATGTCTCATGGCAGGCCTAAAAATTTCTAGTAAAGCAATTGAGTACTTGGTCCTTGGCGACTACAAAGGTGCGAGTCCAGAGAGGAACAAGGTCAACTTCTCGACAGAGCCGTTGGTGTCAACCAAAGGCAAGGTATTTGTCCACACTATCCTTCCCTTTTTAGCTGGAGTGGCTTGAAGACCTCCTTCCAAATATTTGCCCCATCTTGTGTCGCTATGCTTCAGGTCTAATTGGGGTATAACGCCCATTATACAAATTTGAAGTGGGAAAGACAAGAGAGTAAAATCTTTAAAATCCTTGAAAAGTTAGAGAGGTAAGATTAGAAATTTTGAAAGGGTAAGTAAGGTATAAACCATACTATTGGCTACCTAGAAGAAATAACCTTTGCAAATAGTTTTAGCAAATTATTATGTTCCCACCTAACGCCCATGCTAACTAAGGTCTCCTACAGTCAGGATGGCTCTGATACCAACTCTGTGGGGACCCCGGATTACCGATCCGGAATTCTCGTTATGCATACAACTCACGATCCCATGATCGGTATGTCGTGAGTCCACATAACCGAGCTGATATCAAAGTTACATCATCCATTACAGTACCGAATATAAAGTCTTACAATTGGTCACATGACCATGACTGATAATGCCGCGCAGGGCAAGTTTACAAACTAAGCAGCGGATACCAAGCAGCGTTGATGACCCACGTCATGTCTACTACCCTACAGGCAACTGACTGGGAGACGTTCCTAGTTCGCACAGGCGTCGTCGAACTCCTCACCATCAGCTTCAAAGCCTTCATAATCTGGCCAAGTTAATAGCCAGGGACAAAGCCGTGAGTACATTTGAATTGTACTCGCAAACCATCTAAAGGGGAGAGGACAAATATGCAGTTTGGCTATAGCAAGACGAAAGGCCCTAATCTAGTTTTTTTTTCCTATCTAGTCAATTTCTCGTGTCGATATAGCATGTCATACGACATCTCTATACCCTTATTAAAGAATATTTTTACAAGAGAAATCTTTGCAAAAGCTCTAGGAAAGGGGGAAACTCCTTTTCAAGAGAGAAGCCGGCGGTCAATCAAACATGACCACCAGCCTTATTAAATTCCGGTCAATCACACATGACCACTTCCATTCCTTCGGCAGTACCCTGCAAGTACTCCGAACCATAACCGTGCCACGGCAGTACCCTCCGAGTACTCCATCCGGCCCCCTTCTCCATTTTCTCAAAAACCATTTATAAAACCAAAACTCGACACAGGTTAAGTATGGCCATTCCAACCGTCCATGACCGAGGACGCGGCTATTCGAATAGATTACACTCTGCAGAGGTTGTACACTTTACCCACACCATTCGATAAATCCGCCGGGATACCACCACGGACCATCATACACAAGTATGCGGGGTTCGGATAATCGATCGAAGCCCTCCATCTATCTACCTTAGTACGGGTGCCTACCCTGTGGAGTTTACCTCCCCGGCACGTCCCGGCAGTACCTCCTCCAGAGCGTAACTCCGGCGCCACGGCGGGAGAACCCAAGTGTCTTCCGGCGGCTCGGGATATGCCGTGATATGTGTTGACCTTCATCAAGCGTCAACCCGGATTCAGGGGTCCTGCAGACCCTTATATAGTATGAGGCTCCCCGCACTAAAGCAAATAAACTTCAAACTAAGCCCGTCCCATACCGGGTAATGTGGTTGCACGGGAGTAATTGGTTTGGCGAACACTTATACACAATGCCTTTTTTCAGAAAATCCACCAACTCCTTCATCTCCCATTGTCCACTCCTTGTTTATGAAATCATTTCAAAACATCTCAATGGAGTAGTAACTACTCCAAGGTTTTCGAAACCATTTTCGAAATACTTCCCGAGAGAGTATTCCCAATCCTAGAGTTTTTGGCTCCACTACAAAAGTTTCCCAAAGACTTCGATGCTAATCATCGAGCCTCTACAAACAGGGTTAATGATAGGGGGTAAAGGAGTCATCCTCCTTGGATGATAATAATGTGACTTGTGGAGCTAAGTCACCATCTTTTGCTGACTAGGGATAATTAGCAAAATAAGAAAAATGATGCATAGTAATCAGAGTAAGAGTAGAATAATGCATAGTGCCGTGATAGGATTCAGATATGCAACAAGTAGATGGCTTGCCTTGGTTGGCTTGTCCCTGGTCTCCTTCCTCTTGATACTCAAAGTCTTCTCCCTCCTCGGTACACTCCTCGTTCGAATCTATCGCCGGAAAATAAAAGCACACAATAAGCATACATGCATACACAAGTCACAAGCCTTTCAGCACTCAATACCACACCACCATAGAGTATCAGAAACAAACATGTTTAGAATCTAAAGTAAGATTTCACAGATTTATAGTAGCAAGTTAATCCTATTGGAACTAGGGTTTTTCAAACATAGCAAGCACCACACCACTTCATCTCAATCAAGCATGCAGGTGGTCACATAGGTCAAATAATGTATTAAGCATACTTGCAGATAAGCAACAAGTTTCTGAACCAAGACTTCATCTTATAAAGGTAAAGCTACTATATTAATAGGGAAAACAATTTTTAATAGAAAATAACCCTATACTCAACACAATCATCAAGCAGGCATAAATCTTGATCAAAACATGTCAACCAGCATAGCATCAGATAGCTAACAATAATACAAACCCAACCAAATTGGATTTGCAATTTTCTGATTAACAGGGAATATTCTAAGCATTTTATAGTGGAAATAACTACTGAATCAGAGATAAATCTACCAGAAAATCATACAAGCTCAGAAAAATTTATCCTATGGTCAGAAGCAAGACTTAATAGTACATGATCACCCAAAATTGGTTTCACCCAAAAATAATTCACAGATTAGGTTTTAAAATTCCCTAAAGTCAAATCTGGTAGTATATTACAAAAACAACCATGCTAAAAATAAAATTCTATCTGCAACCATACCAGTGGCATTAGAAAGGTACTGCATAGGGCTTCCCTACAAAATTGTATTCAATCCAATTAAGTCTTTAGATCTCAAGATATGAATTTTTGAGTGAAAAGGACACATTAAGCAATATTAAATGCTATAAATATTCTAGGTAATATTTTGGCAAACCAGTTGCTCTGCATGTTGGATAAGAGGTTGTAAAACACTCATAAAATCAGATCTAGCAATTTTCCACGTATTATCTATTTGTTTGGGAAATTATTCTTAGCAGCATACTAACAGATCTGCAAAAAGGGAAAAGGATTAGAAATAAAAAAAAATACTAACAGGCCAGATCTGAGCACACCCGGGCAGCACCCTGCCGGGCCGGCCCATCTCCGGCACCACTGCGCGCGCGGGAGGCCGCACTCGAACGCGCAGGCCGGCCTGCCAGTCGGGGCCCGCCGGTTAGTGGCACGCCCAGGCCGAAGCGGTATGCGGCAACCGGGGCCGTCCGATCAAGTGACGATCGACGGCCCCTGGCCGTCGTCTTCCTCAGGCCGCGGGCGGACATGCCCGAAACCCTAGCGGGGGCAGCGGGCACGGGGCGTCACCTAGAGACCTCCTCCGGCATCGGCGAGGGCACAGGGCGACTCAGGGGACTCCGGTGATCTCGACAAGGGGCGGCAGAGGTGGATCTGTGCCTGGGAAGAAGATCAGCATGCCGGCGGTGAATGAACTCGATCGGGTAGTCCAGATGGTCGTTGATTTGGCATCCCTGGATCACAAAAAGTGTAGGGTTAGGCTTCTAAGGTTATCAGGAGGGTATGCATGCACAGGGAGAGGGCAGTGAGGGTCGGGAAGGTGATGCTCTTTCTCGTCTTGCTTGCAGATCTAGAGGAAGGCTTCCTCTGCTCCTCGGCCAGCAGAGAAGGAGGGACACGGGGTGAGTGGCTGGGGTTCCAGAGAGAGCGTGAGGGAGTGAAATGAGCATCAAGATAGAGGCTGGAGGGGTCTGCACCCTTATATACGGAGAGGGGTGAGGAAAAGGTAGCTAGGTCGGTTTTGGGGGCATGTGGGGTCTGGGGAGAGGCCCTGATTGGTCGAGCTGGACGGTGGAGGGGTGAGAGTGGGACAGAGGGTTGCCTTGCCTGGGAAGGGTGGTTGCTGCCCACCTATTTTAATATGAAACAATATTTTAGCTTGTACCTTCCCCCTCTCTTTCCAAACACTCTAGGACAAAAAGTAAGGGCATTGCTACAGTACACTTTGACCAGAGAGGGGGGTGAGGGTGCTGGGGTGGTCAATGTGTCGTGTTGGTGGAGTTTTAAAAAGAGTTTGGCTAATTAGAGATGGAAAACTAATTTGATGCAAGCAAGATCCAAAAATTCGAATTTGGAAAAATTACCTTAAATAAGCTCAAGCAAAGACATGCCAAAGTGGATCAGATATGTGTGATTTTGGTGAGACTAAAAGCAGTAGCAAGTTGTAAAATTTTTGGCATTAGCAAAGATCACCAAAAATTGGAATATGGAGGTTGGCACTAAACCACTTAGGACAAAATTTTGAATTTTGAAAAATGAACCACTAGGGTTTTCGAGTCCATAGGGTCCTACAGGAATAGGAGGACATGGTAGGAGATTGAAAAAGGCTTGTTGAGAAAAATAAAAGTGCATGAAATAATATAGGTACCATTCATATGCATTGTATTAAGCAAGAAAGAAGAAATAGAGAAGTAGTTATTCTTGATAAAAGGAAAGTGATATTTTGCAAGAATAGCATTTCTAAATGCTAGAAGAGAGGAATTGATTTTATGGAGAGATTTTATGTTGAGGTTTGACAAATTTCCAAGAGGATCAAGGAAAACTAGAATGGGGAAACAGTTTTGACTAGGGTTCAAAACCTAGTTACATAGATAGGTTGCACGGTTCAAAATGCACATGCAAGTGCATAGATAGTTAGAGTAGATCAAAAGGAAGAGGAATGGGTCAAGGAATGGTCTCTGAACAGTTTATTTTGAATTCTAGAAGGGTGAGCAAAAGTGCATATGATAATAGTCAAATGGTCAGTGATTTGATTAGGGTCAAAAACAGGATTAGAGCAAGTAGCAGATGATCCCAAATGACTGAGTGGCAATGGAAAGAATGGAAGATTAGGTGACAAGGATGAGTTATAGATAGGTGCATTGGTGTGGATAGAATAGATGAGCTTAATATAAGCATCAGAAAACTGAATCCATTAACAGACACTAAGATAGTCTACACACTAGGTGTTTGATGGAATGCCTGCAAGAGATGATTTTCTAAATCTGGGTGAAACCTTTTTATGGTTGGATGAAAATGATTCTAATAACACCATGGGTGCCTTCCTTGGGCTAGTTTGATTAGTTTTAAGATTCCTCAAAATGGTGCTCCTAATGTCTCATGATAAGACTAAGATATTAGAGTTAGGAATTCAGGATTGGGATGAAAATAACAAGATAGGTTTGATTTGAAAGATAGAGTGGAAATAACTTACATCGGGCAAAATATAAATTGATGAGTTTTGAATAGGTTAGGCCACAGGCCTATATGAGGATTATATCTACACACAAGCAATTTATCAAAGTCCAACAAGTCACACAAAGTCAACTCACCAAACAAGGTTAATTAATTACAGCTAATCTAGCAACACCAGAAACAATGATTGAACAAGTGCTCAATAATGATCATGCCCTGGTCAAGTAGGAAAGAGTTTCAAATAAAGGAGTAAGGTTTTGGTAGATAGTTTTAGAAACAAATGGAGACATAAACATCTCCTTTGTAAAGTCTTCTCAAAGGTGTTTGAAATCCTTTTTATAAATATCAACAAAATAAAAGTTTGTAAAATAGTGGGACCACTCTACTTTGTGGGTCCAAATAATTTTGTAAATACTTAGTTTTGATAAAAGCTCTGTCTCAAAAATAAATCTTGGCGCTTATTTGGATAGATAAAATAATTTGAAAAGAAAGGAGAGTTTGCCAAGATAATGGTTTTGGAAAATAGCTGGAAACATAAATAAGAGCATGATCACAAGGGCACAAGGATTGTGTTGGTTCGCAAAGGTGTTCAATAAGCAACTCAAACAGACATCACTAACATAGCAACCAAGTCAACAAGCAAGAAACAGTACTTCTAGAGGTTTGCTCGAAAAGTTTTTTGTTGGCCCCCATTTTTGGCTCACTAAACATGACTTAAACAAGGTCACAAAAAGTGGGGTGTTACAGGTTGCGGTTGGTTGGGAGACTTCAGCAAGCGCGTGGACGTTTCAGGACAGTGGTTGGGTGCGATGCTCAGGGGATATTTTGCAACACGCGTGTCTCGGAGCTGCATATTTACCACGCACGGGCTGGCAATTTAGAGCGCGCGTTGGTTAAACACATAAAAAACCTCCAAAACACACCTCCCGCACTAATCGACGGTTTATCCCGCGCTGCGCTAATATATTGCGTCTGTTGGAGATACTTTAGCAGCACAAGAAAGCACGCACTCCACCTACACTACTCAAGGTGTGACGACCGTGTGGCCTACAAGATCGAGGCGCTCCAACTGCAAGCTCTCATGTGCTTCACTCAATTCAACCCTTAGCATTTTTTATACTCCATTTTTAAAATCATGAACCTCAAGTATACTATTAGTTCTGGACTCCAAGTGGGTGACGGGCCTCACCGACTGATATATACCTGAATCTGGCCTGCATGTCCCCCAAATCCCGATTAATCTTTGTTTAAGCTTTACAATCATTAACTCCCATAAAACAAGCTTATACAACCATGGCAAGTTGCCCATGTCGTCGCTGGGATTTTGTGCTCTTCCATGTGAGCTAAACCGTCCAAGATTTGGATCGGCCGCCAACCGCCAGGACCAGCCGCGCCGGCCGGACGGGGGCGGCGGCCGGGCGCACGACATGGCCGGCACGATCTCGTCTGACCGCACGCGGCCTCATGCGTGCAGCATGCCATTATGCGCGTGGCCAAGTGTGGCTAATTAACTTGATCGGTCACAGCTTGACTTGCCACGCTCGCTCGAGCCCCGTGCTAATACAGTGTGCCAATTAGTAAAGAAACACCAGTGTCATACGTATGAACCTGACCAAATATGTGGTTAAGTTTTCGTTCTTTTCTAGTCTTATCACGCCAATTTTCCCGTGCACATGCACGGTGATGGTGAGACCCATCACTTTACCTCATCTAATCCTATTGCTACAAGGCCTAGCTAGGGATGATACCCACAAATCTCAGGCGGCAAGAAAGGTCCTTATGAAGTCAATTGCCACGGGCCATTCCAGTATATGTGATGAGCATTTTCGAACTCCCAGTATGTCTTTGTGATGAACTGACAAAAATGATTTTTTTTTTACGAAAAAATGATTAGGAGATACTGGCGGGGTATGGTGCAGAGAATGGATGAGGCTGTTTAACTAGGCCCTACTAGCACGGAAGGCATGGCGTCTAATACATTACCCAGTGTGCACAAATTCTGAAAGCTAAATATTACCCTAATGGTTTTTTGCTCGACACTGTCTTTGTAAGCAATGATTCATCGACATGGCATGCAATTGGGTATGGCCTCGAAATCTTGAAGCAAGGTGTAACTTGGCATGGTGGAAGCGGGTCAAAGATAAGGGCATGGCGAGACCCGTGGATTCCAAGGGAACCAAACCACCTGTCAGGATCAAGACAAGGACGATGTAGATATCGATGGGTAGAAGACTTCATGCTACCAGATGCTCCTTTTTACAGGAGGATAAAACGGAAATCACAAAAACCAGCCATCAAGATGACTTTGTGGCTTGGTATCCCGAGAAAATGACACGTTAAAGGACCGAAGCGCGTGCCTACTGATGCTACACCGCAAGATGATGCGTCAAGATAGGGGGCAATAAGACCCTGACCTGACGATGAGAATCCTAGCTAGAAACTGATACGGAATTAATTGCCCAGTTCCGCCTAAGGCCTACTTGCATGGAAGATCTGTCGGAATGCTCTGGCAAGGGAACCAAATATGCAGAGGAGAGGGATTAGGAGCTTAGGAGTATGCTAGATATGTAGGAGTGAAAATGAGGACATGTTTCATACGTTCCTTAGATTCCCACATGCACGCCACCAATGGCGGGTGATTGCCGAGGTGTGGGACTTACCTGATGATAGTATGCTGCAACCGACGGGGACAGATTGGCCGATACATTTCTTGCATGCACTAACATAAACACAACATGCAATGACACTTCTGACACTATTGAGAATTTGGCATGCTCACAATGAGATGGCCCATGGAAAACCATGCCCATTCATTGAAGGTTCCCGTAGATTTTAGTAAGCTATCTAAATACTCTACTTTTGATTAAAGCAATTTCCTAATGCAAATGCCGCCAAGGGGAAGATGGTGATAGATCATCAATAGGGATTTTGAAACGAAAGAAGGATGGCAGAGGGGAAGAAGTGTGTGCAGCAGCAATGACGGCCTCCTAAGGAAACAAGGCCAAACTTAACGTTGGCAATGCCTTCTCTAACGACGGTCGTGCAGGCTATGACATGGTACTCTAGGACCAAAAAGGGAAATTGATCGTTGCGGCATGCGGAAAAGTGCAACAATGGCGAGATGCGACAGAGTCGGAAATTATGGAGATTGAGGAAGGGGTGTAACTAGCCCTACACTGGAGTCGAAACAGGTTCAATGTTGAATCTGATAGCTCTGTTGCCATAGGCTTGATCGGTGGAGTCACTCCAAACATTTCAGCGTATGCCTTTACAATCAATGTAATTCGCGAGCTTTTGAGGGAAAGAGATAGCAAGCTAGTGAAAATTAGTAGAGAGGCAAACTGAGCTAGTCATGAGATGGGAAAGCTAGCTAGGGTTCAGGGTAGAACAAACCTATGTTTTGGGCTTATTGCTTATGTGGGACTTCGACCGCGACGCTTATGCACCGAGAAAGATTGTAGATAGGACTCTACCTCTGCGTGACACAAGTTTCTTTCCCGTCAAAAATAAAAACTTTGATGGAGTTGTTAGGGTGGTCAAGTCTTCCTTCTTTTGTGGTCTTGTCACGCCCATTTTCCCGTGCACATGCACCGTGATCGTGAGACCCGTCGCTTCATCCTATCTGCACATTTTTCCTGTAGCTAGCTAGGGTTGATCCTGCCAGGAAAAGCCCGGACAAAAGTCAGGCGGCATTATTGCATCTGCAACAGCGAATTTCATGTTGCAGTTGGCCACGTCGCGTTTCCACCTCTGCCGACTCGAGCCGCCAGTTTCGACGGTCGGATATGATCCAGCTAGCGTACGAGCAGATCGATCGATATATGCAGTCTTCACATAGGCGGTGGATGCATATACTCTGGATCACTCATGTGGATTATATATGCATGGCTGATCTCTCGCTACCTAACTGATCACTCTTGCGCCCCACGCGTATGATGATGTAGAAGAACGTTGTAGTCGTACGTATCGTGAGTTGGTGACCCTAGGGCAGGCGCATGTGGTGCACACCACACCACCTATCTAGCGTCGTGATGCATGGCATTGCGCGGACGGGCGGTAGATATGACGTGATGATCATCCCACTGCCTCTACCTCTTTGCAACTTGCACAACTACAAGTGGTAGCTCGATCGAACTTGCAACTTGCTAAGCTTGCTCCATTATGCTGGGGAATTGACAGCTGCAACGCACTACAGGAAAGAAGCTAGGCTTCGACGGTCAAAATCTATGCCAAGGGCTTTTTATCGGGAGGACAGGTCACACCGGCCGAGGACTATAGCTATTGACAAGCCTCACTTCCCCTAGCTACTTTGAACCTTTATTTCTGCAATGCCTAACATCTAAACTATCTTACAGTCGCTTCAGACCTTCATGAGAACTGGAGTGCAGAATGATGCAGAAGGAGAACGGTCACCTAGAGCGGGGCTGGCACCGGTGTGCCTACATAAGGATGATTTCGCTCGCCAATACTACTCAGAGACCCTTGTAAGTTCTTTGCCAAATAACTTGTTACCGCTTTTGTGTGGACTCTGATGTTTATACTTGCTCCTTTCTAGGCCAATGTGCATCGCAAGTTGTTAACTCTTGCTCAAACATGTAGGAAACAGGATGTTCTAGGAACACCACCTTTGGTCGTGCTTCTCCCACGCTGAGTCCATCACGCGAGATCACGCCGGTTCATATTGGTGGTCATTCTCCTGGTGCTTCTGCCGGTGCTTCCCCTGGTTCTTCCATTGGAGATACGGCAACCGGCATCCGCGGACGCTCGCCTATTCTTACGCAAGGAGAGATGGGATCGACGGACTAGATGTTAGGTGTATGCGGATGATACTATGTAGTGTGATGTTGTTTGGATGATACTATGTGTGATATTGTATGCACAAAACTATGTTGATCCTGTATGCATGATGCTATGTGTTATCTTGTATGCATGCTCTTTGTGCTGTTAAATTGCTGTGATTTAATGATGTGATTTAATCTACGAATTAAACCATCCAAATACCCTGCAAATTAATCCTGCAAAAAAGAAACTGGCAGCACCTATGCTGACGGCAATGCCGTCGGGTTAGGCCTGACCATATGACCAAATGGCAAGGCCTAACCCGACGGCATTGCTGTCGGCTTAGGTGCTGCCATGGCTGGGATGGGCTGGGGCTGAACAGACGGCTGTGTTGTCGGGTTAGGCTGCTGGGCTGGGCTGATTCTAAGCCAATGGCATTGCCGTCGGATTAAACCTCCACGCCGTTAGACGGCGGTGGGTCCTGCAGAGGCTGCGCCGACGGCTAGGACACCCCAACGGCGGACCTCGGCCGTCGGCCTATGAGTCTACGCTGACGGCGTGACCTAACCCAACGGCCTCTATGCCTACCCTGACGACGTGGTACGCCGACGGCCACCGTCAAGTTAGCCTAGCCCGACGGCCTTTAGGGGCTAAGCCGACGGTAGGCCGTTTGTACTTTAGTGACGGTGACTAGCTAGCTAGCTCAATAAATTGATATTTTACATATCATGCATGATTATTGTCTGGCGACCAATAAGTTAGTAGAGCAAGTATATACTCTCCATACATATTTGTGAGTGCAGTGTGTTTAATCTTGTAGTAGTACGTTCACGAGCTCTATGCTCCATGGATATGAGATAGAGCGACCACCACCACAACTATTCCTGGTCAATTCGAGACATAATCAGTCCAGCGACCTGACATCCTAGCCACTAAACACAAACGGTAGGCGAGCTACTTCGAAAAATAGAGATCAGGGCACACACGGGCCCGCGAAATGATTGAACGGGAAATAATTACCCGAAAAGCTCGCTAGAAGCATCTGCAGGCGCCAATGGAGATCCGGCGAGTGGCAAAGCGCAACAGAGACTGCTAACGGAATCGATAGCCAGGATGAATATGCTGCCACTAGTGGTTTATGTTTATATGTAGAAGAAGGGGTTTTTTTTTTGGCCAAACCTACTTCGCGAGTGAGGAAGGGCTGACACGTGTACGGTCTTTGAGATTCATGCTGCCTAACCACCGTTCAGCAGGTGGCTGGCTATGCATTTTTCTGGTGGTGTAGCTACATTTTTAGGTTCAGATGGAAAGTGTTTTGTATATGAAGTTTGGTGTAAAGCCGGCCTCGACGCAAAATATTTGCGCACAACACTAGCTATTGCAGTCTACATGTACTATGAAAAAATCAATTTATTTATGTCCCCATTCTAAAAAAAAGTATGTTAGCTTTTCAAAACATATTAGTGTATTTTAGAAAGGAGGTGATAGTTTTCTCTCACATGAGAAGAAAGAAAAGTGGTCATCTGCCGTCATCTGCCTCGTCTCCGTCCAGGAAATGGACAGGTCCCCACCTCATCGCTCTGTCATTTCGCCGAGAGGAGGAAGTGGGAACCATGGTTTTAGTTAGTGGTCGGTAACCGGATTTTCCGAGCACTTGTTCTGATACATCGAAAAAACTAGTAGTTCATTGAGCCTATTTGAATTCAAAAGTTGATTTAGAATTTCTAGTATTTCCCCAGTTATCGATCGGTTACCTGTTTTTGAAAATTTTGATTTTAAATTTGACCATAACCACCCGGGATATCTCGGTAATCGGTGATCCCAAGCCCCATGAAGAAAAATCTAAGTTCGTTAACAAAAACCTTGGCGGGGACCTCGGGCCTGCGCTCGATGCTATAGTAAGCTCCCTAAAGCTAGACTTTGGTCAACTGTTAGCAACGTTATGGTGGATATGATAGTGTTGCGGGGAAAAAGAATAGGGTATACGCACCTCCTCATCCACCTCGACGGTTATCTTCTCTAGTCCTTGCTCTCCCAGAAAGTGGTAGATCTTGTGTGGTCTATGTATGTTACACGTTTGGTGTCAGATGATACATATCAATTCAACAGTTCATCGGTGAAGACTTTTGCTCTAGGTGTTTGTCCTCAGGTACACGCAAGGTGTTTTTTCTCGGTAACATTTTTTTACCGAAGGGCACCGGAAAATCCGGTTACCGTGAAATCTCGTAAATCTCGGTGTTTTTTTGAATGAGATTTTTCTAACAAAATTTGAATTCAATTTTTTTTGCGCACGAACTAATAAAGTTCGACCGCAATCTAGCCGCACGTTCTTCGCGACGTAGTGGTAGCTCCTTGCGGGGAATAAACATCCGATCGCGGGCTCGAATCACGCTGCCAGCACCATTACATATTTTTGCAGCAAGAATTAGAAAAAGTTGAAAAAAATTCATCCCACTCGGGTCTCGAACACACGACCACCCGCAGAATCATATTTGTTCGCAGCCGAACCACCACGCCACAGAGTTCTATAAAATGGAACATGCATACGTTCTATATTTGACTCTGGATCAGAGTTCAAATTCAAATTAACTGAATTTTTTTGACCAGTACTACAATTTTTCGGGGGGTAACAGAATTTCCGATTTCCGCCGAGATTTCAGAAATCTCGTCCAAGAAAAAAAAAATCCCTAGGTACACGTGCACACGAAGAATTCCCGACTATTATCAACAATGTCACGCCGACTCCGGTAGTGAAGTGGCGACAACATCGCGTCAGCTGGTCGCTCTGACGACAGCTGTAGTGGTAGTCAGATGGTCCGAGAACTTTGATGTAACTTTCATTGCATTTTTAGTTTATTTTTTACTTCTTGCAAACTTTACAATAGATCTGGATTTATTTTTGCAAAAACAAAATAAATCTATTTGCTAGTTACTACCGCACTACTCTGAAATCATGGTGAATATATGGTCTAGCTAAGCTAGTTGGCGCATGCCCAATCGGCGATCGTAACGTGGCCACGCCTCTGGGTCCTGCCATTTTCTCCCGCCGAGAGATTTAGCTATCTGTTAATCGTGTGAGTTATAGTTGTAGTTTGCGGGGACATGCATGGAAAATGACCCGCCCTGCTCATGTGTGTGGTGCTAAGTAAAGAATAGAAAAGAATTCGCCGACCAGAACTCCTTTTTCGTTAAAGAATCTGTGTCGTTAATCAGTTCCGTTAGCCATGACAAAAGGGCACCTGATTAGAGCAGATAACGTACGCGACCAACAAGAGCGAGAGGATTTTTAAACAACAAAAACTCTCGCGTGGAAACGGTCGACGCTCGATCGGAAAAGCGCGCAGGGCGGGGCCGGGGGCAAAGCGTGGGCGGCGCCGTCGCTGTTGCCGGTCGCCGGGAAGGCCAATGGAGCATGGGCAGCTGCCCATCCGTGGTGTGCATGGTACGTGCGACGGTGACCCCTCAGACTGAGAGGAAGGGGACGATCGAGCGGCGTCGCTGCATGCCATGCCACTCATGCACACCACGGACGTAACACAAATGGGAGAAGAAACCCCACCTGCAAATAGCATGTTAACTTTTCTTAGAAGGTTATAGGTGGACTAAATTTAGAGGAGTATAATTTTGCTCTCCCGGATCAAGCGTATCTCTAAAATTTAACTTCACAAATGAAGTAACCCTGCATGGAAGTCTCTCTACATCTTCTTCTTCCTAAAACTAATCGAGCTCCGTCTGATCTCCCAGAAGCGGAAGCTGGATTAGTTTTAACGCATGATGCCTCACACTCCGCCGCCATCTTGTACGTATCGAATGGCACCCACATGAGCACCATGGTGCAGCTTCTGCGGGACGCATGTGCCGTAGGCGCCGCACGAGGTTGGTAATTCAAACATGCCCGAGATGGCCTATTAGTCGGAGGTTCGGTCCTTGGAGCGGTCGGTCCAGTAGTATACGCTGAGGTTTTCATCATGCAGAGTGACGCACCATAAGGCGCCAATAAGGTTCTGGATGAAGGTGTCCACGCTAGGATGCAGTTGCAACGGTGGACGATTTTTTTATGAAGTTCCTTGCCGCCGACAAGGGTCGCCATACTTCCAAGGGCATTGGGATTCCATTTCCCGGTTAGCAGGGCGACCGATTGCCGCCGTCGCCCAGGCTAACATGAAGGGGAAATTTGAAGGAGCGGGCTCCGCGGTCTCGCAGATGGATATAAATAGAAGAGTTGGCCGTGATGCCTGAATTGGAGGAGTAAAATTTTCTCCTATATAAGTTTGACGGATCGGTTTGGTGTGGTCTCTAGTGTCCTAAAATGAACTAGTATTTACTCATGCAGCGGATGTAACAGAAATGCGAGGAGAAAACCCACCTGCCAATAGCACGTTATTGTCTGTAGGTCATCTCTAGCCGATTTCAAGTGATCTTCTAGAGACTTGGGGTAGTACTATTTCTGCTCCATTAATTGTTCGTCAGCATTGTTTTCGGGGAGAGAGCAAATCTGGGTTTCACGTCACCGGCCCATCGCTTGGTTTGTCATGTAGCGGTCAATGATCAACGGAGCAGAAGCAAGAAGATATTTGTGACGGGAGGATCGATCGGGAATCCATGGCCGCCGATCGAGGAAAATCCGGGAAATTAAACGTGCTTTCGACACATGGATTATTCCTGCTTGCTGCCCAGACCACACCTACACCGACGTGCGAGTCCAAGGTCATCATGTAATAAAAAAAGAAAGAAAAAGAAGTGAAGTGACAGTCTAGCTAGTCCCAATTCAAGCCAAATCTGATCCGGATAGAATAGAACGAAAACGTTCCCTTTTCCATTGCTATAGCTCCATTTCAGCACTGGGCCGGGTGATTGAAAACGACCGCAAATTTCAGCATGAAAAGCACGGCATGCACCCGCGCGCGAATGAGGGGGCGACGCGTGCCCCCAGCCGCCGCCGTCACGCTGCCACGTGTCAGCAGCGTCCAATGGGAGCGCCACACGCGTCCCGGCAGCTTTTTATCCCCACGTACGAATTGAAGCAGCGACGAGCGATGTCGTCGTCGTCGTCGAGGTCAGGTCGCAACTCGCAACAGAGGAAAGCCCCTGGAACGCACGTTAGTTGCCTTTTGCTGTTTTTGGGCGCTGCGTGGATGGCGGTAGCCAGAGTAACGGAAATCCCGTGTCGGTCTCCGTTTGACCGTGTTATATCGAACGGAACGGAGAGTGATCAGGCCGCCAATCGGCGCCATACGCGTGTGCTGTCACGTCCTTCTCCGTGACCAACCTGATTTCCACCATCCTTCCATTCCGATGTCGGCCTTCCTTCCTCAGATTAGTCGTCGATGCCTTGGCGGATTGTCCACCTGAAGCTCGGGTTAATCAGCCGTGTCTAATTGTCCACCTGATTGATGCTATCATCCGATATTCTTTTCCGTTTATTTCTTTGGCAACACTATGCATTTTTTTCGCCGAACGCCGCTTTTATTGAGCACATAAGGCAGCTTTTTATTTTGATCGGATAGTACTTATTTTTCATCGGTTATTACTCTACTGGTATTCGCCATATGTCGTACAAATCCACAATGACAAGAATTTTCTACTATCTTACTCTAATTTAAGAGCATCAACTTCATGTCATATTAGCAAATTCTTTCTAGAACAACCGCACAAGTTGAATAGGTTTTTCTAAGAACCATGTTTCAGATCTTGCATGTTGATTAAATATTTATCTTTAACATATATAAAAAAGAACTTACTCTGTTCGCATAGTTTATGGTTTTTATGCTTGATTTTCTATTTATATGTCTAAATACACTAGCATCTTGGGTAGGGATCGATAAAGCAAGAGTAATGTGCTTCCAACAACATATTTGTTCAAATTTTGACACACATAAGTTCATTCAAGCATCGAGGACCACATCTTTTGACATAGGGATGGAACTTATAATTTAGAAAATGTTGAAATTTTGGTACTAATTTTCTCTCCTAAAATCTTTGTGTAAACATTAATTTAATGCCTAAAATATAGATTAAGGTATTGCTCTTCCGCGTATCCAATCCTTCTATGTTTTCTGAGTAGTCAGTAGTCAACCCAAACCAAGTGTTATGTTTTTCGCAAATTTTCTCTTGTGATGCAAACATGAATGCCAACATGCAAAGGCTAGCACTAGAGAAAATGGTTTCAAAAGATTTTATCTATATCACTTTTTATATCTGTCGAGATAGTGATATTTACTTCATTTTTTTACTTTAACTATTTCATCATTAATAGGTTAATGTTGCTCTAGACATATAGGCCTAACCTTGTGTCATATTATCCTCTCATAATTTGGGTGTTCTTACATGTTTGAACACAAAGAAAATTTAGACTGACAATTTAAGTGGCACCACTCACCTAACCTATGGGGGCGGATCAATCGTCTAACTGGGGGCATTTCTTGTATGAGTTCAAATAACTCAAATATCTTTCTGCAAAAAAATGAAGTACTGTTTTTATTTGTGTTGATCCTCGTACTTTCGTGTTGTTTCGTTATTGATAGCTTCACCGACTGGACTGTCGGTCCGAGAGCTGGTGGCGATTCGCACGTAGCTGCGCGCGCTAGTTGCATGTTTTTCCATCATGCCGAGCGCGTCGTGCACCCACCAACCCAGTTTCGACAGCATGCCGCGTACTCAACAGTCCCAGCAAGCCTTGCCCTAGTCATCACGTACGCATGCAGCATGCATGCTTCGGAAGAAATAAAAATGGGACTACCCGTCTGCACTCGCTAGCTTACGCGATCTATAAAAAAAAAAACATAGCTTAGGGCATCTTTAACGGCCTCACACATTTTGGCTCTAAATCGCGTTTGATTTATATCGTCTGCGTCGGGCCGTAGATACGAAAGAAATGTTGTCCTCTCCCTTACCGTTTGCGTCAGCCCTGCGTTCAGCAGGCCGACAAATATTTTTTATTTTTTATTCATAACATATAGGATAGAAAATAAAAATAGTAAAATAGAAACATGAAATTTAAAAACTAGGGCTTGCTGCGCCTACTCGTCGCCGTCATCGTCCCCGATGAGGTCGATGTGCGACGGCGGGTCCTAGGGAAACGACCAGGACACCATCGGCACCCCTGGGGCTGCCGGCGCCAGAGCCTGCGACGGTGGCTGGGAAGGCGTCTATGGAGACGTCTGGGGCTCTACGTGGCCCTAGGGCCCCCACTTCACTTGAATGGGAGGCGCGGCGACTCCCAGACGACATGGCCCCAACCTACTTGAGGCTTAGGCTCGGGCGCTGGAGGTGGATGAGGTGGCGGTGGCGGGGCGGTGGTGGCGGGACGGCGCGGTCACCGGTCGCGAAGGCCTGTAGCTGCGCGCCGAGGCCGTCCCAGAGGCCGAGCTCGAGGAGCTCGCTCTTCTCCATGGCCTGTCGGGTGGCCTACTCCTCCGACAGGTCTGGGGGCTGGTATTCCTCCACCGGGATCGCCACCTCCTAAGCCTCCTCTTCTTCCGGCGGCGGCGGTGCCCATGGGACATGGTGGGGCAAGTACACCTCCGCGGTGTAGTCGTACTCCTCATCGTCGAGGAGTCTCGATCAGCGCCTCGGGAAGGGCTCATAGGCAGGGCGATCCCACCACTTGGAGTCCATGGTGAAAGTCGGGTCCTCGTGTAGATCCGGTGGAAGGATAGCCCGCTAGTGCCGGATCTCACCGCTTCCGCCCACGGTGAGGCGCCGGAGGGACTGGTACCCTCCTAGCGTTGAGGTGCCACCCACCAGGAAGGTGGACGTCGCGTACGTCCACCGACGTGTTCTGGTCATACATGACTGCGCGATTTCCTTGCTCATGTAGGGCCGGTACCTTTCCTTTTTGAGCGGATGCGCGTTCTTCTTCGCTACCGAGGATGAAGAAGCGCCGATGTCTGGGGTCTTCTTGAACGGCCAGCGCCTAGTCATGGTTTTTTTTTTCAAAACGGAGCTTCCCCAGCCTCTGCATCAATCGATGCATACGGTGCTTTATTAAACTTATTATAGGTTCAGCATTATTACAGTTCAAGGGTCAGAAAGAGTGGATACATGAATCAGCCATCTAAAAATACATCGTGACAACTCTAGGCAAAATCTCAACATGTCAATCTTCTGTCAGCCCGCCACCCGAATAGACTGTATATATCCCGAGCAACCGTTGCCAAATGGTTGCACCCAATATCCATGTCCCGGCGCTGCTCCGTCGCTTGGAGAAAAGACCACACATGGATCCAGTGGGTAGCCAAAGGAATAACCTGCAAAAATGATGGAAATTTTGTTTTGTTAAAGATAAAGTCGTTTCGAATATGCCATATGGTCCATAAGATTGCACAGACTCCCACTCTTATGTTAATTTTCTCTGTCTTGCTAATACCATTAAGCCAATTACCAAAAAGGTGTGAAATGCTTGTTGGAGGAGTAATATTAAAAGCCATATGCACAATTGTCCAAATAATCTTAGCAAAAGGGCACTCAATGAACATATGTTGTACGTTTTCCTCTTGATCACAGAAACAACAAGTTTTACTCCCTTGCCAATTCCTTTTTATCAGGTTATCTTTTGTTAGAATTTCTTTTCTATAAACAAACCACATGAAGATCTTAATCTTTAGTGGCACTTTCATCTTCCATATATATTTTTTAAGAAAGACTGTGTTATCATTTATCATATCAAGATACATACTCCTTACCGAAAACCTACCAGATTCAACAAGATTCCATTTAAAAACATCGTTATTTGCATTTAGTTGAATGTCCATTAACCGCTGAACCAAATGAATCCATCTATTCCATCGACCACCAGTAAGGCTACGTCTGAACCCTATGTTCAGCGGTGCCGACGCGAGGGTGGTAACTACAGTAATATTTTTATTTCTCACAAAATTGTACAGGGACGGATACTGGGCTGCTAGAGGTCTGTTACCTAACAAAGTATCCTCCAAAAATCGGGTGCTCTTGCCATTGTTAACAATAAAAGATCCATGTTTAAAAAAATCTTCTTTAACCTTCATTAACCCTCGCCAGAAGGGAGAATCATGTGGCTGCACCGTCACTTGAGACAGTGTTTTGTTGTTTAGATATTTGTTATGGAGCAATTCCTGCCACACCCCCTCTTCGTTAATTAATTTATCAAGCCATTTGCTTAAAAGACATAGATTCTTTATTTCGAGAACTTCGATACCTAAACCCCCTTGATCTTTGGGGCGGCATATGACATTCCATTTTGTCAACCGATATTTCTTTTTATGACCATCACTCTGCCAAAAAAACTGGGACCTAAAAAAGTCTAATCTCTTTCGAAGTCCCTTTGGAATTTCAAAAAAAGACAACATGAACATTGGTAGACTTGTTAGGACAGAATTAATCAGAATAAGCCGATCCCCATAGGACAGTAACTTACCAATCCAACTACTTAATTTTTTCTTGAATCTATCTTCAATCGGTTTCCACTCTCCATTTTTAAGTTTGCGAAAATATATTGGAATTCCAAGATATCTAAATGGAAGCGACCCTATTTTGCAACCAAAAAGGATTTTGTACTCATTCTCCATTTCCTTTGCCTGGCCGAAACAAAAAATTTCGCTTTTATGAAAATTTATTTTTAAACCTGACAACTCCTCCAAAATACATAGGATCAACTTCATATTAAGCGCCTTCTCTATGTTATGCTCCATGAAAATAATTGTATCATCGGCATATTGTAGAATGGATACACCCCCGTCCACTAAATGAGGTATGAGACCATCAACTTGACCATCCTCTTTGGCCCTAGCTATCATGATGGCTAACATATCAGCCACAATATTGAATAAAACCGGTGACAAAGGATCACCCTGTGTTAGGCCTTTTCTAGTTTGGAAATAATGACCTATGTCATTGTTAACTCTAATGCCCACACTTCCTTTCTCAACAAAATTTCTAATCCACTCACACCATTTTGGATGGAAGCCTTTCATTCTAAGCGCTTGTTGCAAAAATGACCATTTAACTTTATCATAAGCCTTTTCAAAATCGATTTTCAGAAGTACTCCATCCATTTTCTTCATATGAAGTTCATGGATGGTTTCATGTAAAATAACCACTCCCTCTAAAATATGCCTACCAGGCATAAAAGCTGTTTGTGTTGGTCTAATTACCGTTTCAGCGATCTGAACAACTCGGTTTGTGCCTACTTTTGTGAATATCTTAAAACTCACATTTAATAAGCAAATTGGTCTATACTGTTGTATTTGAATTGCATTTTATTTTTTGGGGAGTAAAATCACTGTTCCATTGTTCAAATGGAATAAAGGCAGATTGCCCTCCTAGAATCTCAAAAACATTCGCATTAGATCTTCTTTTATAACTCCCACATTTTTTGATAAAATTCAGCCGGGAAACCGTCAGGACCCGGAGCCTTGTTTTTTTTCCATTTGCATTATCGCATCAAAAACTTCTTTTTCTGAAAATTATTTTATTAAGATGTCATTCTCTTCCTGAGAAAGCTGAGGAATATCATGAGTAAAACTTTCATCCATCGAAACATTACTAGGAGTCGGATCACCAAAGAGGGATTTATAATATTCAGATATGCAAAATAGCCTGCTACCACCGGTGGTAGCTATGCACCCACCATCCACCATTAGATCTTCTATAGGGAGCATATGATTTTCTACCGGGAGCACAAGAATTAACAGACGAAAGCAACGACGTTTGCATGCATATTCCCATCTCTCACCACCTCAACACACCACCCCAACACACCACACTATGCAACCTATTGGATTATCCACCCCAACTAACCACACACACACACACCTACTACACCATCCACTCAACCTATCCATCCAAAGCCACCACACCAAGGAACCACCCCAACAAACCATCTCATCTCACCATCCACTCTGTCGGTTACTTGGTTAGGAGAGTGTGCATGGCAACTAGGCATGGCATGTCTTAAATCACCACCTGCTCTAGCCATCCACAGTTGCCATCCTAGGTAGACATTCAAGAGTGTGCATGACAACTAGGCATGGCATGTCTCAAATCACCACCTGCTCTAGCCATCCACAGTTGCCATCCTAGGTAGCCATTCAAGAGTACCATGTGCATGCAACAAACGGAAGCATTTCATCCGTTATCACCGTCATCTCCTGCTCTCTACATCGCATGCGGTAGGAATATCATGCTCATGCAATCCAAGGACTATGCATGCATGCATAGCTACCACCGGTGGTAGCAAATCCGCGTTAATTCAGATATATAGTTTTTGAGGTTCTCTTGACCGACAATAGTTCCTTCTTCTTGCTCAAGTTGGAAAATTTTCTTACGTCTATGTTTCCCATTTGCCACCAAATGAAAATATTTTGTATTGTCACCCCCTTCTTGAATATGTTTTACTTTTGCTCTTTGAGCCCATTTTGATTCCTCCCCACGACGCAAAGTAGCCAGTTCATCATTTGCTTTACGTAAAGAGTCCAATTCCGCACTAGAAAGTTTATACGATTCAGCCTTTCGATCCAGAGTATCGATAATAAAACTAAGGCGCTCTTTCTCTTTTTTATATTTGCCACTTTGATCTCGAGCCCACCCCCTTAGGTATTGTCTTAGATGACGAATTTTATTTGGCCAAGAAGTCATCGGATTTTCATGAAGTGGTACTGAACCCCACTCTCTTTCCACCAAGTCAACAAAACCATCAATTTTTAACCAAGCTAGTTCAAACGAAAATGTAGTTTTATTACCTAAATGAGCCTGTTCTCCTGACTCTAGCAGAAGGGGCGTGTGATCAGACCCTGATCTGGTCAACGCTTGAGCGGAAGCTAGAGGACATTTTTGTTCCCACTCTACGCTCACTAAAATCCGATCTAGTTTTTCAAAGGTTTGATTCTCTCTTCTATTAGCCCAAGTATATTGACGGCCCGAGAGGACTAATTCCTTCAAATCAAGGCTCTCGATAATTGCATTGAAAATGAAAGGCCATCTAGGATTAAAATTATCATTGTTCTTTTCTTCCTTGCATCGAATTATGTTGAAATCGCCACCCACAAGAAGAGGTAATGTCTCATGCTCACAAATTCTAACCATTTCTGCTTGGAAGTCAGCCTTATGCTCATCCTGTGCAGCCCCATAAACCGCCACTAAGGCCCATTTGAAACTATCAATTTTCGATGTTATATATAAATTAGCGCATCTATCTCCAATAATGACATCCTGAACCATCAAAGTTGCAGCATTTATCCCTACTAAGATACCTCCAGAGCGGCCAATGGGTGGAAGGCAGAACCACTGATAGTCAAACGCCCCCGCCAAATTAGTCAAAAAAGGTTGAGCGAAATTTGATTTACCCGTCTCAAGAATAGCAAAAAAATCAAGTTGATGTTCCCGAATTGTATAAAAACAAAACGATGCTTTGCAATATCCCCAAATTTATCACTGTTCCAGAAAGCGCCTAGTCATGGTGGCCTTGGAAGGTGGAGGTGGCGGCTCTGGTAGCTGGTCGCGGCCGCTGCAGCTCCTCTTGTGAAGGGAGATGACGTGGCTTTTCAAGGGCCATTGATGGTGGCGCATAGAGTTGGAAGCGGTGGTGGTCAAAGGGACGATGTCATTGATGGTGGTGCAGAAGCGGAAGCGGCATCCCGTACAAGCCACTGAAATGGCACAGGAAACGAAGTGGGCGCAGTCAACGATAGGCGGGCCCCCAGGTGGAAGGAGGTGGACATGCTCTGACCTCTGACACAGCGGTTAGTCCGCTGTGACGCAAACGACGTCCAAATTTTAGCTATGTTTGCGTCTCCGTAGACAGGCCAACAAAAATACGTCGAACCGCTAGGCTAGGTTTCCGTAGCGCCCAGTTGTTTTCCGACCAATTCAAACGCCCCACGAACCGTTTACATCGGGCCGGTTGATGCCCTTACCCTTACCGGTGACATGTCGCTGCTACTCGCAAGCGCCATTTGCCAATGTTGAAGAGTCCAGTATGGTCCACCATGCAAGTCGCAGCGTGAACAGAACCACCGGCTGGTCGGGCCACTGTACCGACCAGACCAAACCGCCGCTCGCCCAGCAGTCATTGTGAAGCGCTGCAGCGTCGCCGGTAGGGCGTACTAGGAAGGAGGAGGCCCGGCAGCTCGCCGACTGTCTGGTCCGGCCGGCCGCGCCAAATGGGGGCGTACGCGCACGCGCATGTGGGGTGTCAAGAGCGGAGGGGGGCATGGCCGCGGCGTGGGGCTGGCTGCGGTCCATCCCGTCTCATCTCCGGCCTACGGGCGACACGGCGACCTCCGGCGGGGCCCGGCGGCGCGGGTTCGCAAGGGGATTGCGTACGTGGCGCGTGAACGCTCGCGCGGAGCCAAAGCTCGGCGTGGATCGCCGGAAGAAGACGCTGCCGCCGCCGCCGCGGGGTCGCTCGGCCGTGTCCGGGACCCACGTGGGCAGCACCTGAGCCCACCTACCCCTCGCCGTTGTCCCCTTCCCCGCCCCCTTGATACTTGGAACCGCGCGTGGCCATGGTTAATTAAGCTACGATCGCGGGTTAACCAAAACGTGTCTCGATTATGCTTGGTATGGCAAAACTAGTAGCTAAATTGATGCCCCTGTCGAGCCTAGCTCCGCTATGCCTGGTTTCCCGCCGACCAAGCACGATTGACGAGCGTTGTGCTGCAAAATTTAGGGCCTCGGCGGTTTGATTTGTCCAAATGTCGCCGGACGAACGGGACCGGAGGGCCACAGCGCGCGTCCTTGTCGCGGATGGCCGTATACGCTGCGAGCACGAGCTCCGTCGACGGCGGATGGTCGGGTACCCTACGAGCGCGATTGCCACACCAACGGTTTAGCAGGTTTAATTACGCTGCTAATGGTACCATGTTGTCGTCTAAACAAAAAGATCTGGTGCTGATGTGTAAGCTTGGCAGTTTCTAGCACATGGAAGAGTCCAAGGTGCAAGTTCCGAGGGAGAAGCGACCAATGCAGATAAAAGAACAGCCTCCGAGCTATGCGATTGCGGCGAGGGGGGAAACTCGATCGTTAGTCGTTACCCGTCCTAGTGTTGCGGTGGAGATTGTTCAAGGCATCGTCTTTGTTTGCCTTGTCATTACACTCGATGTGTGTCGTGGAGGCTACTATTCTGGCTTGAATAAAGGTGGTTGTCTTACGGTTCAAACTCGCTCCAAGATGATGGTCTATTGGATGCGCGTTTCCATCAATTTGGCCGGAGTGTTGTGTTCTAGAAGGCTCTGTCAGCAACCTCCCTTGGGCAACGAGCCTGGAGATTGCTAAATTGGGTGGTATTCGGTCGTACAAACTCATTCATGTTTTTTCTGACCGTCTGGTTTTCAGAGGGAGCGTGGCGAAGCTCTGTTATCTGTTGCCGTCATGAGACTCGTCTTGCACTCTATGGTCAAGTGAGAGGCGGAGAATGATATGGAAGCCGATTTTCTGATGACCAGTAACGGTGGTTCGAGTATTTGTGGCGACGAGCAACTTGCTTGGTGATTCGTGGCTCGTAGCGGCTGCATCGACAAGGGGGAGCGACACCACAAGAGAAGTTCAAAGTTCTAGCTTGCATGGTAGAAATTCAAGGTCTGGCCTTAGTTGGTTGTGTATGTTAATAGCGTTGTGGAAGACTTCTCTAGGGTGAAAACTAAGATCCATAATTGAGTGACGGTAGCGTTTGTGTATTATTTTTCTTTTTCAAAGACGTTGTTTTTTTTTAAAAAAAAGCTAGACTTCATGATGGTGTTAAAGCTGATGCTACGGGAAAATAGATATTGTAGTGGGACTTTTCTAGTTTGTAATTCGTTATTTTAACTATGTATATCAATATTGCCACTAGGACAGTGTATTGGCTGAATTTAATTGGTGTCTTATTACTCTATGGTTTATCAAAAGAATGAAAAATATACGCAGGGGCAGAGGCCACTTGACATCGCAGTAGCAGAGCAGCAAAGGTAGCAGGTCCCAGTCAGCCCGTCCACCCTGCCGCCCCCCGCAGCGCACCACGTGGGCGTGTCAACAGTTGGAGTTGGACTCCCCCACTCAAACCGTCCATTCCCCCACCCGCGCGCCACACGCTCCAACGCGTCTCCCGTCATTCTCCCTCCATCTTCCCTCCTTCCCCTGCCTCCTGGCTCCGACCTCTATATATTTGCTCGCGCCACACCTCCCAACCCACACCCATCCACCATCGGTCCATCCAGACCAGCACCACCACCAAAGCTCGGACTCTGCTCGCACTCCGCAAGAACCCACGCCAATTCCGCCGTAAACCCGACCAGAACTCTCACAACAATCATCTTCCCGATGCAGACACTCACAGCGCCCAGCTCTGTTTCCATACAGCGGCACAGGCCGACCACGGGGCGCTGCAGAGCCCCCAGCTCGGTCCGGGTCGCCGCCCGCGCCGTCACGCACGCGCCCTCCTCCGGCGCCGCCTCTTCCCGCGCGCCCATCCCGTCCCAGTTCGCGCCGCCCAAGCCCGCCATTGCCGCCGCCCCCAAAGCGGCGCCGCGTCAGCACAACAACAACAACAACAGCAAGAAGAAGCTCAACCTCTTCCAGCGCGCGGCGGGCATGGCCCTGGACGCCTTCGAGGAGGGCTTCGTCGCCAACGTCCTCGAGCGCCCGCACGGCCTCTCCAAGACGGTCGACCCGGCCGTGCAGATCGCCGGCAACTTCGCGCCCGTCGGCGAGACCCCTCCCTCCGCCACGCCGCTCCCCGTCACCGGCCGCATCCCGCCCTTCATCGACGGCGTCTACGCGCGCAACGGCGCCAACCCCTGCTTCGACCCCGTCGCCGGGCACCACCTCTTCGACGGCGACGGCATGGTGCACGCGCTCCGCATCCGCAACGGGGTCGCCGAGAGCTACGCGTCGAGGTTCACCGCCACGGAGCGCCTCACGCAGGAGCGCGCGCTGGGCAGGCCCATGTTCCCCAAGGCCATCGGCGAGCTCCACGGGCACTCCGGGATCGCGCGCCTGGCCCTCTTCTACGCGCGCGCGGCGTGCGGCCTCGTGGACCCGTCGCGGGGCACCGGGGTCGCCAACGCCGGCCTCGTCTACTTCAACGGCCACCTCCTCGCCATGTCCGAGGACGACATCCCGTACCACGTCCGCGTCGGCGACGACGGGGACCTCGAGACCGTCGGGCGCTACGACTTCGACGGGCAGCTGGAGTGCCCCATGATCGCGCACCCGAAGCTCGACCCCGCAACAGGGGAGCTCCGCGCGCTCAGCTACGACGTCATCAAGAAACCGTACCTCAAGTACTTCTACTTCGCCGCCGACGGCACCAAGTCGCCCGACGTCGAGATCCCGCTCGACCAGCCCACCATGATCCACGACTTCGCAATCACCGAGAACTTCGTGGTGGTGCCGGACCACCAGGTGGTGTTCAAGCTGCAGGAGATGCTCCGCGGCGGGTCGCCCGTGGTGCTCGACAAGGAGAAGACGTCCCGCTTCGGGGTGCTGCCCAAGTGCGCGTCGGACGCGGCGGAGATGGTGTGGGTGGACGTGCCGGACTGCTTCTGCTTCCACCTCTGGAACGCGTGGGAGGAGCAGGGCACCGACGAGGTGGTGGTCATCGGCTCCTGCATGACCCCCGCCGACTCCATCTTCAACGACTCCGACGAGTGCCTCGAGAGCGTGCTCACGGAGATCCGCCTCAACACGCGCACCGGCGAGTCCACGCGCCGCCCCATCCTGGCGCCGGCGGAGCAGGTCAACCTCGAGGTCGGCATGGTCAACTCCAACCTCCTGGGACGCAAGACCCGCTACGCCTACCTGGCCGTGGCCGAGCCGTGGCCCAAGGTGTCCGGCTTCGCCAAGGTCGACCTCGCCACGGGCGAGCTCACCAAGTTCGAGTACGGGGAGGGCCGCTTCGGCGGCGAGCCCTGCTTCGTGCCCATGGACCCCGCCGTCTCCCGCGGCGAGGACGACGGGTACATTCTCACCTTCGTGCACGACGAGGCCGCCGGCACCTCGGAGCTCCTGGTGGTCAATGCCGCCGACATGCGCCTGGAGGCCACCATCCAGCTGCCGTCCCGCGTGCCGTACGGCTTCCACGGCACCTTCATCACCGGCAGTGAGCTCGAATCCCAGGCCTGAGCCGATCGAGCCACCTTGCCCTCACCTCCACGTTTCCCGGAGGTGGGCAAGAAGCAGAGGAAAGAGGAAGTTGCCAGAGGGAGGAGCCTTTGGGCATCCCCGGAATCTTCCCTTCCACTACAGAGTTTAGCTCACACTAGTTGGTTTTCTGTTCATATTTAGCTTCAGTTCACTTCACACTAGTGTGTAATTAAGGTAGTAGCAGTTGTAAAATTTAGCTGTAGCTGCTCTGCTCGTAGCTGCTCTGCTGGTGCTTGCTTCTTCAGAGAGAGAGGAGGATTAGAGATAGGGAGAGAGAGAGGGGGTCCAGCTCGTAGCTGCTCTGCTGGTGCTTGCTTCTTCAGAGCAACCGTAGCTCAGCTGGTGCCCGCTGCTAGTGCTAGGTATAGTGTTTTTTTTTTTCTACACACTGTTCGGTGTCGAGTGGTACTGCTACCACCACCCTGTTGCTGCTGCTGAGGCAGCCGAGGTGTTTGTTGGCCTATGTTATGCCTCATGTGTGTACATTTGTTGATAATAATAAGATGGTGATTGTGCTGTCTACAGTTCTGCATCTCCTTGTCATCTGTTTAACTCGCTTTTGTAAGCATCTTTGACACTGTGTTTCTGTTGGTTTGTTGCTGCAGCCGATAGCAAAATCAAAGCTCAAGCTCGTCCAACGCTCTGCTTTGTCGACAGTGGATTTTTTTTTAGCCCGAGCTACATGTAGCTCAGTTTTCTGAAAAAAATCGAAAATGTTATTTTAAAGTTTCAAAAAATTGCAAAAAAAATTCTAGATGTTGACAATGATATGATCTACCAACGTGTAAAATTTGAACTCGGGATTCCTAATATTCTGGGCTGTACAAAAATAACAATCTCTGACAGATTGTGAGATTTCGAAAATCTGCACTGTTCACTATTGTAGATCTCAGAATTTGTCATTTTTGCACAGCTCAAACTGTAAGATATTTTGCCTGTAAAATTTGCACGATTGTAGATCACAACATTGTCTACTTCAAAAAAGGAGGTAATGACGCAAAACTACCACATTACGGGCTATGGCGTCTGGAAACTACCACCTTAGGGCTTTTTGACACTTAACTACCACTTTTGAGGCTTGGTCGTGACAAAGAGCACTAATTGGTTGTGTTTAACAGTCTAACGGAGTTTCTGACTAACTGGGCCCACCTGTCAGGTCCACATGGCAAAGATAAAAAATTTGTGCCTGCCAATTTTACAAAAAAGACCTCCATAAATTGCATCTTCTCCGGCCGAATCCCCTCCTCGCTGCTCCAAATCATGAGCCTGCGCACGCTCGTCCTCTCCCACAACGCCCTCTCCGGCGAGATCCCCCGGACGGTCAGCGCGCCGCTGGTCCACCTCGACCTCCGGAACAACCGCCTGTCGGGCGGCGTCCCGCCGCTCCCGGAGACGGTCGTGTACCTCAGCCTCGTCGGGAACAGGCTCTCCGGCCGCGTCGGCGGCGTGCTCCGGAGGCTGAACAGGCTCTCGTTCCTCGACCTCTGGCCAGGGTGGGGAGCGGCGACCTCCCTGACCTCGTCGAGCTCTGCGGGAAGGAGCCGGATGCGACGGCCTCAGGTGCCAGCGAGGGACACAGAGGCCTCAGGAGCTCGCCGACGCGGGATGCGCTCGCCGAGATCCTCCTCGACGGTGCGGCACGCGATGGCCCCAGGAGACGGCGCCGGTCGTGGCCGTCGCAGGAGCCCTCCCGACGGCGCGGGACACGGCAGCCTCAGAGCTCTCCTCGACGGTGAGGCAGACGAACGGCGGCGGTGCATCCCATCGTCTCCGCCCGACGTCACAGGTCAGACGCCCAGGATACGTGGGTCAACACGAGGACCGTGAGGGGAAAAGAAAAAATAAATTAAGTGAAAAAAAATTACCAGAAGTAGAAGTAGAAGAGATAGTATGTAGAGGTCTTTTTTGCAAATTTGGCAAGAACTAGGTATTTTCATTTGCCACGTGGACCTTACAAGTGGGCCCAGTTGGTCAGAAACTCTGTTAAATGGTTAAACACAAGCAATCAGTGCTTCTTGTCACGACCATGCCTCAAAAGTGGTAGTTATATGTCGCCATGCCCAAAGATAGTAATTTTTAGACAAGATCGCCTCTAATGTGGTAGTTCCTTGTCATTTACTCTCAAAAAAGAGCTACATGTAGCTCAAGCTACATTTGTGGTTTTCGCTGCTTTATGTGTATAACATCAGGTAGATTGTGAGCTGCTCCAATTCGGGAGAACTGCGAGATGTTTTTTTTTGGTCTGCCGTTTGTAGTCTGCTCTCGAGGCTGTCAATCTAACAGAGAGACGAGATGTTTACCTAACAGAGAGCCGAGTCTAGATAACAAAATGATCAGTGTTTCTGTTGTGGAGCATTCCCCTTGTTCCAAGCTATTCCATCGTTTCGCCGTAAGGAACAGTGGTTTATAGCCAATTTGGTCGCGTCCTGATCGAGACGCTGAGTCGGGAGCGGAGGCGTCCATGTCCATGCACTGAAGCAGGACAAGTGATGTGGTTATCTGCCCGACAGATTTTCTAGCTAAGCTTTGCCATGACGCGAGATCGATCATCAGCGCGAGACACGTAGTGAGGACATGGGGAGGAGACCGGAAGGATTAGCGGGCATCCATGGAGCGGCGGCGTGAACAATGTGACGTTTCTGAATCATAGTCGGTCCGTAGCTTTCCGCGTCGTGTGGCCCTCGATCGTCGTCGTCGTCGTCGTCGTCGTCGTCGTCGTCGTTGTGCTTCTTGCCGCGCTATCGGTTGTTTGATCGAGAGGGAAATCGTGTTTCACAACCACCGCGGCGCAGACTTGCAGTGGAGCCGAGGGGGTCCCTGGAGGAATATTCGAACCGCACAGGCCGAAAGGCTCCTGCAGTTTAGTCTCTTCAGACTTGAGTTCTTGATTTTGTGAAAGAATCTTCAGACTTGAGCACCCACCTTCTTTTGGAAGGAAGACTTGCATTCTTTCTTTTTCAAACGGGCCTTCAGAGTTCAGACTTCAGCTCCCACCTTCTTTTGGCGAAAGACTCTTGAGTTCTTTTGATACCGTGTCCCTTTAAGAGCAGAGATGGATTTGTTTAAATTTTCTTTTTTTCCCTTCAAAATATTGATGCCTCAGGTAATACTGTACTGAAACCGCCAAACAAACTGGTTGAATAAGGACCGTGCAGTTGTATAACTTATTTGTTGAACTATTTTTATATCTAGCCAATCCTATACCTAAACTGCCAACCAAATTGTTTAAATAAAGGCCATGCGACTATCTCTAGTTTAAAATTTCTAAATTTATTGAACATTTTTAGTTCCCTAATTCACAAACAGACCCTGTTCACAAATGCATTTTTACATATAGAATAAACTTCATTCCCATTTATATAATGACTCATACAAATAAGGATAATATATGTATGAAAGGTATAAAAAGACAAAATACAATTTATTGGTATTTTCAGTTGATAATTATTGACTAAGGAGAAAATAGAGTCCTAGCAAATAAAGTTCCAAATCCGTATTTAGGAAAGAATCATCATCAAGCTTATATTATGATTTGCCTAAAATGTCATGAAGATAACATGACATCTTTAACACCATCGTCTTATAGAAGTGACCCTAACTAAATTGGTTAGGAAAGTGAGAGTATAATCCTGCCACCAAGTTGAAGCCCTCACATACACAAATTTAGGTTTTTGTTAAAAAACCTTTTGTAGGGGCTTCCCCTAGCGCCTTTTTTAAAAAACAACCTCAGCTTATTATTAAAATACCTACTGCAGGGGCTTCCCCTAGCGCATTTATTTTTTTAAGAAAAAACTCAGCTTATAAGAACTCCCTGCCCAGTTCATTTATGTGCAAGAAGGTCGGCAATTCATGAGTATACTAAGGTGTGGCCGTTAGACATGCAATCCAACTATCGTTTTTTACAAAGAGGGGGGGGGGGTAAAGTTTTGCCCCATCTATGGTGGTGCGGTAATTAGAAAGAAAATAGTTGTACAGTTAGTTATTTAACAAAAAATCGGCTGAGAATTATTAAGAATTATTACAACAAAACCACATGCAAACTACTTCCAGAACATGCAACTCCTCAAGGACCCCAACTACCCATCTAGGCAGACTAACTATCTAACAAAATGGGAGACCGGTAGCAAGTCCAAGAACCATAGAGCATCTCCACCGATGTTTCCAATAGCTCCCCCCAATAGTGCTATTGGGGTGCTGAAAAAAAAACCTCCCACCAGGGCCCCCATAATTTGTCGGCAACATCGGCATCCCAATAATGTCTCTGACACGCCTGTGCTATTCCCAATTGATGGGGGCCGACACGGGAGCGCCAACACCGAGTGCTACGTTGGATTTGGGCAGCGGTGTCGTCCTGGCAGCGACACCGAGCCATTTCTTCACCATAGGTCTCCTCTCTATTTTTTTTCTCATCCGCTCTCCCGCCGAATCCCCCACCGCTGTCGAGGCCGTGACTGAATCCCCACTATTTCGATGCTTCGTTCATTGCAACCTTGTCTTTTTTTCTCTTCCGCAGCCCGTCAGCTTTCGTCGGGTCATACATAGCTTCGGCCTAGACCACTTGCCACCTCGCCCACAAGGTATTCGACCATTTTCTTAGGTTGATTTTCTAGTTTTTTACCATGATAAAATTAGATGTAGGCTTTTAGTTGGTTGATGATTGCTATGGATAGCCACGATGAACTGATGATGGCACATTTGCTGCAAGAAGAAGCCGGTGCTCCAGAGGTAAACTATGAAATCTATTGAAAGTGGTCGATATTTATGAAGACAATCCCTAGTCCCTATGATGAGAAGCGTTCTTGGTTTGCCACATGCCAGGAGACTTCTAGGAAGGATGTCGAATGGACAATTGATATGCTCCAAGCTTGTTTTGCTAAGGTACACTGCTATTATTTGGTCGATATCTAAAATGTGGGAGATCATGAATGTTTGTGTGATCATGATCGTCGAGAGTGAGTGCGCTGCTCCGATGATTGATGATCAGCCTTTTGAGTGCCATCGCCCTCTCGTGCAAAGTTGATCACCCAGTGCAAGCCAGGTCTCGCCATGCATTAATAAATCCGTGACGAATAGGTTCATCACCAACTCCAAGAAGACCTAGTAGAGCATTTATGGACGCCCAAAAGAAATGCATGAAAATCTAGTTAAAAATCCCAGATTTGATTTATCTAAATTATTGTACAAATTATTTGTTCTTTTTATCCAAGTTATTATATGTAGTATGGAATATTGATATTTTAGCGTGGTAGAAATACATCTAATTCAAAAGCTGCCCTTAAATTCTATTGGTGCCGCTCATATTTGGAACAGTACTGGTGAGAACATACGGCCCAAATAAACCGGCAACTGTTGCCGGCGCGCATGTTCGACGCTGTAAGTTGCCGGACGTCTAACCGAGGGCGCCGCCGACTATTGAGCTTGGGCTGCTGATCAACGTGCACCACCACCACGAACACAAATAGCACCGCTAGTGCGTGCATTTCGCTACACTGGTGGAAAAAGGGCCATTAATCCCGGTATGTAACGGTCTTTAGTCCCGGCTTCCAAACCGGGACTAGCAAAGCGCGATTAAAGGCCCTCAGCCTTTAGTCCCAGTTGCAAACGAATCGGGACTAATGGCCGTCCACGTGGACACGGCTAGGAGCGCCGTCTCGGAGACCTTTAGTCCCGGTTCGTAATGAGAACCGGGACTAAAGTGTTCTATTTTTGTTTTTATTTTTATTGCTGTTTTAGATTATAGGTTTAGGGTTTATACTTAGTTATGGTTCATTTTAATTTCAAACGAGTTTCCGTACCTATATTCTACGACTAGTACATACACATTACACGTTGGTGCATGCATATATAATATTATACGATGTCTTGCGACTGTATATACTACAATTTCAAACAAGTGTATGTATAACTATTTTTCAAACAAGTTTCAAAACAAACTAAGTTACACGAAGATCACTAAATTACAGATAGCGTTCTTCGTCCTCCACATAGTGTTCTCTTTTCTCACAGATGACCCCCCTCATGATGAATCCTGCTAGCTCCTCTTGAATTTCTTTTAGTCGCTGGGTTGGTACGAGCTTCTCCCGCATCACATACAACTTTAAGAAGATCGATATGGATATATATAAGTTGGATGAAACTCAACACAATTGATTATAATAAAAGAGAACTGTGAATATTATTTACGTACATCAAAGTCCGTGGAACGTGCTCTCCGCTCACTGGTGTACCACCGGATGAACTCGCAGACGTAGAATCCACAGAGATTGATCCCCGGTGGTTGCTGCAAACCCTTTATCTTTTTAAAAGTTAGATGTTCTTTGAATTCGCCTATTACCGATCTTCTGAAACGTGTCCAAACGCTACAGGGCAAAGAAAATGAGCAAATGAGTTATTAAATACTTGATATCAGGAAATTAATGAAAGGAGCTGATATAGTCGGGTAATGATTGAAATTACTGTTGCAGCATTTCTTTCATGTCGCTAATCAGGACGTCGGGCTTATCCAATGAGTCCAAGATATGAACAGTTGATGTGTCCAATTGAATCTTTAGCAGAATCCAGTGGTAACTGCAGACACGCATACATAACTCATCAATTACACTTAACATCGAGTAAGCAAAAAAGAATGTCTAGAAGATAGAAACACTCACTTGAAGTTGTAAGGAAATAGACGTTCTCTTTTAAGACTTTGCTTGACAAAAAATCTGAAGAGGTCCTTCTCCACGTCTCTAGGGTGATCTTTTAACATCCTTTCATTAATGATATATGGGTCAATGAACCCAACGTCATGGATTCCCTTTTTTTGCATTCAAACATCTTAAATCTGCATAATAGCATACAAAAATCATATAGTTAATTAAGATATATAGGCAATGAATGAGCTTAGCTAGATACTTGAATATAAATCACTTACAGACAATAGCAACTGATGGTAGACTTGTCGAGATCGCGCTGATTGAATATGTGAAACAATTCATCCATTGGAATATGTAATATGTATCTTTTGAAGTAATGCTCCTCTCTAACGTCCAAGAGGATAAAACGTTTGAAGTCCTTTTTTGTATATGCACCTTGTACCAGCCGAGCAGATTTCGCATATGTGTTGATAGACCACGTTCCTCCTCAGGCTTGATCAGAGGCCCCCCCCCCCCAGTACATATTGCTCTACTACCTCTCCCACTGGCGCTTCTTCAAGGCCTAACATAACTAGAAGAAGAACATTCAACATGTCCGCGTTCTCTTTTGCCTCCCTTGCAGTTAAACCCAATAGTTGTGCAGCTGCTACTACTCTGGGGTCCAATAACAATCGGTCCTCTTCCAAATCGGCTCTGAAGGACGTATCGATATCGAGGGGGGCGACTATGAGCGGGGCGACCGATTGATTCTTCTGTTCTCCAAGCTGGGGAATTTGTTTCCCGCTTCTTTTTGCCTTGGCCAAGTCACTTTGCCTGTCAATTTCGCGTTTATAGTCTGATGGCTGATTCATCTTATATTGGGGCTCTGCAGTAAGCATACCATAAGCCCAGTCCTTTTGTTTCTCCGTGTATGTCGGCTTGGGCTCAGGCACTTTCGGTGCAAAAAATGCCTTCACTTCGGCGCGTACTATCGCCTCGTTTTCCTCGGGAGTCCGGTCATAAGCTCTCTTGGGAAGATGCTTTAGCGATGGCTCTGGTATCTTCGTGGTCTTATGTACTACCTTATCAGTAGTACTAACCGTAGTGGACCTGCTCCGCTTTTTCTCCGTCTGAGTAGTATTGGGGGGCGGCTTCGCCTGACGCGCTGGAGGTGCACTGGGGGATGGCGTTGGCTGACGCGCGGGAGGTGCACTGGGGGACGGCATTGGCTGACACGCGGGAGGTGCACTAGGGGGCGGCGTCGGCTGACGCGTCGCCTGAGGTGGACTCGGGGGTGGCGTCGGCTGACGCAGCGCTGGAGGTGGACTCGGGGGTGGCGTCGGCTGACGCGGCGCCCAAGGTGGACTCGGGGGCGGCGTAGGTGGACGACGTTCACCGGGGGAGGGTGGACTTGGATTCCTCGGAGTCGGTGGCCTTGGCGCTGAGCCTGGAAACTTGATGTATTTCTTTTGCCATAAAACGATTTGGCGCTTGATATCTCCAAGTCTCCGATCCCCTTCAGGTGTAGCAAAATCAAGCTCTAGGTCCTCGAACGAGCTGACAATGTCAAGCACCGAGACACGAGCATAGCCAGCCGGTATCGGGTTCCCATGGTGGAGTGCTTCAGGTAGACAAGGTAAAGCGTCGCCGCTCGCCACCTTGAAGGTCACGTTCTTCACTGGCTGATGTAGCTCACAATTTGTCATCTCCCTAACATCATCCACGGGGTAGCGAGACCCCGGTGCTTCATGCTCATCAGCTGGGACCTCCGTGGAAGCCACGCTGCTTCTCCGCTGACTATTAAGATCCAATGCTGGATCTTCCTGCAGCCGAGATCCGCCTCCCTGGCTAAGTTGATATATCATACTCTTCATGTCGGCTAATTCACGTTCTACCTTGCCGATCTGATCTGCTTCCTGATCCTTCTTTCTCTTACGGCTTTTGTAACCGTACGGATCTTCGTGCTAAGAAAACCCTTCCTTCCATGGAACACCGGCGCCTTTGCCTCTTGTTCGTCCTGTGTGTTCTGGATTCCCGCGGGCGTGTGTCAGCTCATCGTTCTCTCGGTCGACACAGATCAATCCCGCTTGAGCATCCTCCATTGCCTTAACAAGTTTTACTGTGGGAGTAAAGGTCTGTTTCCGATGAACACACTCCCCTGTTGCCGGGTCTAACGATCCTCCATGTCCGTACCACTAGTGCTTGGCCCTTTCGGGCCATCCCTCTGTACCAGGAGTGATTCCTCTATTCCTCAATTCATTCTCCATAGATTCCCACTTGGGCACTGCTCTCACGTAGCCGCCTGGCCCCAAAATATGGTGATGTTCCTTCTTTTCAGCATTTTTCTTATTTTTTCCGACATTTCCTTGGCTCTCTCAGATGCCTTGAATGCCACAAATTCAGGCCACTGTTGTCTCAACTTCTCGTATGCTCCTTCGAACACTGAAGTTTTCTTTTTCGCGATAAACTTCGCGTATAACATTTTCTTGAAGCCCCGGAATGCTTCAGCCATCTTCTTGAGAGCGTACTGTTTAACTCTCCTTCTCCTTTCACGTCCACCCGGAATTTCATTACCATCATCATCCTTCTTGGAGTACTCCGTAGGTAGAATGAAATTTTCCATGAGCTTCCTCCAAAGGTCTTTCTTGGATCTTTTGTTCACAAAAGTAGCTCCAAGACGTGCCTTCTTTGGCTCGTGCCATTCTTGAACCGTGATCGGGATCATGTCCCTAACAATCACTCCGCATTGATTTATAAATTTTGTTGCGTGCTGTTTTGGCTCCAACGGTTTGCCATCTAGAGATACTACATCGATGGTCAGCTTCTAATTCGCACTCAACTTTTGGCTCGGACCTCGTTTAGAATACGATTTGCTCGATCCGGAGGGCCGAAAAAAGAAAGAGTCGTTAATACATATATGCATATTCCCTTTGTATCACCAAAAGTTAAATCTATATACCTCGCCATCGGCGTTTGTTTGCAATTGTCGTTCGGCATCGGTGTTTGTTTGCCCTTCGTCGTCAAACGTTTCTATCTCCATTCCGTCACCGGAAGGGTTAAGAAACGACGAAACATCTTCTTCAAGTTCAGCTTCTCCGGCACCTTCTCGGCCGACTCCTTCTCGGCAGGCTACTCCGGGGTCTTCTCGATCGGCACCTTCTTGATGCACATATACATTCTCACGTATCATGCCAAATAAGAATTCTTCAGGGTGGCGTGGGTCATTTTGACCGTCCATGTCTCTTCTAAAGACAGGTAAAACAAGTTAGTGACACATATTTGATCAATAACCCAAAAAAAGGGGCGTTGGCCGAGCGCCGACGCGGTGGGGGGGGAAGACCCCCTCACCGCGTCGGCGCCCAGCCAACGCCCCCTTTTAGTACACATATTTGATCAATAACCAAAAAAAAGGGGGCGTTGGCCGAGCGCCGACGCGGTGGGGGGAAGACCCCCTCACCGCGTCGGCGCCTGGCCAACGCCCCCCTTTTAGTACACATATTTGACCAATAACCAAAAAAAAGGGGGCGTTAGCCAGGCGCTGACAGGGTGGGGGGGAAGACCCCCTCACCGCGTCGGCGCCCGGCCAACGCCCCCTTTTAGTACACATATTTGATCAATAACCCAAAAAAGGTAAACCTAAATTTCTAACTTACTAAATAAATTCCTAACCTAAATTTCTAACTAATGTGATTTCCTAACCTAAATTTCTAACTAGTGTGATTTTCTAAAAGTCTAATAGTAAATCCTAATAAGTAATAAAATTCCTTGATTCTAATAAATTCTAACACTAAATTCTAACTACATTCTAACAGTAACTCTAACAGTAGCTAGTTCTAAGTTAGGAATTTTAACAGTAATTCTAATTAACAGAGTGTACTAATTAAATTAGTACGGGCGGCGGCGCCATTACCGCGGGGAGACAGACGGCGGCGACGCCGGTCTTCTCAGGCGACGGTTCGACGGCGGCGGCGGCGGACTTCTCCGCGGGCGCGACAACAACGGCCGGCGATGGTGCGGGCGTGGCGACGGCGCGGCCGCGGCCTTCTCCCTCCACGGGCGGGGACGGACGGCAAAGCGGTGCGGGCGTGTGGCGCGACGGCGCGGCGGCGGCCTTCTCCTCCATGGGCGGATGGGCGCAACGGCGACGGCCGACGGCGCGAGCGCGGGCGACGGCGCGGGCGGCGTGACCTCGCTTCCGCCTGAGCTTGACTGGAACCGTCGCGCGCGCCTTCGTCGTCTTCGTCTGGATCGAGATGGAGAAGGCACGGGGCGGTGCGCGCGTTTATATTGCCCGGGACCTTTAGTCCCGGTTGGTAATACGATCCGGGACTAAAGACCCTTTAGTCCCGGTTCGTATTGCCAACCGGGACTAAAGGTAAACCTTTAGTCCCGGATGGTAAAAAGGCCCGGGACTAAAGGCCCATTTTGGGCGGTTCCCAAAAATTGCGCGCGCAGGGACCTTTAGTCCCGGGCCGTTTCCTCAACCGGGACTAAATGGTCTTTTGAATAAACTTAAGAAATTACAATTTAGCTTGACTGAATATTCGAATTGAATTTCTGAGAAATCTACAACTGCAAATCGAGTGATTCAAAATCCTACAAATCACAAATTTAAATATCTATCAAATGCCACTATTCCCATATTTGTATGATAATCCAATAATTTTACATAATTAAAATACTCTAAATATGCTTATAGAAACTTTGAAAATTCATATCTAAAGATTTACAAATCTAAATTGTTTGAAATTGAGTAACTAATTCAAAACCATTTTCTATTTTCAAAACCAGAAGATTAAAATAAGTTTGAGATTACCCAACACTGTTAGAGGATATGGAGTCTTTCATGGGCTTGCAGGGAAATTTTTCCGAGGCGGAGCTTCCGAAGATGCCGTAGGGCGTGAGCACCAACGACATCTTCGAGAAGCTCCGCCACGGGAGATTTCCCAACCATTTCCTCCATAACTGTTAGAGGAGATGGAGTCTTTCACGGGCTTGCAGGGAAATTTTTCCGAGGCAGAGCTTCCGAAGATGCCGTAGGGCGTGAGCACCAACGACATCTTCGAAAAGCTCTGCCACGGGAGATTTCCCAACCCTTTCCTCCATAACTGTTAGAGGAGATGGAGTCTTTCACGGGCTTGCAGGGAAATTTTTCCGAGGCAGAGCTTCCGAAGATGCCGTAGGGCGTGAGCACCAACGACATCTTCGAAAAGCTCTGCCACGGGAGATTTCCCAACCCTTTCCTCCATAACTGTTAGAGGAGATGGAGTCTTTCACGGGCTTGCATGGAAATTTTTCTGAGGCACGGGATGAAACTCTCCCTGCCTTCGAGCTGTGCTTGCCATGGCGTATCGATGCTCCTTTTATAGGCACGGCACCGCTTCTACTTTTGTCTTGTTCCTCCGACAGGGGCGTCGTGCGCTACATGCTTTATCTCATCGAGCAGGGCATCCACCCACACATCCTTATCCTGCCAATAGCTTTAGTCTCGGTTGGACCCACCAGCCGGGACTAAAGGTTACCCACACGTCCTTATCCCACCGACAGTTTTGTTAGATGACACAAAAACCACCTTTAGTCCCGGTTGTACCCACCAGCCGGGACTAAAGGTTAGAAGGTTTCTCGCGCCACTGCGTTCCCGCCTATTTTCTTCCCGCGCTTTCCACCGCTTCCCGCCTCCGTCTTCCCGCCATTTTTCACTATATATATGTAGGCTTGGCCTCTATTTAAATATCACATCTAGACTCATATCTGCAAACCTCATCACTCTCTTCCATGGCTTTCATCGTATCTCTAACCCCCCAGGAGGCGGAGGCGCTTTGCACCTCAAACTACCCCTGCCCGCCGGGCTACCGCGTCCCCACCGACTGGATGCTGAGCGTCGGAGGCGTACCGGTCCCTCCTGTCCCTCTAGGTGTGGCGCGTCAGATGGCCATCACGAACCACTACTACTTCGAGCTCACGCCAGAGCAGCGGAGGAATCCCCAGTGGCATCCCGACTACAACCCGACTTGGGACGCCTTCTTCATCAATCGGCGTGAGAGTGCGCTTGCCAGGCACGAGGAGGACGGCCCGCCTCGTTCGAACTTCAACGAGGCCGGCCGTCGGCTGTGGTGGCGCGGTCGGACTCTCCAGAGCGTCATGGCCTACCGTGGCCCCCGCCTACGCTACCCTTAGTCTCAGCCCACGCGTGCTCACCCGCCGAGGTTCGACTACCGTGACCCCGATGCCAGCGATGACGACGTCGGTGACTACGACGACTACAGTGGCGACGTTTATAGGGCTAGGCACGACTATGACTGAATCACTCCAACATTCGAAAACAAGTTCGGCCGATTGTGACTTAATCTGCCCATGTACTTTAATTCCAGTTCAATCGTTTCCCCGCCTCTCGTGAGTGTTATTGTGATACATGATTAGAACAATACATTACATAAAATGTTTAATACATGATTAGAACAATACATGATTAGAATAATACATGATTACACATCATTTCTTCGCTAGTGTCCCTTGCTTACGATTGTGGCGTAACCATGGAGAATCTTCATTATTTAACTTGAGGCTTGTGTCAGTGTTCACTCTGAAGGGCGGAATTTCACCAAACTGATTATAATCTTGTGACATGTCTGTCTTGTCCTCCACTCCCACGATGGTTCTTTTCCCTGAAAGAACTATGTTGCGCTTTGGTTCATCACATGATGTATTCGCTTTGGTTCTTTTTCTTGGTTTGCTACTCATGTCCTTCACATAGAAAACCTGAGCCACATCTTTGGCTAGGACGAATGGTTCATCAAGTTACCCTAGATTGTTGAGATCCACCGTTGTCATTCCGTACTGCTCGTCCAACTTTACCCCGCCTCCTGTCATCTTCACCCATTTGCACCGAAACAAAGGAACCTTAAAGTTAGGTCCATAATCAAGCTCCCATATCTCCTCTATGTAACCATAATATGTTAACGTTCGCCCTTTGCCGGTTACTGCCTCAAAGCGGACACCACTGTTTTGGTTGGTGCTTTTTTTTATCTTGGGCGACCGTGTAAAATGTATTCGCATTTATCTCGTACCCTTGGAAAGTCAATATAGTCGAAGATGGTAGTTTGGCCAGCAAGTACAGCTGCTCTTCAACAACAGTGTCATTCATGAGACGTCTTTGCAACCAAACGCCGAAAGTCGCCATGTGGAGCTGTAAAACAAAGGACTCAGGCTGCCCTGGGTTTGCTTGGCGTACAATATTCTTGTATTCCTCACTGTACGGAGCCACCAAGAGGGAATTTTGTAGAACTGTGTAGTGTGCTTGAGTCAACGAATGACCATCCCTACATATCATTGGTTTCTTTCCGATAGTGCCTTTTCCACTAAGTCTCCCCTCATGACGCGATTGAGGAAGACCAATCGGCTTAAGGTCGGGAACAAAGTCAGCACAAAACTCAATGACCTCCTCTGTTCCCTATCCCTTGATGATGCTTCCTTCTGGCCTAGCACGGTTACGAACATATTTCTTTAAGACTCCCATGAACCTCTCAAAGGGGAACATATTGTGTAGAACACTAGTGGGGACAGGGCCTCCAGTCCCGGCCCGTAAAGGCCTTTAGTCCCGGTTTGCAAACCGGGACTCCAGAGGCGGGACTAAAGGCTAAACCTTTAGTCCCGGCCCGGTTACCAGCCGGGACTGGAGGGTGTCCACGTGGGCGCCTCCGAGCGCATCCAGGGCCAGGACCTTTAGTCCCGGTTTGTAACACAGACCGGGACTAAAGGCATCTACAGATTTTGTTTTTTGCTTTAGGGTTTTAGGGTTTTAGGGTTTACGTGTTCGGGGGATTAACGTGATGCCTCGTTTGGTGCCTGGTTTGGTGTTCGGGAATTAGTTTAGGCATATATATAAGATTAACTTATCTTAGAAGCGAGCATATATATACAATTATATGGAGATCAGAATTATCGGGACTAGAGCCCGTCTATTCGATTACATGGACCAACATCAGTAATGGCCCCTAGCTACACTAAATCGTCCTTTGTCATCTATAGCTTCCGTCCTCAGAAAGGTCGCGAGCTCCTCTGCAACAGCAATCGCGCGTTGCTCTGGTAGGTACATCTCCCTCATGGCCGTGTACTATATAAGAAGAGGAGATGAATATGAATATCAATCATGATAACAAAGAATGACGGGTAAAAATAGAGGTGTGAATGTTCATTGCTTACGTCGTATCTGTAATCCTTGTGCTCAGAGGTAAACGTGCGAATGGTCTCGCAAACATAGTATCCGCATAGATGCGTCCCCCGTGGCTGCTGGTCGCACTTTACGAGAATAGAATATATATAATCAAAATAATAATCTAGCATCATAAATGTATTGAAAATAAAAGTATATCATACTACTAATTACCTGAGCCGCTCTAAAGGTCAGCTTCTCATGCTCGATACCGTCAGTCACGCACTTGAACCGCTTCCAAACCCTGCCCAACAAGGAAAAAGATTTGCTAAGTTTTTCATTAATTGATATATCAGAAAATCATCGAAAGAGACCGATAGAGCGCAAGAATGATTGAAATTACCCTTGGAGCATGTCCTGCAGGCTTTGGAACTGTTCCAAGGGTCTCGATAATGGGTCGAAGGCATCAACTCTTCCCTTATCAATTTGAATGTCCAACAGAATCCAGTGGTAGCTGCACATGTATATATATATGTGTCAGTAACTTATCAATTACACTTATAAGTGAATGGACACAACAGAGTAAGACCCTCACCTGAAGTTGTATGGAAACAGTATGTGGTCACAGAAATTTTGATCTGTTAGAAACCTTAGAAGGTTTTCCTCCGTCTCCTTGGGGTTATCAGTTAGCGTCGTTATATGTATTTTATCTGGGTCAATAAACCCAATATTTAGGATGTTCCTACTTTTACATTCCAGAATCTTCATTCTGCATAATAGAGTACAAGTCAGAACGGAACAAGTTATATGTAGACAATGAATTGAATTAACTGAACAAGTTATATGTAGACAACGAATTGAAAAACTTACAGACAATAGCAACTCATAAGCGATTTGTCGAGGGCGTCGGCATTGTACATCTGGAAGAGTTCATCAAAGTCGATATGGATGTCTTCGGGACGGCCGTAGTACTCCTATGGGACACGCGCCACGATCATCGTTCTCCCATTCTTTGCTTTACTTAAGTACCATGTATGCAAGTAACGCATATTTGTTGGGAGATCATCAAACTTATCTTTGCTGACCAAAGGCGCTCCCATGACAAACTGTGGCTTAGGGGCTACCACAGCCTTGGGTAACCTGTCGTCTTGGGAAGCCAGAACGTCTTCAACACTTAGACCCCATTCAGCCGCCCACTTCTTTGCTAATTCCAAATCTTGCCCCTGCACCAGAGAGGGAACATTCTCGGGTAACACCCTGAGGGATGGGATCGACTGTTTGGCCTGTTGTCCAAGCTGAGGAACGTCTGGTCTTTTTTTGCTTGTAGTTGAACTTGATTTGCTCCCACTTGCACTTGCACGTGATCTGCTCTTTTTCCCTTCCTTCTGCAATGTGCGTGTATAGTCGTCAGGCTTATGGTCTAAGTCATACTGTGATGGAAGGGTCATGAAGTATTTTGCATATGCTATTTGCTTCTCGGTGTATTCCGGGCGGGGCTCGGGTTCCTTCTTTTTCATCTGCGCATCATAATGTTCCTTTGCTATCCTGGCGTTTTCCTCGTCGGTACGATCATAAGGTCTGATAGGAAGATTAGCATGAGGTACCTTTGGGAGGGGCGACAATTTGCGCTTTGGGGAGCTCCGTCGCTTAGAACTCATCGACGGAGCGTTCTTGCTGGCACGCTTCCGCTTAGTATCCTTAGCGGGCGGCGGCGGAGACGGCCGACCCAAGTCCGGCGGCGGTGATCGAGATGGACTCGTGTTGTGGTGGCCGTCGTCATGTGGAGGGCTTGGAGGTGATGGAGGTGTAGGTGACCTGCGACGACTCGGAGGCGGTGTTGTCCTTGGGGCCGAGCCTGGAAGCTTGATGTAGTTCTTGTCCCATAGGATGACTCCACCCAGTACTTCTCCGAGTGTCCTCTCATCTTCAGGTCCAGCTATGTCGAGCTCCATATCATGAAACCCCGACACGATTTCATCCACCCCGACTTTAGCAAAGCCAGCTGGAATCTCACGGCCATGCCAGCGTACATCAGGGCCAGAAGGTAAAGCTTGTCCAACGGCCACCTTCATGGATATGTTCTTGAATTTCTGATGGAGTTCACATGATGTTGACTCCTTGATTCGATCCACGGGGTAGCCAGGACCGCCCTCTATCATTCTTCGTGCATCGTCGGGCGGGGCCTCAGATTCAGCCACGCTGCTTTTCCGCTTAGATGGGGCGCCGGTAATATCGAGTGCAGGATCTTCCTGGCGCGCTACTCCTCTAAGCTCGTCAATCTGCTTCTGTTGCTCGTTAAGCCTGGCAAGCAACTGGTTGAACTTGTCATTCTCCTCATCCTGCTGTCGCTTCTTTGCTCTCGCTCGGCTTCTGTAAGTGTCTTGGTCTCTGGCAAACCCAAGCCACCACGGGTAAGAAGGACCGAAGCCTCGCGTTCGTCCTCCATGTTCGTCATTGCCGAGGACCAGTGTGAGCAAATCTTTCTCTCTATCTGCAGTGAACTGTCTTTTTCCCTCTTTAATTTCTTTCACTATCTTTTTCCAATTCTCCCTGGGTATCCTAAGACCGTCACTGCAGATAAGGTCCCCTGTTTCTTCGTCGTACGAACCACCATGCGCAAGGAACCAATTTCTTCCTCTCAATTCCCACTCATCACGGATGGGTTCAGGTATGATGCCTTTAGCTAGCAGATCTTGCTCTTTCTTATCCCACTTTGGGATGGCAGTCTCATAGCCCCCTGGCCCCAGCGTGTGGTGATATTTCTTCTTGTCGGCATTTTTCTTGTTCTTTTCTGATAATGCCTTGGCATCTTCTGACTCCTTGTACTCTTGAAATGCCTTCCAGTGATTCGCCTGCTTGGCTAGATACCCCTCGAATACTGGCACTTTCTTTGTCTTTCGATAGTTTTTTCATAGCTTCTTCTTCCAGCTACGGAATAGTTCGGCCATCTTCTTTAGAGTCCACTGCTTGACTTTGGCCCTCAGTTTTTTTGCAGCGTCTTCATTCTCACATTCTCGCAGGTTGAAATGTGACATGAGATCATTCCAAAGATTATCTTTGTACCTTTCGGCGACATAGTCACTATCGGCTGCCCCTTTGCGCTTGTTCCACTCCCGAACGCTGATCGGGACGTGATCCCTAACGAGAACTCCGCATTGCTTCTTGAATGTGTCAGCAGCATTCTTAGGAAGCTTGGGTTCGCCCGTAGGCAATATCACCTCAAAGGTGTAATGCGTCCGTGCATCCAACTTTTTAGTCGGGCCTCGTTTCGTAGATTTGCTCGATGTGGAGGCCTAAGAGGGAGAAACATTCGTCAAATGAATATATATGTATACAATATAGAGCTATCTCCAATATTTTTCAGATATTACAAGTGATTGCCGAACTTCATATGAATACCTCGCCGGACTTTGTTATTTCTCCACCGGCTTCTCCACCGGCTTCTCCATCAGTGGAGCTATCCCCTTCTCCATCATTGGCGCTATCTCCTGCCCCGTCGGCTTCATCTTCGTGTCGGTCGACCTCCATTCCATCTCCGGAGGGGTTCAGAAACGACGACGGAGATTCAGCCGGTTCAATGTCGGGGGCGTCTTTGATTATATCTTCGAGAAGTTCTTCCTCTTCGAGGTTCCTGCTATGTGGATCCATAGTTTCTGCAAAATACCGACATTTGATTAACTAATAAATTCTATTTCTATTTGCAAAATAATTCTATTTCTATTTGCAAAATAATTATAGTTCTATTTGCAAAATAATTCTATTTCTATTTGCAAAGTAATTCTATTTCTATTTCTATTTGCAAAATAATTCTATTTCTATTTGCAAAGTAATTCTATTTCTATTTGCAAAGTAATTCTATTTCTATTTGCAAAGTAATTCTATTTCTATTTGCAAAGTAATTCTATTTCTATTTGCAAAGTAATTCTATTTCTATTTCTATTTTCAAAATAATTCTATTTCTATTTGCAAAGTAATTCTATTTCTATTTGCAAAATAATTCTATTTCTATTTGCAAAGTAATTCTATTTCTATTTGCAAAGTAATTCTATTTCTATTTGCAAAATAATTCTATTTCTAATTGCAAAGTAATTCTATTTCTATTTCTATTTGCAAAGTAATTCTATTTCTATTTAATTCTATTTTTTCTAACTTATTTCTATTTGCTATTTTTTCTAACTTATTTCTATTTGCTATTTTTTCTAACTTATTTCTATTTGCTATTTTTTCTAACTTATTTCTATTTGCTATTTTTATTACACACTAACAAATAATAAATTCTAAAAAAAACCTAACCTAATAAAACCTAACCTAATAAAATTTAACCTAAAAAAACTTAACCTAATAAAATTTAACCTAATCTAATCTAACAAAAAAAAGGAGCGGCTCGGGCGGCTCGGACGTCTCACCGAGCGAGAGAGGAGTGGCCGGAGGGGTGGCGGAGGGGTGGCGGCGCGGGCGGTGGCCGGAGGGGTGGCGCGCGGCGCGGCTCGGGGAAGGCTCGGTGGCCGCGGGGGTGGGGCGGTGGCCGGAGGGGTGGCGGCGGGCGGCTCGGGGAGGGGTGGCGGCGGGCGGTGGCCGGAGGTGGCGGCTCGGGCGAGTTTTCCAGTGGCCGCAACGATCGGCAAAGCAACTCCTCGCGCGCGTCGACGGCAGAAACGGCTAAGTGCCGGGGAGGAAGAAGAGGGGGCTTATATACCACCCCCCCCCTTTAGTCCCGGTTGGGGGCTCGAACCGGGACTAAAGGGTGCCTTTAGTCCCGGCTGGAGCCCCCAACCGGGACTAAAGGGTGGTGGGCGGTTGGCGCCCGAGCCCCCCCCCCTTTAGTCCCGGCTGGTGGCTCCAGCCGGGACTAAAGGCGCAATAAATGCGCGCCAAAGCATAAAGTTTTTCAGGTTTTCATTTCAAATATCAATTTTTAATTTTGAATTGAATAACTAATGTATATTTTATAATCTGATAAAACTATGAATATGAAAAGTGTTTGAAATTGAATAACCAATTCAAAAATATTTTATATTTTCAAAATTAATTATTTTAACTATCCAAACTATTAACTAGTTTGCCATTTTCAATTAAAACTATATTAATTAATATTCTTTTTGTATATTTTAGAATTTGACAAAACTATGAATATGAAAAGTGTTTGAAATTGAATAACTAATTCAAAACTAATTTATATTTTCAAAATTAATTATTTTAACTATCCAAACTATTAACTAGTTTGCCATTTTCAATTAAAACTATATTAATTAATATTCATTTTGTGTATTTTAGAATTTGACAAAACTATAAATATGAAAAGTGTTTGAAATTGAATAACTAATTCAAAAATATTTTATATTTTCAAAATTAATTATTTTAACTATCCAAACTATTAACTAGTTTGCCATTTTCAATTAAAACTATATTAATTAATATTCTTTTTGTGTATTTTAGAATTTGACAAAACTATAAATATGAAAAGTGTTTGAAATTGAATAACTAATTCAAAATATTTTCTATTTTCAATTAAAACTATATTAATTAATATTCTTTTTGTATATTTTAGAATTTGACAAAACTATGAATATGAAAAGTGTTTGAAATTGAATAACTAATTCAAAACTAATTCAAAAGTGTTTTAACTATCCTACAAGAACTGCGAGGCGAAGAAATCAGGACTGGGTATAGCGGCGGCAGGGGTAGGGGAGAGGTAGTAGCCCGCCGGGAGGAGTGCCATCAGAACGAAAGGCGAGGCAACGATGTTGAGGCGGGAGACGGCGGCCATTGCTTTCGTTTTGGCTTTGAGGGGAGGCGCTTTAGGAAGACGCAGCACGGTGTGTATAAAGAGCAGGACGGGAAAAGAACTAGTGAGCCGGCTTTTTTTCTAAAGAGCGGTGATGACCGATCCATACCATTATTCACATCCAGCCATCCATGTAACCGTGTCTGTCGTAGCCATGGAGAATCTTCATCATGCATTACATAAAAGGTTTAATACATTATTACATTATTGCACCAACAATCCTATCTATTATTTTTGTTTTCTCCTGGGTCGTAGCCATGGAGAATCTTCATCGTTCAGTAGGATGCTTGGGTCAGTTTTCACTTTGAAGGGCGGAATTTCATGAAACTTATTATAATCTACTGACATGTCTGTCTTGTCATCTACTCCCACGATGTTTCTTTTCCCTGAAAGAACTATGTGGCGCTTTGGCTCATCGGACGATGTCTTCTTTTGCTGATTTCTTTTTCTCGTTTTTGTAGGCATGTCCTTCACATAGAAAACCTGAGCGACATCGTTGGCTAGGACGAATGGTTCATCCATGTACGCAAGATTGTTGAGATCCACTGTTGTCATGCCGTACTTTTGGTCTACAACTACCCCGCCTCCTGTCAGCTTCACCCATTTGCACCGAAACAAAGGGATCTTAAAAGTAGGTCCATAGTCAAGTTCCCATATCTTCTCTATGTACCCGTAATATGTTTCCAAACAGTGCCCATTCTCGTATGTTGCATCAAAGCGGACACCACTGTTTTGGTTGGTGCTCTTTTTATCTTGGGCAACCGTGTAAAATGTATTCCCATTTATCTCGTACCCTTGAAAAGTACATATAGTCGAAGATGGTGGCATGGCCAAAC